>OY755193.1:1132347-1732347 GCA_963576735.1 Bedellia somnulentella
AGAGCTAAGAAATGAGAAATTCCTCAGCCACCTTTGGAAAATTGAGTGGGGAAAAGATGGTAAAATAAAGGTTGTTGGTGATGGGTGTCCAACCACATCGCCCAAAAATCCCTTTAAAGCCCCAATACCGTTAGTCGCCTCTTACGTTCACCCACCGGAAGAAATGGGGTAGTGCTATTCTAAGCTGACACTACACAGCTAAATAGCTAATAAATAAAGGAACGAAAAATTTCGACACAGGCGAGAACCGAACCCGCGACCTCGAGTATACGCCCCCGTCGCTCTGCCAATTGAGCTACCGTGTCAATGGCTGCCAGCGCGAAATTCTTCTATCCTTTATTTCTTTTACACGTTTAAGTACTGTTTGCGTTTCCTTATTCCGTCTTTATTTTTTATTAATTTTTATGAACAAAAAAAATTAAATCTTACAATTCTTATTGGGGTAGGCCAGAGACTATCGGTCGCCACTTTGTACATTCCTGGCAAACCTCTCTAGCTATGTTCACATCCATAAATGTTTTTATACATGCTCTTTCATTCTTGATACTTCAGATATTCTATTTGATCTAAATGTGTCCTCCTTCCCCAACCGTAACTAAGTTACTAACGCTCGATTTCTGAATTGAGTATTCAAACTGAGAACGACTTAAGTATCGTTTTGTCTCATTCAGTTGTTAAGATTTTAATGCGACAGAACGATACTTAGGTTGTTCTCAGATGGAATGCTCAATTTAAAAATCGGGCGTAAGTTTACTACGAATTCGGAAGGTGTTTTGTTGAGAAAACCCGTAAGAAACTCATACACACTTTTTTTTCGGTCCATTACAATTTTGCACAGAGCCCTGATGACACCGCGCCATTTTATCATTATTGTTATCTTTAACATAATAACAGGCTTTCGAACTAAAATTTCTACTCTTAAGTACGACCTGTACAGTACAGGGTGTATCATTAATATGGCTCAGTATGGGGAAATCTGAATCTATAAGACATACAAAGAGCTGGTCTAAGGTACCATTTCATAAATTTTAGTTAAAGGAAAAACGGCATTCATACTTTTTTTATCTTGTACTTAGCTCGGGAATCAAACCCGGAAATTATTAAAATTAAAACAATTGCTTTTCTATTTAGATATCGATCGCATAGGTCTTAAGAATTAAATATTATAACGAAACATGGTTTCTCAGAGGGATGAAAATGGCCCATTTCAATGATACATCCTGTATACATATCTGGTATGTCATTACTAACTAGCCTTGATTTACCGGACTTATGAATGTACATGTATTTGAATACAATTTTAATGAAGAGCTGAATTTTCCAAAATTATTTTTTAACTAAATTGTCTTTAATTTAGATTGTCTGCTGTTTAACATTAAAAACTTTGTCAATTATATACCCAAGTTATGTTTTAAATCATGTTTGATTATTTTCGTTTCTGTTTGATGCCAAAGCGTTATAGAGCTCTAGAAATATTAGGTCCTCTGCCACCCCTACGGAGATATACGAGATATACTAGTTTTTTTTTTTTTTTTTTTATTGATCTACAAAACCAAGTACAAAATTAGGAAAGTAACAATACAACAATATTGACGACATGTTTTTCTTTTGCACTCTACTTGATGTAGATACTGCATGCTCGTTAATACGTAAATAAATATTTTATCTTAGACCTATGATTGTAAACACAAGAATAGTATCAAATTATGGGTATAGTATAAAGGATGTCCATTAATTCAAACAATCTCACATTGAATATGTTTTTCAGATTTACAAAATGATGGTCGACGGCCCTTCCAAACAGTATGAAAACTGCACCCCCTACCCAGAACATATTATAGTGAGCGTCAAGAAAATACAAGACCCCAGTGAAAAACCTCTAACCGATGACCCAGAACTGCAAGAGGCATTAGCACTGAAGAAAGTCAAATTATTAAATATAGTTACTAACGAATACGTCGAAATAGTCGTATCGTTTATAGCCGTCTTAATCGGATCGAAACCAGATCTGTTCTTCCTAAGACCAAATACTGAACTTAACTCTATGGATTACAACCAAAATATATGCAACAAATGCACAGAAAATTCGGACGTGTCCAAAAACGAAAACGACGACGAAAAATGCTTTATCAAAAGCCATTGGTACTCGTTCAAAAACGCGCTAGAACAAAGTATACAGAGCTGCAAAAATAGGTATTTAAATTCTGAAATTAATGGCAACAGTGACACTCGATGCATTCTGTCCGAATGCAACCGAAATGTTATAGAAACATGCACGTGTAAACAGAACCTCACAAATAAAAAGCAAAATGTCATCAGTCGAACTAAAAGTGACAGCTGTCAATGTCAAAGTCCTTACCGCGCGAAAAAAACAAAATGCAAGTGTCAAAGTGATCCCTACGCTGATGGGATAGGGTTGGGTATCGATCCGGAAAAGCCAATCGATTGTAAAACGAATCCTATTGCAATTAATAAAAGTACACATGAAATTTTGAATATGCCCAGTGGAATATATGCCGTAGGTCCTTTGACAGGTGACAATTTTATTAGATTTATCCCAGGGGGGGCGCTAGCAGCAGTAGCACATATTCATAAAGAGAGAAAGAGTTTGTGTTGATTTATACGTAAATAAATTATAGGGAAAATAAGGTATTCATTTTACCAGAATATTTTTATAGTGCATTAATAGCCTTATAAGTAATTATATTATAGCTTTTTAACTTATAAGTGTTTATATTTTGTTAATTGTTGTAATTTTAGCTGTACTTTTTGTTGATTGATAGTTATTTCTTAAGAAGAACAAAATGATAAAAGCATTTATTTAGTTCAAAAAATTTAAACTGTAAAAAAGGAAATCAACAAAAAATCTAATTACCCTTTAATAATCGTGACTATTCGTGACACAGAATCAAAGGGATACTTTTGATTTTATAAATTATATTAAGCAATTAGTAATGTCAATTAATAAACCAAACCATGTTCAATAGTTTATTGACAATCAACTTTTCAGTTCAAGGCTCAGTAGTATATATAGGCAACACAAAACTAAGGCACAAAAGACATACAAATACAATGAAATGAAAAATATTATATAATATATTTTTTAATTTGCATTAAATCAATAATAAAATAAACTTTCGTTTTGGTGCTAATTTAAAAGTGGTTTCAAATATTAAGCTTGGGTTGTCTAATGTAAATAACATGACAAGAAGCAGAAATATATATTTGAAAATGATGTTGATGTGAAATGACTTGTTGTAGTCACGTTGACATTTATAAAAGAATATCTTAAAAACACTAACAAAGAAAACATAAGTTTCATGTAACAGTACCGGTTTATGATAAATCACAATGATTTTGCCCAATGATATAAATAACCTCACTAGTGGCGCCCCTAGTGGATTGTTTGGGAACTTTTCTAGGTCCATTTAACTTATTTTATTCTAGCTGCCACGATCTAAACTAACACAAAAATAATGTCGCAAATAACTTTACAACATTAGTAAATCTGTTACTTAAATTTAAGTGGAGTGATTTTATGCATTTTTACTGAACAATACTTTTTAATTTAACTTGTATGATAATGTTATTTAAATTTATGATTAATTTATTACGATTATATTAAGTGTTTGATGAGTAGCTTCCTTATTCCCTTTACAAATAAAATTTTGGGAAGCTTGTAGGATCAACCTTTATTTATAAGAAACTCTGTTAGTGAGTTTTTATTGCGAAAGATAGGTAATACTATTTATATGCTTGCTTTCTCCTTTCACTTAAAGATAAGAGCCAATCTTGCCACGTGTGCCGTAGATACAGAATGGTTCAGGGTTTACAAGGCATGCAAATAGGTATATCAGCATAAATAAATTTTGTATGTCAGTGAGGAAGGCGTTTGAATGTCAAGGAATTTTATAAAACTACCACCAGGTGGCGCTCATACCAGCCCATAGCAATCTGGCATAGTATGATTAGTATTATGTACTCTTAGTTATACGTAGGAAAGGTTCTTGGCAATTTTCTCATTAATTAAATGTACTACATTTTTCCAATCTCTTTCTGAGCATGATTGATATGATATCATTCCCAATATGAGAAGCTAGCGCCATCTGGTATGAACAAAAATGAACTATTTAAAATGGCCGCCATTGTAATAGAAAATACTACTTTTAGTTTTTAGCATTTGGCTGTGTTCGTTATTTTCGACGTTTATTTATTGAGTTATACTCATAAAGTTGTGTTTATACATGAATACTATAGGGAATTTTTACTATTCTATGATTGTTTAACGTTAACAATCTAAAGTTCAGTCGAATTAATACATTTCCTTTGTTTCTTGTGCTAATGAAATTTTTTAGAGTAACAATTATAATGAAATTCACAATGTAGGCTTTAGTAAAATTATTAATTTTGTAATGAATAAATATGACGTTATTGATAAATTTGTTATTTTTTATTGAGACAACTGGATTGTGATTTTAATTTTTTATTGTTTATATTTTGGAATACACTATGTTTTAAAACTATGTAAGGTTTTTATTTTATTTCCTACTATACTATATACTAATTTATATAATGATAAATTTTAAAAAAATTGACGTTCAAAAAATGATAGCTTTTAACTTAATTTTGAAAAATAAACTTTTTTTTTTGACTAGTGAATGATATAAAGATAAGGAAGGAGGCAAAGAAAGGCTAGGTGATGTGATCGAGTGAGAAATAGCGTGATTCGTGAAAGGTGAGAGGTTATTGTTTTTGTTAAAAAGGTATAAAATAGAATATAATAAGATGGGTTCATAAGAACATTGGTAAAAGAGGTATAAAGAGCCAATTCAAACGTCTCAATACTCAAACGAAGAAGAAACCCACATGGCTAAGTTGTACAGTGTCCTCAAACAAACGGCGATGACCCCACCCCCATGACGTGAATGCACTGTCCAAACAAAACGCGGGTACTCTGAACACCAGGTGATAATGTTACATTCACATGATTTTCAGAAGTATTAGTACCTCTGCCAACCCTCGGTTATATTCGATATGAACGTTTTAGTTACCTCAAAGTAGGTTTACGTTTAATCCTTATGTATTCAGAAACGCTAGCATAGCACGTTACGGAATCCTCGAGGCGATCGCATAATGCTTTCTGTCTCAAAGAGAAAGGGCGACGGAAAAACGCGATTCCGTGCTGCTAGATGAGGTCCCACCCAGAATATACATTAACATATCAGCATGAGCACTAAGAAGGTAATTTTGAATATTCCACAAGGGGATGACATAAGGGATGTGATGTGAAGCTTGTATGAAACTTTTTTAATTGGCCTAGACCTCGTCTTTAAAACATACTCATTTTAAATTGATAAAATACATCAAACTAAACAACTTTGCCTATGGAATGCATATCTAAAATATTATAATTTTCAAAATAATTAATACATAAAAACTGTCCTACCTAGATCAAACTGAGAAAGTATAGTGAGGTTCTTATACTATATAAGTACGCTGGACTAATGATACGTATCAAAATGACAGCTATTTATTGTGCCCAATTTGAAGCGCCCCCAATGAGTGGGAAAGGAACTAAATCTGATGTAAACTGCAAAATGGCCAGTGTTTTTTTACCATAAAGCTTAATATATCTATGATTTTTAGAAACAATGGGAGGTTTTCTTTTTGAGAAATAAAAAAACAACATAGTTTCCTAGAGCTCTGTAGATGGCGTTGATGTAACTACGTTACCTTTGACTATGGACACTATAGACAAAGCGATGTTACGTCATCCATTTTAAAAAGAGAAGCCCTTATTTAAGTTCTTATATGTTAAAAAGAGACACAAAACTTTATTGTCATCTCTATCGCGTAACCCGTTTTGTTGATGTCACACTTTTAATGCGTGACAAACAAAGCGTCGACTTGTGAGCGATTTTAGTTTTCTTTTGATTTTGAGAAAGATTTTATTCATTTGTATATTGTTATTGCGATAAAAGAGACTCCATTAGTTAAACTTATTATTTAGTGAGGTAAGGTTGGGTGTAGCGTGCTTGGCTGCGGAAGCCGCAGCGAAAAACACATCGAAGGATTGACTTTCCACAAGTGAGTGAGTTTTTTAATGTTTTCTACAGATAAATACATAATAGATACATTGCGCGATCAGAAAAAAAGTGATTCAAATGTTAATTACGTTGAACTAGATTACTAGCGTTTTCTTTAGTTATTTTGAGCAATTTTTTAATAGCATAACCTAAAAATATGCAGTATCTCAGTGTTCCCATAATTTACGTTTTCATCCTACCCTGTCGTTAGGGTAAAATTTTCAAATTAGTAAACTGATGTTAATGAGTGAGTATATTATGAATTTCGTCGCGCTATAGCGACGCTGAATGATTTCCAATTGTTATCTACGGAATTAGTAAGTAATAAATTTGTTATATTTATTTAATTTCTTCGTATTCATTACAGTTTTCCTAAAGACCCGAATCTACGAGAAAAATGGATTGCGGCCACTGGAAGATGCAATTGGAAATCAACCAAAGTTTTGAGGCATACTATAAAATTGAAAGGCACCTCGTTTTTGTCCAAAGACTAAGCTTTGGCTCAAATGGTCGCAGTTGTTTTGAAAAAGAATTTAGGTAAAAGAATATTTCCGACATTAAACGACCACATCAGAGAGCAAAATCCGTTCGAAAACCACCTTGTGCTGTTAATAAAGGCTATAGCTTTAAAATACATAGATGTACGAATACATCATCTTTTGAAAAATGTGACTGAAATAGACGAAGGAATTCGAAAATTTCACACAAAACTGATTTTGTTTAAAGGTCAATAGTAAATAATGCAATAAAACTCATGTACAAAATAGTGCTGTCTTTTATTTTTCAAAATACAAACATAGACCCCACTATACCCATGATGACCCGTATGATATTTACATAACTTGCACTTATGGAACAGCTGTTTTTTTTTGTCCAGTAACAAAGTTAGTCCCGTACAAAAATTTATTCGTAATCATGGGAAGATTCATCCCTGATAGTACAATGCTTTAGATTTCACGGTGTATTAAACATCAGTATAAATGGTAAAATTAAACAAAAAAGATTGTATAATACTAGGAGCAAGTATGTATAATTATATGATTGCAGGAAATAATATAGTAAACAGTAAACCTTTAATTAAACAATAAATTGACGTAATCAATTTTAAATTAAAAAGTAGCTTTTAGAATGGTGATTATAGTATTTTGGGGTAATTGTTTTCTAGTGATCGCAACATTACAGGGAAAAATATTGCTATCTAAAAGAGGTACTCTCCCGTTGCATTATGACTCTGTCTGTAGTGTTCATAGTCAAAGGTATAATGATTTACATACGATTTACATAGATTCTGTATTTCAGTCATCAATCAACTAAATAAAATATTGACTTAATTAAATCAATCATTCATAAATTGATTGAACGAATTTGATTGAAGTAGAAGTAGCTTTCGCAGGTGTGTGCTGATGATCGCGTTATATTTAAATTTATTTACTTGCTAATATTGCGACTGTTTTGCTACAGTAAATCAACAGGATGTGCTAGTTATATTTACTATTCATCATGGTGGTTTGTTGTGTTCCAAACTGCAACACAAGCAGCGATCAGCAACTCCCTGGATTGACATTTCATCTGTAAGTTGCCAACATCTGGGTTACTTTATTTACTATACAATTTACTGATGATAGCAAGACTTATTTTGAAATAACTCGCATCTAATCATTCAATGGTTGTTAAAATCACCTATTTCAACAATATCTATATTTCATGGCACGTCAATCTGTGTATTATTTGGTGTAACCTAGTTTTTATTTACTTATTTTGATGCCTTGTTGATTTCACCTAGAACGATGCATGAGTAAAAAAACCACTTCACTGTATTCCACTTAAATCATAAAACTAAATTGCAAACCAAAACTTATGATGTAATGATAATAACGAGTTAGGAAACAAAAATGTGTGCCCACAATGTCAAAATCAAAAGCACTAGCATGAAATTATCCCTGTTGCTGCCTTATATACATATCATCGCTTCTGTTAATAGTTTTCCAGAAATTTGGATACCCACCACACCTATACTATCATCCACATATTATATTTATCTACTTGGGCAGATGCAATTTGAATCTTACATTCATTTCCGATATATATGTCATGTTACTAAAATTTGTCACACAGGAAAGAGCTTCTAAGTTTGATGGTATTTCACAGATAGCTAATGCCATGATTTTATGTATGAATTTAAACAAAAATACTTCCAGATATTAGTTTTAGCCCTATATAAGGCAGTGGCCAAATAGGGACCACCATAATTTCAACCTTACCTAGCTTCAAATAGAAGCGAAAAACAATGAATTTTTGATCAAAGCTTGCCTTATAAAGGGTTAAACAATTTTTAATAACATTGAAAGCCTATGATTGATGGTCTATCTATATTCATAAATGTATTTGTATTTGAACGGGTAATTTTCCGCAAGTCGACGTCTTTTGTGCGCCTGTTTTGCGTGATGAAGGGATGGCACTACTCTAGCCATCCCAGCTCACCAAGGAAGTTCAGGATCCCCCTAATATCCTTGAACACCTCAGGGAGCGACCTGGCGTCACCCAGGTGTGTTACCCTGTAATCCGCTACGCCTGTACACTCGAGGAGCACGTGCGCAGCTGTTTCCTCCTTCTCCATGCATGCTCTGCACAAAGGGCTATCTGTAACACCTAAAGTAAACAAGTGTTTGTTAAAAGGGCCATGCCCCGTGAGGGTGGCTGTGATCCAACTAATTTGTTTTTTGTTAAGTTTAAATAGTTTGTTAGTAAGTTTCTTGTTGAACCTGGGTAAAGCTGTTTTGGCTTGACTGCAGCCGCTTTCCGAGGACCAACATGCGTCCCACTTACCTCGTATGGCCTTACGGACTATAGTTTTTAACTGATCGTTTGGTAGAGGCAGACATGGTTCTGGGCCTGTAAACGGGGTATCTGATCCTCTTCTGGCCAATTCGTCTGCTGCATCATTGCCGCGTGATCCGCTGTGTCCTTTGATCCACTGTATGGTAGTTTCATTGGTTTGCCCTATCACCGTTAGGGCTTTGTGACATTCATATATGAGCCCTGATTTGCACTCGTAGCTCATTAGGGCTTGTAGGACTGATTTGCTGTCCGAGAGAATACGAATTGGAAGTTCTCTGATTTTCCTCGCTGTTACTGCTTGGGCGGCGAGTATGATTGCGAAGCATTCTGCCTGAAATATCGAATTCCAGGTGCCCATTGGTCTAGCTATTTTTATCTGCAAGTCTTCGGAGAATACCCCCGCTCCTGTGCCAGATTTAGTTTTAGAGCCGTCTGTAAATATCCTCACTTCCCTTTCATTGAGGCCTTCGTTCGGATTTTCTGTCAGCTGTATTTTGTACTTCTTGTCAAAGAGGTATAGTTTGGGTATCCTGTCGTTCACAGCTGATATTCTAGGTGTCTCTTTTACCATCCTGGTAAGGATTTCGGCGTGAGGGACTTTGTTGGATTTCCATAGTTTGTTTGCATTTAGTCTCACAGCTGAAGCAGTAGCTTCTTGCTTGATGAACAGGTGCAGTGGAGTTAAATTTAGCATTATTTCAAGGGCGGCGGTAGGGGCGGTTCTCATACATCCCGTAGCCGCTCTGCACACCAGTCTCTGAAAGCTTTGTAGTTTGCTTTGCACTGTACTTAGCTCTGTTCGTTGCCACCAGGCAACAGCGCCGTAGCAGAGTATTGGTCGTATCACAGCTGTATACAACCATATGATTATTTTTGGGTTTAGACCCCATCGTTTTCCTATCATGCTTCTGCATTGCCAGAATGCTATGCTGGCCTTCTTGAGTTTGCTCTCAATGTGGCAGCTCCAGTTTAATTTGCTATCAAGGATTACTCCCAGGTATTTTACAGTCGGTGAGAGCGTCAGTCTCTTGTTGAAAAGCTTAGGTAAGTTGTAGTTTTCTATTTTTCGCTTATTGGTGAACATTACAAGCTCGGTTTTGTCCGGATTCACTGTCAGCCCGTGCCTTATGCACCACCTCTCTACTATTCGTAAGGCTGATTGCGTTACGTCACAGACTATACTTGCATATTTACCAGTTATCAGAATAGTAATATCATCAGCATATCCTATCGTGTAGAAATGTCTACTGTTGAGTTCTGAGATAAGGTCGTTCGCCACCAGGTTCCAGAGCAGCGGAGAGAGTACGCCACCCTGCGGACAACCTTTCACTACTTGAACCTTAGTCTGGTCTTCCGACACTATCACTCGGCTTTCAAGCATGTTTCCTATCCAGGTTGATAGCATTGGTGGGACTTGGTGCCTGTTTAAGGCTTCGTGAATGCTATCAAAATTTGTTTTATCAAAGGCTCCTTCGATGTCCAGGAAGCTTCCTAGACAGATGTTTTTATCTTTAATGGCTTCCTCTGCAACACATGTTACTGCATGTAAGGCGGATTCCGTGCCTTTACCAGCGCTGTAGGCGTGCTGGTTGGGATGGAGCGGTATCGTTTTGAGAGCGTTATCTCGTAGTTCTCTATCACACAACCTTTCGAGTGTTTTCAGTAAAAAGGATGAGAGGCTTATTGGTCTGAAGGACTTTGGGTTAGTATAATCAGTTTTTCCGTATTTGGGTATAAACTGCACTTTTACTTCTCGCCATCTACTGGGTATGTATCTAAAGGCTAAGCATGCTCGGAAAATTTCTGCGATCAAGTGTAGGATGGCTTCAATTCCCCATTGCAGTAACCCTGGAAAGACTTTGTCTATTCCTGGGGCTTTAAATGTTTGGAAGCTGGTGATAGCCCACTTGACTTTGTCAAAAGTCACTATCTCTTTCGCGAGTTTCCAATCAGACTCCGTTGGATTAACTGTTAAGTGTCTCCAGTCGTTCCTAGATGTGATTGCACTGTCCGGGAAATGAGTGTCGATGAGTATTCGATGGGATTCTTCGAGTGAACTAGTATAGGTGTTATCCGGTTTTTTTAAAGATCCTATTCCATTATTAGGTTGATTAGAAAGTATCTTTCTTACCCGGTTAGCTTGCTGGAGGCTTTCAATGTTTTCACTGTATTTCCTCCATGTAGTCGATTTTCTGAAGCGAATGCGTTTCTTGTATTCAGATTTTGCTGTTTTATATCGGTCCCAGTCATCTGGTGCTTTGGTGTTCATTGCTCTGTTCAGACATTTCCTGACCTTTGCCCGTAGCTTTTCCAACTCCCGACCCCACCATTGGTCTTTTGTGGATTGGTTAGCAGGGGGTGTGGTTAAGTGACATGCCTCTTCATAGCAGCTGATTAGAGCATTGGTGAGCTGCTCTGTCGTTTCTTCTATTTGGCTGGTGCCTTCTAGTCTGCCTTGTGTGCCCTCTTCTTTGATTTTGTTACTGAGTGAGTTAACAAACAAAGTCCGGTCAGTTTTTCTTGGATTTCTCCGTGGTTCTGGAGTATTTGATGTAGCCTGTAGGTTAAATCGTAACCATCTATGGTCCGAACAAGACGCCTCCCCTGAGACGTGCCAGCCATCGATAATGGCCTGAGCTCGTGCAGTGGCAAGTGTTAGATCAATGATGGTTCTCGATCTCCTAGTTACAAACGTGGGTTCAGCACCAATATTAATAATATTAAGTTTAGTTGTGAGTAAGTATTCAACAAGATTCTTACCTCTGTTGTTGCTTATCTTCATTCCCCACAGCGGATGATGGGCGTTCGAGTCGGTAGCGACGATGATCTCAAGGTTTTCATCTTCGCAGTAGTCTATCAGTCTTGCTAGATTTTCGGATGGTATCTCCTCATCATCTGGCATGTAGACTGATGCAATGACCAGCTCTTTTGGGTCTTCGGGAATTGTTAGTTTGATTGTGCATAAATCTCTGGAACAAAATTCCACAAGTGGATGTGCAGTTATGTTACGCGAAATATAAATACAGGTTCGTGGTTTATCTTGCATAGTACAATGTATAAGCTTACCTCCAAGATTGGAGAGACCGCGGATACGTTCTCCACTGATCCAGGGCTCTTGGATCAGCGTTATCGAAGTATCCTGCGACAACACCCAACGCCGCACTTGAGCCATCGCGGTTTCACTGTGTTGGGTGTTGATTTGCAGGCAGTTGATATTACTGGAGGGTAACATCGACGGGTGAGGCGCCATCGGAAACCGCGCGTTCCTCCTCCTCAATGTCGAGTGCTTGCATCTTCTCCGCACACTCGGTATACTCTTCTGGAGGGTCTGCCAGCAGAGCCTCCTCCGTCAGTTCCATAACCTCTTGGTCAGGCCGGCCGGAGGAAACCTCTGTCGGAGTCTCCGCTTGCAACGTTGGAGGGCAGAGTTCTTCAGCAACACTAGTGCTGCTTGAAGGCTCCCCCCTCGGTAAGGGATCGCGCCCCGGTGGGTCTCTTAGGAAGCGACCATTGTTGTGCCGGAACAGTACGTAGATTGTCCCTACAGTGAAGGACAGCCTACGACCCCTCGCCATGATCGCAGGGATCAGGCTTTCCGGCACACTGAAGATCAGGAAGGTCGTGTTCTCTTGAACGTCGTTCTTGAGAACACGCCACTTCCGGACCTCAGCCCACTTATTCTGCCAGTCCAGCAACTTCCCCACCCTGCTGCTGTCCTCCCACTTTCCAGGGATGGCTATCCCGCAGCGAATGCGGCGAGGTAGGTCCCTATGTTTCCCTACTTGAAGGCGTTCGCCGGATGGCAAGACCGTGCGACCTATAAATTGGCAAAGCCAATTATAGGTATTCACGTTCTTGCACCACAGGCCAAGATAACCTTGCCCCTTAATAGGCTTCCCTTTAAATTCGAGCGCCTCTTGAGGGACATGTTCAGGCGCTGGAGTTTCACCCTCGCCCAAAACCAAGGAGAAAAATTCCTTAAGGATTTGGTCGAGGATGAAATCCGAGTCGCTCAGGGATAGATACGCGGTATCTACCCCTGTAATTGCTACCAGCAAGTCGGTCTGTGTGACCTCCGCGTAGCTCCGACACGCAGTGCGCCTGTGAGAGTTGTCAAGCTTCGGCTTCTTGGGTGCCTCCTCGACTGGAGACATGCTCACATCGAGGTGCACCCTTTTGGCCGTTGCTGTCTTCCCCCCACTGGTGCCCCGCGGGCCGGAGCCAGCTTTGGTCACAGGGGCAGTCAGATCGCTGTCAGCAGATTTCTCCACTTTTGGCGATCCAGCCGCGTCCTTTTTGGCCGATGCGCTGGCTTTATTTGCCTGAGCCCTCTTCTTCCTTTCGTAGCCGCTCAGTCTTTTCCTTTTTTTAGATTGTTTCTTCTGACTAACTATCTCCCAAGAGGGATCAAATTGATTCTCTAGGGTGACAGCATTGTCAGAAGAAGAAGAAGTTTTGGTTGGCACTGGATTGGCCAAGGCACCAGTAGTTGGGTTGGACGAGTCCTTACCGCGTACCGGCACCTTAGGCTTACCAGTGCCAGATTTAGTTGGGGCAGTGGAGGGTCCAGTCATCACTCCTTTGGGTAAACCCTTAGGAGGACAGTCCGGAGTAGATAGCCCTTTTGCTGAGGCTGGCTCCGAGGGGAGCATCCATACGTCGGAAGATTTCCCGACGGAGTCACTCCCGCTAGGCCCAGCCTCAGCCCTATTCGTCAAGTCCGTCCGTTGCGCGTCCGTCAGTGAGTCCGTAAATGCTCTTTCATAAATATATTTATACATAATTACAGAAATATATTGCCATACTAGCAGGCTTTGTACTGAGTTCAATAAGGTGTGAATATTTTAATAATCAATTTTTTCTACGATAAAAATTCTGCTAAATCTCATTCATATACACTCTGTAATTGAGAAGCCTTTTTACCTCACACACAAACATCTAAACTTTCACATTTATAATATTAACAGGATCTTCTGAGAATATAAGGGTCAAAAATATAAAGAGTTTGTGGCAATAATTTACTTTAAAAGTAGTTGATTTGTGCACAATGTCCTTGGGTTTTATTTACCCACAATGAATGTTTAAAACATTACTTATTAATTTGTCACCACCAGTCAACAGACTTTGACTGCTGGAGATAAACTTCTCCTAGAGAAAAACTTAATGTAGTGCCTTGCACATGTACATGAAGAATTTACCATTGCCAAGGTGTTGTTTCTCTATATTGTGTGCAACCTAACCTACTCAGTGCAACTTCAGTTGCCCAACTCATTATGCATTATTTAGGCATTATCAACACCACTCTGCAACATATCTCCTTCATGTAATATATACATATATTACAATATTTATATACATATATTATAATATCTATCATACATACATACATATACTCACGCCATTAGTTCCCATTGAGGTAGGAAAAGACTATCAATGGCCACTTTGTATGAACCTGGCAAACCTCTCTAGCTTTGTACACCTGCCATTTTTGAGCACACTTTCTAGTTGGTCCAAATGTGTCCTCCAAGGTAGTCCTCTACTAACATTATCTTTCACAGTTGCTCTTTAATATATTTATTAGTGTAAAAGATCATCATCATTTCTTATCTAATTATCCCATAGGTTACCAAAAAATGCTGCCCAAAGAGACGAGTGGTGTGCAGCCATAGGCCTAAAGGTATGGCTGCCGAACGAGAACTATCAGGTGTGCTCTATGCATTTTGAGGACAATGCTATAAGTATTGTCAATGATGTACCCACCTTGGCACCTAATAGTTTGCCTAAGCTGCTGTTACCTGTAAGTATTTATTGAGATGAATATAGTAACTGTTGTAGCATAGTTCTTAAATGTATGGAAAACTTATGTGGACAACCCTTATCGCTTAAAAGTATAAAAAATGTTACAAACCTATTCTCAGACCTACCATAAGTGTATGCAAAATTTCATTTAGATTGGTTCAGCTGGAGGAGTTTGGTGGCAAACACAGTTAAATGTAAATTTTATATTTTACGTCGAGTATTTGTCATTCAGATAATTACAGTTTTGTCTGGAAAAATCATTTTTGAAATTTGTTTAGTAGATCCAGTCTGAATTAGGTTGGGAAACTTAAACGGCCAAATGGCCCACGTACAATGGCCCACCTCGTAGCTGGGTTAAGTGTGGAAACCTGAGGCGGTTGGCGCCCACCAATAATAATAGTAGATCCAGATATAACCCCCCTTACATTGTACCTCTTTATACATAGTAAATTATTAATACTTTACATACATACATACATATACTTATGGCTATAAATCCCTAAAAGGGGTAGCCAGAGCTAAGGAATTTAAAATTCCTCAGCCACTTTTGGAAACTTGAGTGGGGAAATGATGGTAAAATAAAGGTTGTTGGTGATGGGTCTTCAACCACATTGCCCAAAAATCCCTTAAAAGCCCAATACCGTTAGTCGTACGTACGTACGTAACCTACGTACACCCACCGGAACACACAGCAATTATATAATTAACTAAAAAGCTGTAGAAGTTCTAATAGTTATGAACATCACATGACATGCATCGTATTTCCGTCACTGGGTACTGTTGTTCAGAGTACCCACATTTTGCTGGGACAACAATGCATTCATGTAATAGGGGGCAGGCCTATCACTGTCTTGTATGAATACACTGTCGCATAGCTTAGTGAAAGTCAGCCATGTGGGTTTACTCAATATTTTACCTAACCTTACCTAAGATTGAATAATATCAGCACTTCAAGTGGTAATTTTAACCGGTACTTTGAGGGATAGAAGTCTATTGCCTAAAGTCTAAGTTGGTGAGTGTTGGCTTAGTATAGCACTTACCAATTTCTTTCCTTTTAAGTAACTCGTTAAACGAAAACATCAAAGTATATAGCATATTTTTTTTCGATAGCAAACACGAAAATAAAAGACTAATTTGAATATTTTCCATTTAAAATGAGTAATTGTAAAGTTATGATTCTTTAAAGATTGTTCAACTTTTGTACTTTATGACGTCATCGATTGATAAAATCACGTAGCGACATGCAAATGAAGCGAAATGTTTTATAAAAATGTTGCTAATTGCAAAACATATCACGAATTTGTGATGTCAAATGAAATTATTACGATATTATACTAAACAAACCTATGATTTTCGATATTTTATTAATAAACTGAAAAACCGTATGTCTTTGAAACAACATTGAAGGTCAAACACTGTTACAGTTTTTTGATGAAATAACAGTCATCTTAGCTTCAATTGATATAATGTCAAGAAAATATTGTTTATAACCTTAATATCTCGAAATGGTTTTGTAATCAGCATCACTTTAGTAAAACTTTGCATACCGAAATTAAATTAATAATTCAAATTCATTGAAATAATACATACACATACAACACTTTACTTGCACGGCTATAAATCCCTGAACAGGGTAGCCAGAGCTAAGGAATGTGAGATTCTTCAGCCACTTTTGGAAGTTGAGTCGGTAATAATAAATAATAGGCTATTTGACTGTAATAAAAATATAAATTTCTTTTATTTCATTAGTCTTAATATTTCTTTTTTGGAGCAATATGTAATAATGCGAGATAAAATTATTGCATTATTTCACTAAAATCCGTCTTCTAAAATAAGTATTTTTGATGCAACTGTCACGTGACTAAAAACGACCGTGATTGGCTATTTCTATAATGACGTAGATTGCACATAAACAGACTGTGTATCGCTTCGCTCATTGGTGTTTAATGCGGAATTGACGTCATTTGTGCTACAGCCGCCATATTACTTAAAAGTCGCGTTTTCGCGGCATATTTGAATATTGCATTTTCTTTTTCGATTTTTTAATAACATAGCTAAAATGAAGACAGAAAAATATTTTTTTAGGGCTCCTTATAAACAAATTAACACCGTAAGATAGTTTTCAAAACTTAGTCAAATAGCCTATTGTTGGTGACAGGTCTCCAACCACATTTCCCAAATATTACTTAAAAAGCCCCAATACCCTTAGTTGCCTCTTAGGTAGAAATGGGGTAGTGCAATTCGACACTACACATATATCATTCATTGACATATATATTCACAATTTCAGGCTACAACAGATGACTTAGACTTATTCAAGAAGAAACTAATTGAGTTGGTGGCTGATCTGATGCTGAAACAGAAGAAGCCGGAAGATGAAGTGTGGAAAGAGGTCAACAAAACTATGGGCAGGGATTGCCAATGCTTATGGTATGGGTTTTTTTTGCTTACATATTGACATATATATTTTTGCAATGAATCCCTTGAAAGGGTAGCCAGAGCTAAGGAATTCGAAATTCCTCAGCCACTTCTGGAAGTTAAATGGTAAAATAATGGTTTTCAGCATTGCTAAAGCCAAAAATTATTTTTTTTGTCTTCTATGCATTAATACATATACTTGCGGGTGTAAATCTAAGCAAGGGTAGCAAGACCTACTAAATTATAAACTCCTCAGCCAATTCTAGTAGTTTAGTGGGGAAAAGATTGTATTGTAACAGTTGTAAAATAAATAGTGATACATACATACATACATATACTCACGGCTATAAATCCCTAGAAGGGGTAGCCAGAGCTAAAGAATTAGAAATTCCTCAGCCACTTTTGGAATGTTGGGTGGGGAAAAGATGGTAAAATAAAGGTTGTTGGTGATGGGTCTCCAACCGCATCGCCCAAAAATCCCTATAAGCCCCAATACCGTTAGTCGCCTGTTACGTACATCCACCGGTAAAATGGGGTAGTGCTATTCTAAGCCGACACTACACAGCAATTAATAAGCAAATAATTGTCTCAATCTTTAAACATCTCTTTCAGGACTCGAATGCGTGCCCTCACATTAAAGAAGCTAGATCGCCTATTATCAGCGGATGACTACACCCGTCGTATGGGCAAAGTGACCCGAATGTCACCTACAGACTGGTTTATGTTTGATAATGTGTTGGTGCATCAGGATATTGATGTTCTTCATCTGGTAAGGTTATAACTCAAACGTTCACGCCACATCTCACATTCTCACGTTATGTGATTTGATTTTTGTGATGGACAATTTATTTCAATTATGTCAAACTAGCGTTTGGTTTGGAAGCATAGAAAACCAAATTTTGAAAAAATGTGAAAGTAAAGAGTTTCTTTGTTGCTTCTTCTCTTTACGAACACCTTCCGAAGCAACGGATTAATGATAAATTTAAAATTTTGACGTTCAAAAAATGTTAGTGTTTAACTTTATTTCGAAAAATAAACTTTTTGACTTTTTTTTGACATATCCCTGAAGGGGTTGATTGGTATCTTTCAAGGGTCCCAGCTGAAAATAAGCGTGTATTAAAGCTAAAACTCTAGTGTACATATGCTGAGTCGGCGCCTTTTTGGCTCTCATTGTGTGTAATTTGTGCGATTGTTGTATTTACATGTTGTATCATATGAGGGGCTCAATAAAGTTTTTTTTTTCTTTTTTAACTTTTACTTTTACAGAGGTTCTAATACTTCTGAATCATGTGACATTGTCACCTTGCTCCAATTTCACCACGACTACAATTATTATTGTCAGTGACATATGTCGAGCTACAATTGTAAAGGAAATTGTGACATATTACAATTTTATGAAATATTTTCTATAGAAATGCTTACAAACTTGACAGGCATTTTGCTACAATTGTATGTATTACAATTGTGTTGTGAAACAGTAATTATTATTTTAGTCGACATATTTGTAGAATTGTCGTAGAATCTTGACATGAAATTGAGCACATGTCGGATTTGCGTGACAATTGTAGCATTTCGTGGTTGATACACGCGTATTTCAAAGTGGCTCTCCATGCGAGTAGTAGTGACGCTAGTGATAGTAACAGTGATCTTGATGAATTTATAATTGTAGCACTTGTCGCGTTGGTGAAATTGTCACCTGGTGTTTGGAGTACCCACGTTTTGCTTGGACAGAGTAACGTGATAGGGGACAGGCCTATCGCCGTTTTGTACGAATACACTATCACATGACTAAGTACAAATTAGCCCATTGAGTTTCCTCACCGTTAACAACTTTAATAACCACACATACGACTTAACAATAGACACACACACTAACACAAGCATGTATAATTCTAAGTTGTGTAAGAGTAATATTTTTGAAAAACATTTTTTAATGTAATTTTTTACAGTATTATATTTATTATTTTATAATTGTAATTGCAATGTTAGAAAAATTATCACATTGTTTTTATACTGTAATAGCCGTGTAGTGTCGGCTCGGCCGTGGGTGATCGTAAGAGGCGACTAAGGGTATGGGGACTTTTTAAGTGATTTTTGGGCGATGTGGTTGGAGACCCGTCACCAAACACATTTATTATTACCATCTTTTCCCCAATCGACTTCCAAAAGTGGCTGAGGAATTTCTCATTCCAAAGCTCTGGCTACCCCGATAAGGGATTTATAGCCGTGTGTATATGTATGTATGTATGATGTTTTTATAATGGAACACGTTGATACTATTATCCGGGAATACTTCTCACCCTATGGGCATCTCTTGTGAGGAATATATTTCATCATGCAGTTACATATGACATGTAATTTTTTTCACATTCATATATAACGCTTATAAACCTACAATTCATTATTTTATAACATTTCAGACGGATACAAAAAAGCGTTTCGAAGATTTAACTTGCCATAGAGATCTATTTAACCTCATACAAAGATTTTTCATTGAGAGTGTACCCACTGACGATGCAAGTAAAACTGCAGCTTTATGGAACCTTGTCACCCAACATTATAATGTCAAGTAAGTTACATACATACATATACTCACGGCTATAAATCCCTGAAAAGGGTAGCCAGAGCTTCAGAGCTAAAAACTTGTCAGCCACATTTGGAAGGTAAGTGGGGAAAATATTGTAAAATAAATGTTTTTGGTGATGGGTTTCCAATCGTATCAAAATCACTTAAAAGGCCCCAATACCCTAAGTCGCCTCTTACGATCACCCATGGGAAGAAGTGGGGGTAGTGTTATTCTAAGCCAACACTACACGGCAACAAATATATAACATACTAAATGTAACTATCTGAATCTATGCAAATAAGCTTATTGATTAAGGGCCTCCCTGGAAAAATAGGTTGATTTTGATTGAATTGAAACTCTATAAAGTCCGTTTTGATGATACTGATATGACATGAATAAAATATATGTTGTTGATAAGTTCATGGCCTTAAAATTTGCTGTTAGAAGGAAAACATCGTGGGCTTCCTCACGATGTTTTCCCTCACCGTTAACAACCATGATAAAACCGCACA
Organism: Bedellia somnulentella; assembly: GCA_963576735.1. NCBI lineage: Eukaryota > Metazoa > Arthropoda > Insecta > Lepidoptera > Bedelliidae > Bedellia > Bedellia somnulentella. The sequence continues at coordinate 1,152,567 of OY755193.1, forward strand.
TAAGACTTTAGAAAAGACAAATTAGTGTAGGCCCGACCCGGGATTCGAACCCTAATCGTCTGCACGATAAGCGATGTTCTACCCATTGAGCTATCACGGTTGTTTTTTTCGAACTCAACAAAGTATAATAGAATAGAAAAAAACTTTATTGCACTTCAGAACAGGAAACACATTCAAAAATAATAATTCAATAACAAAAGTACAATTGGCGGTCTTATCACTAAAAGCGATCACTTCCAGACAACCTTTGAATGGAAAGATCATAAAATTACAGTAATGTGTGTAGATGAATATACTTACGGCTATAAATACCTATAAGGAGTAGCCAGTGCTAAGGAATAAGAAATTACTCAGCCACTTTTGGAAAGTTGAGTGGGGAGAAGATGGTATAATAAAGGTTGTTGGAAAACGGCGATAGGCCTGCCCTCTATCACGTGAGAACACTGTCCATGCAAAACGTGGGACCTCTGAACACCAATTAACATAGTCACGTGATGTTCAGAAGTATTAGTACCTCTGCCAACCCCTTCGGGGATATTCAGTGTGAATGTTTATGTTATTATGTTATGTTATGTACATATAATGTGTTCCAGAGGGCGCGAATGTTCCCCAATGTTGCTACAACTACGATGGCATCAGCTAAAACAATTTACCCGCAAACAATTCTATTTGTACTGGACTTTGTATGCCGGATCAGAGAGACATTTGGATCGGGCACAAGTCGAGCTGCCTTTGGCATTGCAGACAGATATAGCGGCTCAGTAAGTATTTTTAGGTAATATTATACGTAATAATACGTCATTACGAAGGCCAAAGTCCGTAGTGAAAAGAATACATACATATACTCACGGCTGTAAAGCCCTTGAAAGGGTAGCCAGAGCTAGGGAATTATAAATTTCCTCAGCCACTTTTGGAAGTAGCGAGGGGAAAGGATGGTAAAATAAAGGTTGTTGGTGATGGGTCTCCAACCGCATCGCCCAACGTCCCTTAAAAGCCCCAATACCGTTAGTCGCCTCTTACGTACACACACCGGAAGAAATGGGGTAGTGCTATTCTAAGCCGACACTACATGCTGTGCAGCACTACACTACTTTTAGGTATTATTATACGTAATAATACGTCATTACGAAGGCCAAAGTCCGAAGTGAAAAGAATAAAAGAGCATGTATGAGAAGAATGATGAATGTGACAGAAGCAAGACAGATTTGCCTGGATCGTACAAAGTGGCGATCGATAGTTTCTGCCTACCCCAATGGTAACAATGGGCGTGAGTAAATAAGTAAGTAGTAAGTAAGTAAGAGGCAATGAGTAAGTATTATATCAATAGTTATTGATATTTTACATACATACATATACTCACGCCTATAAATCCCTTAACGGGGTAGCCAGAGCTTTGGAATGATAAATTCCTCAGCCACTTTTGGAAATTGATTGGGGAAAAGATGGTAATAATAAATGTTTTTGAGGTTATTTGTGATAGGTCTCCAACCACATCGCCCAAAAATCACTTTAAAAGCCCCTATACCTTTAGTCGCCTTTTACGATCACCCACGGGTAGAAATGGGGTAGTGTTATTCTAAGCCGACACTACACGGCATATTGATATTGATATTTTATTAAGTGTTTATTTTTCTTTTGATAATTTAAATAGATAAATAGAGTTGGGATATTATTGCTTAAGACGGTTGTTTGTTTTTTCTAAAAATGCTCGTGTGCAAATATTGTTAGGTATATACAAATAAAAATTATTAAAAAAAAAAAATAGCACAAATAATAGTAAAATATATATTAAACTGTTACTTTTATATTATGTTGTTTTATTTATACATGATTTTAGTATTTCTCATTGTACCTTTGTAACTAATAAAAAATATATTTCAGTTGCCCGTATATTATAACAACATTCTTCAAAAGCTGGCAAAAATGCGTCGAAGAGAAAAAGTATTTGTGTTACGAAGATTTCGTCGATCCAAAAAATACCGAAAATAGTTTCTATAAGAAACTGAAACAAGACGAGAAGAAATTGAAGGAGCTCAAGAAAAAAGGTATATTTTTTTTAATTATCCTAATAATATTATAAATGTGAAAGTTAAGGTGTTTGGATGTTTGTGTGTTTGAGGCAAAAAGGCTCCTCAAATACATAATGTATATGAATGAAATTTGGCAGAATGCTAGTTAATAACCCAAATTGTAACATAGGATACTTTTTATAGCTCGGCTTAGAAAAGCACTACCCCATTTCTTCCGGTGGGTGTACGTAAGAGGCGACTAACGGTATTGGGGCTTTTAAGGGATTCTTGGGCGATGCGGTTTGAGACCCATCACCAACAACCTTTAGTTTACCATCTTTTCCCCACGCAACTGCAAAAGTGGCTAAGGAATTTCTAATTCCTTAGCTCTGGCTACCCCTTTTAGGGATTTATAGCCGTGAGTATATGTATGTATGATACTTTTTATCCCGAAAAAAATTGACCGAAAAAATATTTACGCTTGATTGAACTAAGAGTACCGGAACAAACACCTTAAGCTGTCATAAGCAAATTTGACAGTACGAAGTCTGTAGGGTCAGCTAGTGCTTTCGGACCATACCATCTTTTTCCTAAAATATCCGTTCCCGGACACAAGGCGCAGATGGCGGGACGATCTCGACAAATTTATGCCCGAATGGTCGGAGGCGGCCAAGAACAGGAATGAGTGGCGCGAAAAGGGGGAGGCCTTTGCCCAGCAGTGGGACACGATGGAGGCTACATAAAAAAAAAAAAAAACCGTTCCCGAACACCCAAATCAAAACAAATGTGTCCCATAACATCCCTTTCTTATAATATACTTTTACTTGATGATCCGTTTCCTAAAAAGCTTTTCTTGAAATATCAGTTTTCCCAAACCTTCGTTTTGTGTTTATTAACTTATTAACGGACAACCCACACTAGGCATGACTGAGTTGTGGTAGTCCTATATATATTTTTCTGGGGCTCTATGTACGGTCCAATTTTCTACCTCAAGAAAGTACTAGGAACACATGGCTTACAAAAAGGACTTTTTGTTTCTTAGCTAAAATAATTTTATAGAAAGTAGCATACGTAACACATCCGTCCGCGGCAGCCAGCTTGCATTGTCGGTGGGTTACAAATGCCTAAATATTACATTTCCGAGCGCCAATTTAAAACTTATTCTTATACAGGTCAGTAATCGAAAGCTGACACGTTAAAAGTATGGAAAGGGAATATAAACATAACAAAAAGCAATGCATTGATAAATAGTACAAAAACCGTGTCTTTTTGGAAACTTTATTTCGGGAAAAGTGTAATTTGAAAAACGGATATAATGGGACCGGATATGGTGGGAAACATCTGTTTTGAGAAAAACACCTTTCAAGAAACGGATGTTATGGGAATGGATATTCTTGGAACGGATGTTCTAGAAACCTTGTGGTATGGTCCTGAACCCAGCTAGCTTATCATATAACATAATAACATAACATAAACGTTCACGCCGAATATCGCCGAAGGGGTTGGCAGAGGTACTAATACTTCTGAACATCATGTGACTTTGTCACCTGGTGTTCAGAGTACCCACGTTTTGCATGGACAGTGTACTCACGTGATAGGGGGCAGGCCTATCGCCGTTTTGTACGAATACACTGTCACATGACTAAGTACAACTCAGCTATGTGGGTTTCCTCACGATGTTTTCCCTCACCGTTAACAACCATGATAAATTAACCACACATATGACTTAAGAAAAGACAAATTGGTGTAGGCCCGACCCAGGATTGGAACTCACGCCCTTCTGTTTTCGGGCGGGTGTTCTACCCACTGGACTATCATGTCGTGTGACTAGCTTATCATATATTTTTTAAAATTTTGTTAAATGTTTATTTTATTATTTTATCTTCAGACACTGAATCTGATGTACTGGTACTAGAACCGAGCATCGAAACCATTACACTTGAAGACGATTCCGACAAAGAAGAATCAACAGGTAAAAATACTAAAGTCGATGATAACTTGACACCTGCAGAAATTGATAACAGACATGATGGTCATATAAAACTTACTGAAAACCATGAAACTCCTATAGAAAATGAAGTAACAACTTTAGAAGATAAAATAATAAATGATGAAATTGAAATATTGAATGATGCTTATAATAAAAGCGAAATAGAATCTGAATCTACTACTGCAGCTCATGCACTTGAAACTCATTTAGTAGAAGATGGTTTATCAAATATTAAAATAGCAATCGTAACGCAAGTTGATGATGTTGATCTTACAAAGGATACAGATAACAAAGCTGACAAAGAAGATGTAGCAGATAGCCAAATAGTTAACGAAACAATAGATATTAAAATTGAAAGTGATACTTTAGAATCTAATATTGATATTCATGATGAACCAATTTTACAACATAAAGGACATGAAAATGAAGTTATACAGGACATCATAGACCGTATAATAGATAATGATTTAGTTGCCCAAACTGATGATGTTCTAGAAATTCCTGCAAAATCACCATCACAGATGTAAGTCTTTGGAGAAATTTCCTCCACTATTTTACTAACCTAACAAATGATCATATTACTTCATATGAGCTTGATCAAGGTTTTTTTATTAATCTGAATAGTCTTGTTAGAAATATAAGTAGCAAGCCAAGTGAATAGGCGCTAAACCCAAAAGCCCTAAGTCGCCTTATACTACACCTATGGACCGAAATTGCTTATCTCAGCCCCACTACATAGCTTAAAAAATCTCCTCTAAAACCACATTCTTTCTCATAGCTGAAAGAGTTATACTTTTGAACATATGCCCTCTCCATTTTTTTTACGTTAAACTGTCTAATTAAATACATTTTCTACTTGCGACCATGACTTTTCTATTTTTATATAGGCACCGAAAATATGTAAAAGTTAATTTGGAATGAGATTTATAGAGCCAATGTGATGGATGATAATGTCAGTAGAGGACAACCATGGAGGACTCATTTGGATCAAATAAAGAAATTGCTGAAAGAGGCAGGCGTTTCAACTATGAATAATAAAAGGGCATATACAGGGTGTCCCAAGAAATAGTGTCAAGCGGAAGTCCAAGGACAGAATACCCCTAGGGGTACCCGAATTACCCCCATGTATGTTCTGCGACTTTTTGTAGTTTTCGAGATATGTTTTTTTTCATATTTTTTTGTTAATCCTTGGCTTTATCTTTCTTTCTTTAAAAGAGACATCAATTGTTGAGATACAAGCTTGTTTTTTTTTCTGAAATAGGTGAACAGTAGCACTTGCAAAAACAAAAGCAATTGTGAGCCGATATGCTACTATTAAGCCATTATAAAAATGTTGAATCCTAAGTTTGTTAAAATGTTTAAATTAAAGATCTCTTTTGAAACGATTTAAAAAAAAACTTATCCCAAAAATTACTTCAAAATTATTTTTAAAAACTTGCCAATTTCGTCAGCTATTTGCCATGTAAATTTGATTGAGCTATCTCCACGACTTCATACTTGAAAAATGTTTGAAACACAGTAAGTCGAAAAAACTTAATTAAAAGATTCATCATCATGTAGTCCTGTTATCCCTCATCAGGGACATAGGGCCCAAAGAAGAGATCTCCACTTTTCTCGATCTTGTGCGGCAGCTTCCAGGTCCTTCCAGCTGAATTCAGTTGATGCAGCCTCTTTTTCAACTGAGCGCCTCCAAGTGGTACGGGGGCGATTAAAAGATTGGGCCGAATAAAACTAAAAAAATGATATTATTGATTGTTTATTATTAAATCACAAAAAGTTTTCGAAATGTCGCCCTTCCTGCTCGATACAAATTCTACATCGCCTTAAAAAAAAATCTTTTAGTCGCAAGAACGCTACCCTGTTGCTTTTTATTGTTTCTTCTGCTTGTCTTAGTTTTGTTCGTAGTTCCGCTATGTTTCTGATATCCTTGGCGTAAACTAATTCTTTATAATACCCCCAAACGAAGAAATTGATGGGGTTTAAGTCGGGAGACAGTGGCGGCCAGGCAAGTGGATCGACCGTGGGGGGCCCATTGCCTGGCCGATCCACCATACATAATGTCAAATAAGCCAAGGTTTAACAAAAAAATATGAAAAAAAATCATATCTCGAAAACTACAAAAAGTCGCAGAACATACATGGGGGTAATTCGGGTACCCCTAGGGGTATTCTGTCCTTGGACTTCCGCTTGGCACTATTTCTTGGAACACCCTGTATAAATTTATTGATGAATGTAAATTAAGGTATAGAGGTTTGCCAGGATCCAACTAAGTAGCAAACGATAGGCCTTGCCTACCCCAATGGGATCCAATTATCATTACTAATAATGTCGATTTATATTGTTACAGGCCTCCAGAAAATAATAAGACTGAAGAAGATGAAGAAATAGATGATTTAGAAAATGATCCCCTTTTTACTATTAATTTTGATGATAATATGATGGACATGGAAGTTGAAAAAATTATGCATGATGTATCAAGCCAGGATAACACATTTGAAAGCAAAACCCTCTACAATTCTTGTAACGACGTAGACGGTGGTAAGTACATTTATTTGAAAGGTACATTTGAAATCGAGTGAAAAATAATATATCAAATATTTATTTTCACGCAGATAACCAAAGAAGCCAATCAAGGTTACCTGATCAATTGGTGGGAGAAGCTGAGGTAGAATCAAGAAAAATTGATTTGAAACTAATAATGGATGCTGTCGTCTACACAACGAGACTAGAAGACATGAAAATATCAAAAACAATAAATGTGGCGCATGTTGTAAGTCAAAAAAATATCGATGAGGTATTAGCCGAAAGCAAACCAGTTTGTAAAAAACCTGTTATTACTGAACTTGATACTAATACGGGAAACGATGTGACACTTAATGAAAATGACAACGTTGATGACTTTATAAAATTAGATCCCTTTGAGCAATCTCAAAATGCATTGCCTACAGCTACAGAAGGAATAAATAAAGATATATTAAGCCCTGAACATGATAAATTAAATTTAGAGACGCAAGACGAAAATTCGGATAGTTCTGAATCAGATGTTGAATTGATAAGCATTGAAAGTAATTTGTTTAAAAAAGTAAAGGTTAGAACATACAATCCAATCCAACTTTGTAAAAATCCAGATTTTAATGTGCGATTAAGACGATTGCCAACCAGTTTTTACGTGTCACCTAGAAACCGCAGTTTTCTTCGAGAACTCAAGCCTATGACTATAGATTTAGATAAAAGATTTGAGTCTAAACTTATCAATAATACTATTTACTTTGAGCCGACAGTAAAAATCAAACAAATAAATGAATGTCAATTAGATGATACGAAAGTATTAGCCGATATTTGTAGTGTAAAGAAGTTGAATGATAACAGTAACGTTACAGAAGTAATTGAGGATAAAGCAGACTCTTTACATTTGCACGAATTTAAGAAAATGAAAAGTGTCGAAAATGAATTAATCGCAGAAATTAATTCAATAATTAAACAGGAAACCAACGAAGCATTACTGAATGAAAAAACAGAAATTGAAAAAGATGAGCTCTGTAAACTAAATTCTAGTGAAGTCGATGACCTTACGAAATCTAATTTGGTTAAGGAATCTTCTTTATTGACTAATAAAAACGAGACAGATACAATTGTCGATCTTGATTTGAAACCATTGCTTAATGAGGTACCTTCAGACACAAATAACATTATTCAATCCAACAGCAATCATTTAATAACTTCAATCAAAAAAGAAAATGAAACTACCACGAACGAAGTGCATCCAAAAAATCCTGCTGTAAGCGCTACCAAACCCAAACCCAAACAAAGAGCTGTTTTATTAAATCCATGGTACATACCGAGAACAAAGAAACCTAAACTTTCCAAAATTATTGGTGAAGACTCGCTGATTACGAGAGACACTTTGGATAAAATGCTTCGCGTTGTACAATTTCGCCAAAACAAATTAGAAGAAATTCATTTTTTTGAAAAGGTTAAGCAATCGAACAAAAATGAAGATTTTTATTGTGCTGCTGCAGCTAAAATTATTAAAATGGCTGGGGCTTCAAATGCCGCCCCATGTGTGCAAAAGAGAAATTATATTAAAGATGGATGTTCCAACTGTAAGTCGGTCCTTGAAGTGTTGTCAAAAAATGATAAGATTGACGAACCTATTGAGATAATTAGTGATGAAATTTCGGTTATAACTAGTGATAATAAAGAGGAAAGCAATTTAGGTGATTCATTAGTCTCAGCTCCAGAAAAACCAAAGCGCATTAGAGGCTCACGGAGAAACAAGAAATCGAATGATGAACTTTCGGGAAATACAAAAACTGCTATCGATTCAAAACGCCAGTATAAGAATATGAATCGCGTCAAATCTATAAAAAATGTAGACGAAAAAGCTAAAGAGGATGAACTTTTGAAAGCAGTTAAACTATTGGAATCGATGGGAAGTCAAGAATCGACGACAAAGTGTTCGGTGCCATCGGTAGAAATTTATTCACAAACAACTGATCAAGCGTTTAAGATTTCTGTAAACTACGAAAATGAATCTGCCTATTTAAAGGTAAACGATATCTCCTTCGTCCCTCAAACTTTCAGTTCTGATATGAATAGTCCATTGGAAAGTTGCAAAGAATTACAAACAAAAGACATGACTGATCAGATTCATACTATTAACAAAGTCCCTTTACCTCAAATACCTGAATCGAATCTCAATCTATTAAATGGAACTGACGACGTATGTGTTCCTAAACCGAAAATAAAGGTTTTATTCAATAGGGAAAAAGTAAAAAAAGTCAATTCAAGCCCTAATAAAAACACAAGTACCGCTACAGATTTTGGATTGAAAACTAATTCTACATTCCTACAAACTGATCAGCCAATAATAAGTACTCCACTGGCCAAACAAAATGTAGAAGCTCTTCAAGACTTTCTTAAACAAACAACTCCCTCACTGTATCAAGAAAAAATATCATCAAAATTTTCTGTATCTTTTAAAATGGACAAGAACTGCATATTGTTAACTACTTGTATTATTCCTCCCGAGTTCAATAGTCAAACACCGGATGAAGCACAAAAAAAATATGTAAGAAATTTGCTCGTAAATGATTCCTTATTGGCGAGTGAAGAGGGTATCAACAATTTGGAACAAACAAAGTTACCTAGTTCTGCGGAACCCCTAGCAGAAACACAAGCTATAAAAACTGCTGTGACAGATGCGCAAAAAAATGAAAATATCAAAACAAGTGAATCTCTGCCTCAAGGAACTGCAAGTTCAGTTGTCGAAAGTGAGAATGTCATAAGTAAAACAGTTGATGTCGAATGTGAAACTCTGCCTCAAGTAACTGAAAGTTCAGTTATCGAAAGTGAGAATGTCATAACTAAAACAGTCGATGTCGAATGTGAAACTCTGCCTCAAGGAACTGAAAGTTCAGTTATCGAAAGTGAGAATGTCATAAGTAAAACAGTTGATGTCGAATGTGAAACTCTGCCTCAAGTAACTGAAAGTTCAGTTATCGAAAGTGAGAATGTCATAAGTAAAACAGTTGATGTCGAATGTAAAACTTTGCCTCAAGTAACTGAAAGTTCAATTGTCGAAAGTGAGAATGTCATAAGTAAAACAGTCGATGTCGAATGTGAGACTCTGCCTCAAGGAACTGAAAGTTCAGTTGTCGAAAGTGAGAATGTCATAAGTAAAACAGTCGATGTCGAATGTGAGACTCTGCCTCAAGGAACTGAAAGTTCAGTTGTCGAAAGTGAGAATGTCATAAGTAAAACAGTCGATTTCGATCCAGAACAATCACAATTAACTTCTGCACTTGCTTCACATGGTAATATAGGCGTTACGGAAAATAACGATAACCTAATGGATAGTACCCAATATTCCCCACATGTTACAGCCACAGAAAACTTAGAATTGAGTGACAATAGTATCCAAAGTGATGCTTCGAAAATCAACACAAATAAAGTTCTTCCAAGTGAAATAACACAATCTACTAATGAAAATGAAAAAAAAAATGTTCTATCACAACTTATGGAGATGTCAGGAATTTCGGAAGAAGATATAACGAGTCAAATTGAAACTTCACCCAGCCATACCCAATCGCAAGTTTTACAGGAATCGCCAAATAATACACCATCTAATCTTACCCAGATTACCTCGTTTGCTGCTTTATGGTACGCTTACAAAAACAACGGCACATTTTATAAGCTTGATCTGAAAACCGCCGCTTTACATAATGTGAATATAAAAATAACTGACAAAAGAATAACACAAGAACCCCAAATTGTCGATTTAACGGAAGAAGATCAGAAAACAGTGGTACTTTCATCATCGGACGATGAAAGTCCTGAAGAGCAGCGCCCAGCAAGTCCTCAAAGAATAATGGGACTGAAAGTTTTAAATAACCTCAAGCAGTTGCAATCGCCAGTTTCTAAAAGATTACCCAATATAGGAAAATGTAACCTAAAAAGTATAAACTTATCACATTCCGGAGTTCTACCACGGATATTAACACCTATAAAACCGAATAAAGTCCCGCGACATTTAGATGCTGCTCGACTAAGGGTGTCAAATAAAACACAGTCCAACTACAGACCACTAATTATACTTAAAAAGAGAAAACCAGATGCCTCAGAAAATGCACTTACTTCACCATCAAAACAGTCGCTTTTACTCAAAAATGCACACTTAAATAATGACATCCCGGTACCGCGCTACGCTCCAGACGGATCCATTAAAAATGGCTCTCATAATTTGGTTGTGAAAGCAATAAACTCACAAAGTGATAGAGATCCAGATCCTAGAAGTTTTATTTACGTAAGAAGAAGGAAGAGATGCAATACTATTAGAGATGATATAGACAGTGTCAAAAATATTGATGATATGATAGATAAAAGAAATGAATCAAAAGCAGTTGCTACTCATACTCAACCTGAGGGTCCATCTTCAACGAGAATTATCAGGAAGGAATATGTTGTCAGTGATTTCAGTTCTTCAGATGAAGAACCTTTGATAAAAAAATCAAAACCAGAGCAAGCTATTAATGATACCTTACCAGTAAATGTTAGTGATGGTGATGAAGATGATTTTGAAAACGTGGAAGTTCTTGAAGAAGAGTTAGATGATTTTGACACTGAAGACGATCTCGCTGAAATAACGTTAATCCCGAAACCGAATGTAAACAGAGTAAGAGTCCTAAATTTCGATACCAATAATAGTGAAATGGCGCCAGTTAAAAATAACCCTGTATCTGTGGCACATTATAAGAAAAAAACTATAAAATCAAATTTATTGGCGAATAAAAAACCATCGAGATCAGTTCTATTAAATCCTAATATTTCACCAACAAAAAATCCTAGAACAGATGCGCCTGACGATGAGGACGAATCATGTATTCTAGGGCTATGAAATGAGGTTTCATTTTAGGAAGATTTGTGTGATTATCTGTAATGAATAGGCTCCGAAACTGCTCCACCGAATTTAAATTCTTTTATTAAGCCTTTAATCATCATTAAATAAAAAACCACCGTATTTGATTGCTATTTCTAGACTGATATCATCATGGTTTTATTTTTATGACAGAGATACCTTAGTGACAGCCTCTCCTTCTATTTTTTTAGTATGAAACCCATAAATATAAGTAATTGATAAATCCTGAAGGAATATCAGCATTTTTTCGGTGTAAGCAAATTACTTTTTTAACTGTTTAGTTACCAAAATTTTCTGTGCGTTAAGATTAGCCTGACACATATTTGAATGTCAGATTCAATGAAGAAAAGTCAAGCAGAATGCTTAAGTTAAGTTAACCCTGTGATATAGAATTAGAATGTTTTTAAAATAAAAGTGATGAAACCCGATAGAGAATGGAAATTGTGGCTTAAAGTTTTATTCTAAAATAAACGAAAAGCCTCAACCTCTTTGTTGGAATACAGAATCGCAATTTAAATATCCTTCATCGTTGTCTTCATATCTGTAAAATATGAATACTATGTAATAATACATACATACATACATATACTCACGGCCATAAATCCCTAGATGGGGTAGCCAGAGCTAAGGAATTAGAAATTGTGAACGTAATAACTGGCGAGTTAATGCGATATAGCAGCCTATATTATGATTAAAGGTATGGTTTAATGAAGATTACTTAAGAGAAAGTATTCCTAAAGTTGACATGATGTAATAGATTTAAGTGTAATGAAGTATATTGTAAATACTATTTTAAGTGTGTGTAAATAAATCGGGTAATAATTTAAACGTTCACTGAGTTTTTATGTTCCTGCCTGAAAGACTACAAAAAGTATTTTTTGGAAAGAAGCTACATTTACCCTCGTCTTTTGTATTTCGCTTGTGACATCATCCCTCCTCCTTCTCATCATCCTTTTAAACGGCTGAACCGATCTCTACCAAACTTTGTATGATGGTGATAAGCATTGACTACCAGGTCGTGAGGAAATTTTTCGAAAATATGTTACCATCGAGATTACTCCTAAAAGTTTCCCACGTAAGTCTATGGGAAATAATTGTAAACAAAACTCGCCAGTTTGCTCCAATTGGCCTAGACCTCGTTTTTAAAACACACCCTTTTTATATTTTAAATCGGTTAAAGACATCACCTTAACAACTTTACCTATGGAATGCATAACTAAAATATTCTAATTTTCAAAATAATTAATACATAAGTGTCGCTGCCTAGATCAAAATGAGAAAGTAAGCACTAAGATAAGCATTTCATAGGTAAATTTGTTTAGTTTGATGTCTTTAACCGATTTAAAATATGAACGGGGTATGTTTTAAAAACGAGGTCTAGGCCAATTTGGCATCGCGAAGCTTTCATGCCCGCTTAGTTAGGACATCAATCCCTTAATATATATCCAGAATTAGCATGAAGGTTTGTATAATGAAATGACATCTAAAAACTCCGCGAGATAAAAGAGACAATTTTGACTACTTAAAGGTGCTTCCTCACCGGGAGCACTCACGTTTACACGAATTGGAAAGCCACGGAGAGGCTACACAATCCTGTTGGACACCCCGAGAGATCCCGAACCACTCCGTGTTTTCCCCGTTTACTCTTACACATATAGGTTGACTTTCCAAATCGAACTTGGACGACACCTCCCACAAATACTTCCTTACCGCCCTATCATACGCCTTCTCTTAATTTATAGAGGAGCAAAAAACCTTTTGGATCTTGGCTAATAACTTTTCGGTGATACTCCTTCAAGAGAAAATTTTATCCATGCATCCCATTACCATCCTACGTCCTGCTACCACATCCCAAATTTTGTCATCGTTTTATTCATCACTCTTTGAATATTAAAAACCTTTACAAAAATAAATACCTTTGTAAACAATTTATGGGCGTCATAAGAGGCGATTAAGGGTATTGTAGTGCAAGTGAGCGATGTGACCAACAATACTTTATTTCTACCATGTTGTCCACTATCAACTTTCAAATGTAGCTGAGGCGTTTCTAGCTCTGAAGCTCTGGTTATCCCTGTTTGGGATTTATGGTCGTGAGTATATGAATTTATGTATAAGTGACATGACATCAAATAAACGGCTTAGTATCATCAACATAAAATAAACGTTCACGCCGTTTATCCCCGAAGGGGTTGGCAGAGGTACCAATACTTCTGAACTCACATGGCAGCGCCATCTAGTTTCCAGAGAAGGTACCCACGTTTTGCTTAGACAGTGTACTCACGTGATAGGGGGCAGGCCTATCGCCGTTTTGTACGAATACACTGTCACATGACTAAGTAAAACTCAGCCATGTGGGTTTCCTCACGATGTTTTCCCTCACCGTTAACAACCATGATAAATTAACCACACATATGACTTTAGAAAAGACAAATTGGTGTAGGCCCGACCCAGGATTGGAACTCACGCCCTTCTGTTTTCGGGCGGGTGTTCTACCCACTGGACTATCATGTCGCTCTATCATCAAATCGCCCTTTATCTTTTCCCCATTCAACTTACAAAGTGACTGAGAATTATCTTATTCTGAATGTCTGGTTTCCTATTTGAGATTCATAACCAAACCTACATGCATGTATAATGGTATCAATCATATTTTGACTCGTCTCTCTAAAATCGTCAAGCTACCAATATCATATCGGTTCGTGATGTTAGATTATGCGATCGAGCGAGAAATAGCGTGATGGAAAGATAGGAAAAGAAACGTTAAGATGGTTTGGGCACATAGAGAGGATGGATGATAGTAAATTGGTTAAAGAGTTTTATAGAGGTAATGTGGATAGTAATTTTAGTAGAGGACAACCTCGGAGGACACATTTGGATCAAATAGAGAGCTCAAAAAGGCAGGCGTCCGAAGTATGAAGAATAAAAGAGCATGTATGAAAATATTGATGGATTTAAATGAAGCTAGGGAGGTTTGCCAGAATCGTACAAAGTGGCCATCGATAGTCTCTGCCTACCCCAATGGGAACTGAAGGCGTGATTATATGTATGTAGCCGCGCCGCGGTTGCTCAAAGGGTGTAATCATTATAATATAAATATTCTCCAAGACAAGAATCTTATTATAAAAATGTAACAATCCTAGCAATCAGGGTTTTTGTATTGTGTCTTAAGAGCTTATTCCATTTGTCTGAATGAAGACGTCTGAAAGCCACAGAATCTGAATTCAGACTAGTGGAATAACTGCTCTGATCTGAATTTAAACGAAACTATATTTTGCTGTGAAACTTGGAAAGGAATTTGTAGTTATTTGTGTGATAGAAATATTATTGTACGTATTAGACCTAATAAATAGATACAATCGAATTGAGCAACTCTTTTGAAATCGGTTGATAATATCAGAATCATTTGAAAAAATATATATATCGCCAAAAAGGCGCCGTAATTGGCTATTTCTAAAATCTACACGCAAAACTTTTCTTACAATTTGTTTTTATTGTAGGTATTAACCGAAAGTATGGATCAAATCTTCTCTCTAAGGAGCATCACCGAAAAGTTCTTAGCTAAGAACCAAAAGGTGTATTGCTCCTTCATTGATTTAGAGAAGGCGTATGATAGGGTGGTAAGAAAGTGTTTACGGGAGGTGTTATCCAAGTTCGGTTTGGGAAGTCAACTTATGCGTGCATTGGTATCACTCTATGAGGATTCTAGTGCATGTGTAAGAGTAAACGGGGAAAACACTGACTGGTTCGGAATCTCTAGGGGTGTCCGACAGGGATGTGTAGCTTCTCCGTGGCTCTTCAATTTGTTCATGGATGACTGTTTGACAGAGTTAGTTATGGACTAAGAATGAGTGGATTCATCATTAAATGCCTCTTGTATGCTGACGATCAAGTGCTACTTGCATCGTCGGCAGAAGAGTTGCAAGAGATGATGATTATTGCATGTGAGTCTTTTGTAAGAAAGGGAATGAGGGTGAATGTGGATAAGACCAAAACGATGGTTTTTGAGAGACAGGAAGATGATACAGAATGCGTGATTGCGATTGATGGTAAGGATGTGGAACAGGTGAAGGAGTTTCTATATCTGGGAAGTTTGTTTACAAGGGATGGAAAATGTGATGAAGATATTGAAAGAAGAGTGAAAAAGGGTAATGCGGTAAATGGAGCAATGAATAGCCTAATGACCTGTAAATCGGTGTCTGAAAAGATCCGAATGGCTGAGCATGATGCTGTTCTTGTTCCTACGCTTATGTATGGAAGCGAATGTTGGGTGTGGCAGAAGAAGCATGAGAGCAGAGTGAATGCAGTAGAGATGAGGTCCCTCAGAAAAATTTGTAATGTTAGATTATGTGACCGAGTGAGAAATTGTGTTATTCGTGAAAAGTGTGGTGTGAAAGATGATTTTGTAAGAAAGATAGAAAAAGGAATGTTGAGATGGTTTGGGCACATAGAGAGGATGGATGACAGTAAATTGGTGAAAGAGATATATAGAGCCAATGTGGAAGGTAAGGGAAGGATGATAGAAAATTGGTAAAAGGGATCTATAGAGCTAGTGTGGATGGTAATGTTAGTAGAGGACGACCACGGAGAACACACTTGGACCAAATTGAGAGTGTGCTCAAAAAGGCTGGCGTCCGAAGTATGAAGAATAAAAGAGCATGTATGAAAATATTGATGGATGTAATCTAAGCTAAAGAGGTTTGTCAGGATCGTGCGAAGTGGCGATCAATAGTCTCTGCCTACCCCAATGGGAACTAATGGCGTGAGTATATGTATGTATGTATGTACTAACTTTGCCTAATAAAAAATCATATTTAACATTGTACACGCATGTTACTTATCAAATGTACTAGTAACACCAAAAAACAGAACCTGCACCTTATTTTGTCCTCAGCTGTATTCGAACCCATGATCTCCTTGCCCAGATGCTAAGCACTTGTCATTAAGTCACTGACGTTGTTTTCAACGAAGTTTGGTAAAATATTGCTGATGAATCAACGACATGATGGTCCAATGCGTAGAACACCCGCCTGCAAACACACAGGCGTGAGTTCAAATCCCGGGACGGGCCTTCACCAATTTGTCTTTTCTAAAGTCATATCTGTGGTTAATTTATCATGGTTGTTAACGGTGAGGGAAAACATCGTGAGGAAACCCACATGCCCTAGTTGTACTTAGCCATGTGACAGTGTATTCGTACAAAACGGCTATAAGCCTGCCCCCCTATCACATGAGTACACTGTCCAAGCGAAACGTGGGTATCCACTTTGGACACTAGGCGGCGCTGTCACGTTGTTCATAAGTATTGGTACCTCTGCCAACCCCTTCTGGTATAAACGGCGTGACGTTTATGTATTGAATCACTTGATCATCCGAAAATTAAGATGATTCCATTCTTGGGAGAGTATATGTGCCAAATCATTATATTTAAGCTAGGCTCTAGCCTCTTACTACACATATCGCAGTCCGAACTAAACTTATTTAATTCAAAATTAATATCACCAAAAAGCGTAATTAACAGACGGAAAATAAGAACTGCCTTGCTTCCACAACTTTCAAAATTGGCTAAGGATTTTCTTATCCCAAAGCTCTGGCTACCCCTTCTAGGGAATTATAGCCGTGTATGTATGTTCTCCTTTTTATACACATACATACATATACTCACGGCTATAAATCCCTTAACGGGGTAGCCAGAGCTTTGGAATTAAAAATTCCTCAGCCACTTTTGGAAGTTGATTGGGAAAAGATGGTTATAATAAATGTTTTTGGTGACGGGTCTCCAACCACATCGCCCAAAAATCGCTTAAAAAGCCCCCTATAACCTTAGTCGCCTCCACGGGTAGAAATAGGGTAGTGTTATTCTAAGCCGACACTACACGGCATATTTTTATATACTACCCATTTTTTTTCCCAAAAGCTTGAGCTAAGACACTTTAGTTTTCAGTGTGCAATGTTTTTGTGGGTACATAAGGGTGGATTTCAACAAGACCGTTAAAATATTGATTTCCGTGGATTTTTTTAAATCAAGGTTTTTATTTATTGTTGATCGATATTATTGAAGTTTTTGATAATTTATACATTATATCTTAATATCTAACAGATAACTTATAAAACTAGTGAGATTTACATTATTAAAAATTCAATGCCATGGCAATGAAACAAGAGTACATGGAAATGAAACACGCGTGCACGGAAATGAATCAAGCGTCCACGGCAATGAAAGATCTGTTCCACGGGAATGAAAATCCTTTTAAAATTGTATATCTCACAATGAGAAAGCCATATTCAGATATTATTATTTTTGCAGTGAGTGTCTACTTTAATTGAATTAACTAAACATTTGTCAATTATTTTTAACATTGTTGGTCTCAGACATAGGCCTCCTTCAATGATCTCTGAGACAAACAGTCCTGTGCTTTTCTTGTTATCCATCGATAGCCTGTAATCTTGTCTGATTATCAACTTTTTTTTAATTGTATTGTATTTATTTTGTATATATATAAAAAAAAGTTAAATAAAACAAAGGTATCGGAATCAAAGTAGGTAACGTACTATTATTTATTTAAAATAACTAGATTGACAAAAATAAAATAGACAGTTGGTTATACAAAATATCATTTTTAAACACTTACAACACAAATTTTGTTTTTAAATCCAAAGCTGAACAAGGCACATTTTTTAAAACTAAGACAAATTTGAGAACCTAGAGGAAGTTTTACTGGCAATAATCACAGCCCATTATTATCAAAAAGAGTAATACTATAATTATCTTATTTTTCATCTTCTGTCAAGTAAATACAAAAATTCATAAGCTTAAAACTTATGGATAATCTTTAACAATTGCACAATCTTTGTATACTGTCTGTTTCTCTTATACGATTCTGATCTCGTAGTACACGATCGCTTCTTATTTTTTTGGCGTCGCTTTTGCTCAGCCAATCTTTTTGTTTCTTTTCTGTCCTCTTCGGTAAATTTTTGTTTGGACATCACGACACCTTAAAATAAGCAGCCCATTATTATCATCATTTAAAGAATATGTGTGAGTGAGCGATTTAGATCTACTAGGTATTTCATGACGATGAATTAATATTTAATTTAAAAGTTTGAAGATACCTCTGAGTTTGATGTATCAAATAAAATAAATCTGTCATATTTTTTTCGATTCCTATACTAATTGTCAGTACTAATAGCGCTAATTAGTATGTGGCGGTCGAAAAATTTTATAAGCTTTGAAGCCTAGTATAAAATATCTTCCTTAACACGGATCTTATAATATTTTCTCATTGTCATATAATACCTTGTATTAACTATGAGCTCATAGTAAGCTTGAAAGCATAATTTTGTTAAATACTTAAAAATTCCATGAGACTGTTTTGTTATTCGCTATTACTGTAATACTTTAGATTTAATCATACCATGGCAATGAAAAAAAATATTATGGGAATGAAACACTAAGCCACGGAAATGAATCACCAGGCCATGGAAATGAATGACTATGCCATGGAAATGAAAAATCAGGTCACGGAAATGAAATTCTTTTCATTTTAGTGGCTGTTTTTTCATTTCCATAGCAAATTTTGACCACGGAAACCATGAAAATGAAAGCATGGCAATGAAAAACAAGGCAAAAATGTTAAATTACTTATAACTTATTTATTATTCGAATGATTAAATACTAAACATACATCCATAAAAGAAATAATGTTCTATTGAATACCTTTACAAGAAGACAATCTTTCAAAAACATAAGTTATACCTACCCATGGCAATGAAAGAGAAAATGACGAGTAACGAAAAAAAATTATACTTACATTTAAGGCGCGAAAACGCAGATACTTATGTACTTCCTCCTACGTTGAGCACTTGGGCGGCACTAAGACGTAACGTTTAGCGCAGAGTGGGGGTGAAGAAAGTCTTTTAATAAAATGATATTCCTAAATAAGTATAGGGCATGGTAATGAATGGTGTTCCTGGGACAAATGAGTTTGTAGTAACTATTAGTTGTATTATTGGAATATTTGAATAAACGTTTTTCGCAACGATACTACAACTATTCAAGTAACAAATAAAGCTATGTTTTTGTAAAAACAACCAATAGATTTTTTTCAATAAGCTATAATTCACGTCAAGGTAGCGTGCGGACAACCTCGGAAATGAAAAATTTAGAGGTTTAACGTTTTTTTGTGGAATATCTATTAGTCCTATAACTAAAATATTTATGGCTCCGCATAGATTACTATTTCATCTCATTAGAAAAAAATATTTAAAAGTTATAACTACGTCTTTCTGTATGGATTTCATCGATGCCATGTTATAAATGGCCCCGGGAAATTCACTCATAAGAACATGGCTTAACGATCCAGTAAAACCACAAATATCCATTTCATAACTATATTCATCTAACAACAACATTAAATGTCCTTGTAATAGCTTCTTCAATTTCTTTATGCACTCTGTTTACCTCTTCCTGAGTGAGGGTGCGTTCGAGATGGCGGTAAACTATGGTGTAACATAAACTATGCTTCTTTGTCTTCGGATGAATGAATTTATCTTTGAGTTTTACCTGCAAACAGTTTAGAATAGAATAGAATAACTCTTTATTGCACATCAAACACAAATTTACAAAAATAATAATATGATCAAACAGTTTACAGCGAGGTACAATTGGTAGTCTTATCGCCAAAAGCGATCTCTTCCAGACAACCTTTGGAAGGTGAGATCGATAAATTAATTATTTGGGTAGATGCACAAAACAAGGCCAAAAAAAATCATAATAGCTTACTTAAAACTAACTTATTTAATAGATTAATAAAGCTATGTACTGTCGGCATAGAATAGCACTACTACATTACTGCCCGTGGGTGTTCGTAAGAGGCGACTAAGGCGTACTTGTGGCTTTTTAAGTGATTTTCGGGCGATGCACTTGGAGACCCATCACCAAAAACATTTATATGACAATCTTTTCCCCACTTAACTTCCAAAAGTTGCTGAAGAATTTTCTGATTCAAAACCTCTGGCTACCCTTTTTTAGGATTAACAGCCGTGAGTATATGTATAAGTTACCTGTTCAATAATATCTCCCCCAACATCCCGAACGACATCATAGAAATCGTTGCTTGAAAAAGTCTCTACACTCAAATCACTTGGCAACCAGAACGACACGTCATTCGCACATTGAGGGTACGAAGACACCGGCTTATAGACTATCCTTTCATTAATATCTTTATCCTCAAACTGGGCAACAAACCCAGAATCCCTACTCCACATAAGCCTTATATCTGGGATCTTGTACAAAGCCATTGCAAGTCGTTCTAGGCCTAAGCCGAAAGCATAGGCTATGGTTTTACTCGGGCCTGCATTGACTAGAATTTCGTTTCTGATTATTCCACACCCTAGGACCTCCATCCATTTATCTTCATAGTAAATTTCAAGCTCCCATGAAGGATGGGTAAACGGGAAATATGCGTCTACCCATCTATGTTTTATGTTGTCTCCAAATAACTCTTTTACTAATCCTAAGATATGGTTTTTTAATTGGGTTTCCATTAATTTGGTGGCTTCTAAAGTATGGCAGGATTGTTTCATCGGGTCTGATATATGGTTTTTGAAGGTGTCAGGGTTTCTAAGGTATTCTGGCTCGAATATTTCTAATTCTGAGCCTTCGGTGAAGAGCTGGTCTTTCGTTTGTGAGCGTACTGCATCTACCTGTAGAAGAGATATATACATTAAACAGAATTATTTTTTGAAGCACAGTGGTAATTTGGATTTACGTAAATACATATACTCACGCCTACAAATTCCTAAAAGGGGTAGCCACAGCTTCAGCATCGGAAAAAAAATCAGCCACTTTGAGAGACTATAAAAAAAAAAGTTTTTGGTGATCTCCAATCGTATTGCTCAAAAATCACTTAAAAAGCCCCAATACCCTTAGTCGACTCTTTCGAGGAAAGGGGAAGAAATGGGGTAGTGCTATTCCAAGCTGAAAATACAGAGCAATCTTTTCATACTGCTCTTTTATTCTTTATACACTTTAAAAGAAATATATAAACAACCATATTATGTACAATGTTTAATCTAAATAGAAAGTAGATGAAAGATGGGTCACCAACATCTTTATTTTTACCATCTTATCCCCACTCAACTTCCAAAAGTGGCTGAGGAATTCCTTTTTCCTTAGCTCTGGCTACCCCTTCTAGGGATGTATAGCCGTGAGTATATGTATGTATGAAAAGATTGATAGATGTAAATGAAGCTAGAGAGGTTTGCGAAGATGATACAAAGTGGTCATTGATAGTCTCTGCCTGCCTACAATGGAAACTCATTGCGTGCGTATATGTATGTGTTTATGTATGTTTAAAATGTGTAACTCTCATTTGATTACTTACAATTTTTTGTAAATTTTGCCGTGTAGTGTCGGCTTAGAATAACACTACCCCATTTCTACCCGTGGGTGATCGTAAGAGGCGACTAAGGGTATAGAGGCTTTTTAAGTGATTTTTGGGCGATGTGGTTGGAGACCCGTCACCAAAAACAATTATTATTACCATCTTTTCCCCAATCAACTTCCAAAAGTGGCTGAGGAATCTCTCATTCCAAAGATCTGGCTACCCCGTTAAGGGATTTATAGCCGTGAGTATATGTATGATGTATGTATGTATAGTGGTCTTGTAAATGGGCCACCGCTGGAATTAGAATAAGTAGAGATCACCTATATAACATTTATAGAGAAAAGTCCTTTAACTTCAACCAAGATTTTATTATTTATGTCAGAAATTATTCAAAAATTTTCAAAAAAGTTTGTGGTGAAGCTAAATCTAGATGCATAAAACATAAAATTATGAATTCTTCTAACAAGAGTAAGACTGTCTGGAAAATAATTAACAGTGAAACTGGAAAACTAAAGTCCCCACATGATCTCAATTTATTATTAGATAATGAACTGATACAGTCAAAATCACAAATTGCTGACATTTTTGAAAATCATTTTATAAATACCCCCACTCAGACAACAGAGAAATTAAATTCATGTCCCCAGAAAGCTCTTGAGTTGTTGGAACAAAATGTTACCAAAACAACAGCACAGTTTTCTTTCAAGTATGTTGACAATAATGATATAATTAAAAATTTTAAAACTATTAATCTTAAAAAAACCGAAGACATAACAGGAATGTCAGTTTTCGTCATAAACAGAATAATAAATTTAATCGCTCCTCATTTAACGATACTTTTTAATAAATGTATAGATATAGGATAATTTCCAGACTGCATGAAGTTAAGTAGGCTCATCCCACTACATAAATCAGGAGATAGTCAGGACTTTACCAATTATAGGCCTATTTCTATTTTGCCAGTTCTCAGTAAAGTTTTTGAGAAAATCATGTCCAACCAAATGCTTTCATATTTCAACAATCATAATATATTCCATGACGAGCAATATGGTTTCACCAAAGGTAGGTCTACTGTAGATGCAGGAGTGTCACTAATGAAACATATTTTTAATTCATGGGAAAACTCCCGGGATGCATTAGGTATATTTTGTGACCTCACAAAAGCTTTTGATTGTGTAAAAAAAGAAATAGCGTTGATTAAACTTAAATATTACGGTTTTGACGAGCAAGCACTGAAATTAATGGCATCATATCTTCATAAAAGAACTTTAAAGGTTGATATTAATGGAACCACGTCGGAAGGATCGGAAATAGAGATGGGCGTTCCTCAAGGTTCTATACTTGGCCCATTACTGTTTCTGATTTACATTAATGATTTACCATTTATGGTACAAAAGTATTCTGAGATAGTTATGTTTGCAGATGACACATCTTTAATATTTAATGTAGCGAGATCCTCTACATCTCTTGACGACGTAAATAAAGCTATCTCACTGGTATTGCATTGGTTTACTGTAAATAACCTGGTTCTAAATGCCAAAAAAACTAAATGTATTAAATTTACTTTACCGAATGTTAGGCAAGTTGATAACAATATTGTTATTGATAGTGAACAAGTAGAATTAGTGAAAGAAACAAAATTCCTAGGGATAATAATCGATTCTAAGTTGCAATGGGGACCCCATATACTAACACTTTCTAAAAGGCTGAGCTCAGCAGCGTATGCCGTGCGTAAGATTAGAGAAATAGCAGACGTAGAAACAGCTCGCATTGTGTATTTCAGTTATTTTCATAGTATTATGTCGTACGGTATTTTATTATGGGGTAAAGCGGCTGATGTTCATAAAGTTTTCGTCTTACAAAAGCGAGCTATCCGATCTATTTACATGTTGAGGTCGAGGTATTCGTTGCGCGAAAAATTTAAAGAAATTGGCATTTTAACTGTCCCTTGCCAATACATATTTGAGAATTTAATGTGGCATACATACAAAAGAATATAGGCCAATTTAGTAAAGTTAGTGATAGGCATACTGTTAACACTCGAAATAAGGACAAACTTCACGTACCGAAGTGGAGACTTAATAAAGTAAGTAACTCCTTTATGGGACTATCCCTGAAAATGTTCAACAAACTTCCTTCTGACATATTGGAATTGCCTGTGGCATCTTTTAAAAAGGCAATAAAAGCCATGCTTTTAAAGAAGTCTTATTACAGTGTTCAAGATTTTTTAAACGACAAGGACCCAACGCGCACATGACCGTGTCCGTAAAGCTATAAATCTTCCCTCGTTATTCCTAGGAATAATTGTCTGGTGAGGATTTTTCTTCTCACGTTATGTGATTGGTTTTTGTGATGGACAATTTATTTTAAATATGTCAAACTAGCGTTTGGTTTTGTCGCATAGAAAATCTTTTATAAAGTAAAAACATGTTAATAAACTGAAATTGTACAAACCATGTTTTGAAAAAATGAAAAAATGTGAATGTAAAGAGTTTCTTTGTTGCTTCTTCTCTTTACGAACACCTTCCGAAGCAACGGACTAATGATAAATTTAAAAAAAATTGACGTTCAAAAAATGTTAATTTTTAACTTAATTTTGAAAAATAAACTTTTTGACTTTTGACTTTTTGACTTTTGACTGGGTCAGTAGTCTAGTGAGGCATTTGGTTTTCAATTTCGGTCTCGGGTTTGCTTCCTGGGACATTCAACATACAATGATGTGGGTACATTTTGCAGTAAAAAAAGTAAGTGATCTGAATTATACAGGGCATTTTCAGAACCAGTACAACTGCTACATCTTCAGGGCTCTATACTATAAAATACTTGGGTAACACCTTAGAAGAAAACCTTTCTTTTAAACACCACATCCATCTTCTATCAAATAGAGTGAGAAAGGTTGTAAACATTATGAGGTGGCTCCCTAACAGTGCAGATTTAGAACTACTTAAACAAATTTACACTGCCATATGCATAACATAACATATACTCACGGCTATAAATCCCTGGAAGGGGTAGCCAGAGCTAAGGAATTGGAAGCCACTTTTCGAGAGTTGAGTGGGAGAGAGATGGTAAAATAAAGGTTGTTAGTAACGGGTCTCCAACCACATCGCCCAAAAATCCTTTAAAAGCCCCAATACCATTAGTCGCCTCTTACGCACACCCATCGGAAGAAATGCGGTAGTGTTATTCTAAGCAGACACTAAACAGCTACACAGCTATATGCCAATCAATAATAATATCAATCAATAATATCCTACTGTTTGCCAATTTGGGGAGCCAAAACTACAATGATAGAAGATGTTATTAAAGGAAAGAAAAATTTCGACACTGGCGGGGTTTGAACCCGCGACCTTCGGGTATACGCCCCCGTCGCTCTGCCAACTGAGCTACAGTGTCAGTTGGCATTCAGCGCGAAATTTCTCTATCCTTTGTTTCTTTTTTACACGTTCAAGTAGTGTTTGCGTTTCCTACCTCCGAATTTTAACTAATTCGGACGGCCACTTGTCTACCTTTTCAGATAGAATGCAAATGTTGGAAACGCCTAACTATCACATAATTTAATGTTTTTTGACATGAATTCCTCATGTGGGGATTATTACTCATAAATAAAAGATGTTATTAAAGGAAAGAAAAATTTCGACACTGGCGGGGTTCGAACCCGCGACCTTCGGGTATACGCCCCCGTCGCTCTGTCAACTGAGCTACAGTGTCAGTTGGCATTCAGCGCGAAATTTCTCTATCCTTTGTTTCTTTTTTACACGTTCAAGTAGTGTTTGCGTTTCCTACCTCCGAATTTTAACTAATTCGGACGGCCACTTGTCTACCTTTTCAGATAGAATGCAAATGTTGGAAACGCCTAACTATCACATAATTTAATGTTTTTTGACATGAATTCCTCATGTGGGGATTATTACTCATAAATAAAAGATGTTATTAAAGGAAAGAAAAATTTCGACACTGGCGGGGTTTGAACCCGCGACCCATGAGGAATTCATGTCAAAAAACATTAAATTACAATGATAGAAGTTGAAAGGGCTCAGCGGTTTCTTAAAGGTAATGCTGAGAAAGAGTTTTAGGTTTCCTACTGCAAAGTTGTCTGAGAAATGTAAACTCCCAGGTGTAAGGAAAATGTTTGTGTTAGGTTCTGTTACTCAAACGCACAAGAAATATTTATCTGGATTCTTTAAGTGCGGAAGATCTAAAAGGTCTCCCACTGTATTAAGAAATGCTTGTAAGACCACTTTTGCTCAAAGATTTTCCCCATTCCTTCAGCCACATTTATATAATAAACTGTTCAACTCACTCACCAATCAAGGCACGGGGGCTAGCACACACTCCCTAGATCTAAATATAAGAATATCAAAAAGCCTGGGTCAATATAACACTGTTTTTCAGGCAGAATGTCTTGGAATAATCCAAGCTGCCCAGGCTATAAAAGCAAGAAAAATCTCAGAAATGACCATAAAAATCATATCGGACAGCACTTCTGTCCTGCAAGCCCTCAATCGAAGCGAGTACACTTCAGGTCTAATCCTGGAATGTCACCAAGCCTTAGAGGAAGTGGCGCAGGACAACAATATCATCCTGCAGTGGATAAAAGGCCACAGAGGGTCCTTAGGCAATGATGCGGCTGATGAGCTGGCTACAGGGGGATCGGCTATGTCTCTGTACGGACCCGAACCCATAATACCTCTTCTCAACATGGCTAAGGGAACGCACACAAACCCTAGCTAACGCGTGTTGGCAAGGCACGTCTGGCTGCAGACAGTCTAAAGAGGCAATGCCAACTCTTAGGAGAAATCTTACCAGATATGCCTTACGCCTTAGCAGACCAAATCTATGAACTCTAGTGGGTGTTGTCACAGGGCACTATGCTCTAAACAAACACTTCCACACTCTAGGCATCACCGACAGCCCTCTGTGCCATGCGTGCATGGAGGCTGACGAAACGGTCACTCATGTGCTCCAGGAATGCAACGGAGTAACCAATATCCGAAATAACACCATCGGATCCAAAAAGTCGCTACCAGAGGCAATGGCTGACCTGGATAAGCTTTTGTCCTTCTGGTCTGAATTAGGTTGGGAAACTTAAACGGCCAAATGGCCCACGTACAATGGCCCACCTCGTAGCTGGGTTAAGTGCGGAAACCTGAGGCAGTTAGCGCCCACCAATAATAATAATAACTGTTCAACTACTAATTTTTAATTTATTTATTTTTAATTATAATTGAAGTATTACATTAATCCTTTTTGTTTTTTGTTGTATTAATTAATTATAATCAAATATGTTGTTCTTTGTTAAATAGTGAATATTATATTAGTTGTGATTGCAAAAATAATATCTAATTCTGTATAAGTAATTTGTTTATAAAATCAGGTGCACTTTTGCAATTGCACCATGTTCAATTTGTAAGGGTACCCACAATACAGGCTTGCCTAGTGTGGGGCCGCAAGATTACATATTCTACAACGATTTATAGCTTGTAAATTGTCTTTAGAAATTAACACTTTAATTGTAGAATACTAATGTAAATTATGAATGTCAATAAAGATTTTTTCTATATCTATTTCTAATTATATACAAATAATGTTTCCCTTACCTGATGAAAAACTGGAAAGTGAGTAGAATCAATTTCATCTCTTCTATACACATCGCCAATCATCACAAAGTTATCCAAACCAGACCGTAGCAGCTCTGTCTGGTGTGCCGTCATATGAGCTCTTAACAGAGTATCTCTGTTTATATAATAACAATCTGTTTTAGCTCGACTCACATGATCAGCCGGTATAAGCAAGTCGTCAAAGTTCTGCTTTGTAGAAACTATTGGAGACATCTTATCGTATATGCTGAAACACGGATTCCCTCTAGAAGTAACAATTGAATAGAAATACTTGACTATTCTTTGCCGAACTAAGTTTAGGGGGTTAGAATTTTCTAAATGAATATTTCTGTTTAAATATGATAGTATTTTAGGTGTAACATTGGTGTAGTCATCTACCACAAATTCTTTATTGTCTATCTTGATTGTAGAGACTGATTTAGCAGCTGTGCTGTAGCAGGAGCGCAATAATTTGATTGAAGAAACTAGTTTGCGTTTTGCGAATAATGTCGCCATTTTCACACACTTTTTGTACACTTTATAGTTTGTGGCGCAGTGTATGTTTAGGCGCACGCTGAATAAAACTGTTGATCTCTGTTCAAACCATCAGATTATTTAATTTAATTTATTTTTTTACATTTGCTTTCATTCATTGCAAATTGCACATGAAAACATTCTGAGTTTGACATTGACATAAGGATTAACGCTTCTTTTTCGTCCTGTACATGAAAAACATATTATGGAACAAAGAATTAATAATGTTACTATTTAGTATTAGTGTAAAACAATAAAATACGTAAAAAAAGGTACTATTATTTCGTTAATAAACATTTGCAATATAGAATTAATTTATTTTTTAGTTTATTCATTATATCATGGGGTATATTATGTATCATTCATAACGAAAAGTAATTTACAGATTGACACTGACAGCTAAACAGCTGATGAAAACATAACCTCACTTTTACATTAGTTACATAGTTACCAAAGGTTAGGTTAAACAATTGTTATATTTTAAATAAAAACATCCAATTACAGATAAATAAACAATGATGCGAAAAAGATTACTTAATATAGCCCAATTAGGGGTAGTTGGTACCATAGGTTTCTACATAGGACATTACAAAAGCTTCGAAACATTTAATGATGAATTTATATTGAAAGATGGAACCCCGTTAAAAAGATTACCAGGTTTGCCGGTGTTCGGAACGGTTTCTGCTGCTACCCCTTACACCGAGACTCCTAAGGACAGGGTAAATATAATAAACATACATTTCCATTGTGTTCAATTTGCTGTGTAGTGTCGGCTTAGAATAGCACTACCCCTTTTCTTCCGGTGGGTGTACGTAAGAGGCGACTAACGGTATTGGGGCTTTTTAAGGGATTTTTGGGCGATGCGGTTGGAGACCCATCACCAACATCCTTTATTTTACCATCTTTTCCACACGCAACTTCCAAAAGTGGCTGAGGAATTTCTAATTCGTTAGCTCTGGCTACCCCTTCTAGGGATTTATAGCCGTGAGTATATGTGTGTATGTATGTATGTATTTAATTCATAAAGTAAACATTAAATGTATATATTTATAATTTTTATTTATAACCTTAGGTTTAGACACCTTGGGGCCAGAGAGAGCCCACCCTTGATAGGTTGATTAGAATACCGTCTACCATACTGGCCTGCAATAAATTATCAGAAAATTAAAATAAGTAAAAAGTTATTTTTTAGTTATTAGATCTCTGATATGAAGTAAGATGACTCACTGCTTTGATTTGAGTGAATAATCAGTACTGTTGATTTCACACAACCTAATAGACATGTTATACTGACAAATGAAGCTGATACAACTGCAATATGGTTTAAGTTGGGTCAGGGGCAGCTACTTTACTGGGTAGAGTAGAATATTGTGTGTATACGATACAGGCTAAGCCTAGTGCAAGATTTCAATGAAAACTCAATTCATGCCATGTAAACTGAATGTATGTTATAAATGTTTTTTTATTTTTTTATATATGATAGCCATACAGTTTCTCTGAACTATGACAAAAACTTACTTTTATACTTAATTAGGAAAGCTCTGAACTGTCAATGTATTTTATAAAACCACCCCCTGGTGACACGCATAGTACAGCACTGCTTCTAACAATATGCTCATTTATTCAAATAGTTTATATCTCTTTGTTTATCTTATTAGATAATAGTATTAAAATTTTGATTTTTTCATCATCGTCATGTAGTCTTGTTATCCTTCATCAGGGACATAGGGCCTGAAGAAGAGATCTCCACTTTTCTCAATTTTGTGTGGCAGCTTCCAGGTCCTTCCAGCTGAGTTCAGTTGATGCAGCCTCTTTTTCAACTTCCTTCCCCTTCTTCTTTTGCCATGCGCTTGCCACAACCTTTGTTTGGATAGATGAGTGTCTGGTCTTCTCAGTACATGTTCAATCCAACGCCATTTCCTTGTAAGGATCTCCTTGTCAATGGGCTTTTTGTCAGTCAACTCCCACAGCCTTACGTTAGTTATGGTTCGCGGCCAGAAGATTCCCAGAATGTGTCGTAAAGATTTGTTCATGAAGAACTGTAGCTTGCTGGTTACTTAATTTTCAACGAGCCATGTCTCGCATCCGTACAGGAGGACTGACTTTACATTGGAGTTGAACACTCTGATCTTTGTACGCCGTGTTATTATGGAAGACTTCCACACCGGTTTTAGTTGGGCGTACGCGGCTCTTGCTTTGTTGATGCGCGCCTCTATATCCGCTTCCGCTCCCCCTCTGGAGTCTACGACGCTCCCAAGGTAGGTAAATCGCTGCACTTGTTCGGCAACCTCACCATTGACATCAATTGGCGCTTCGTCGCGGGTGTTTAGGCGCATGTCCTTGGTTTTGCTGCAGTTGATGCGCAGCCCTTCTTTTGCAGCTTCGTCTGCAAAGAAGTCGTCGTAGGTCTTGGATTGTAGGTGGTTACGGGATATGGCGAGTAGACAGAGGTCGTCTGCGAAGTCTATGTCCTCGAGGGTCTTACCATGCAACCACGGCAGTCCTCTCCCTTCCTTGTTGGTTACTCTTCTTATCACATCATCCAAGACTAGTAAGAACAGCAGCGGCGATAACAAGCAGCCCTGTTTCGCTCTGGCGGTGACTGTGATCGGGTTAGTTAGTCGGCCTTGGTGCATCACTCGACAAGAAGAACCCTCATAAAGGCATTTAATAATATCTATAACTTTGACTGGTATACCTCTTTTCTTTAAAATTCGCCAGATACTAGACCATTTCACCCGATCTAACGCTTTTTCGAAGTCCACGAACAGGGTATAGAGTTCGTTCTGCATTTCATTTCACTGTTCCAAGATCATCCGCAGTACGTTAATCTGGTCTGTGCAAGATCGCCCCGCTCTGAATCACCTCTGCTCATCCCTCAGCGAGCAGTCAACTGTGCTCGTCATTCTTTCTAACGGAACTTTACATAAAATCTTGGAGCACACTGGTAGCAAGTTAATTCCTTGCCAATTGGAGCACCGAGACAAGTCACCTTTCTTTGGCAGTTTGATAATAATCCCCTCTTTCCAGCTATGTTTCCCATATGGCTGTCATCAGGGGCAACAGTATCTCAGCCGTCACGTCTGCATTGGTCTTAAATGCTTCTATTGAGATTCCATCTTTACCAGGAGCTTTTCCACTTTTTAGCTTCTTAATGGCTCGGACAATTTCAGCCTTGCTTGGCGGATCGACTTTGATGTCTAGGTGAAAGGTATGCGGGCAAGCAATGAAACTACAGACTTGTATCGAAGCTGGTTTATTACTGGCGCGGTAAAGAGCGCGCCCAATTGTGATCCACCGTACAGTATAAATATATTACACTCCTCCCACATTATTTTAGCGTCCTGGTAACAAAAAAAAATATTTATTTAAAACTAAGTTACAGAAATTGTTTATAATTTATAAGTTTTCTAGGGCGCAAGTCACGTCCGGGCTCATTACAAGAGGCAACATTTTCTTGTATATTAGTGGCTTCCTCCCAAACCTCACCGTCCTCCGTTTCCTCCACTATAGGATTTTCCATTGATTCGTGAACAACAGTGCCCGGCACTGCGCTGTCACAATCGTTTGTATTATCTACACTTTCGTCCACATTTGGGTAAGTTTCCGTGGGAGACGGAGAGGACGGGGAGGATGGGGAGATCAGCAATGGTGTAGGGCTTTCTTGCGATACTGATGGAGCCGTGACTTCATCCGAGCTAGGCGTAGCATGCGCAGCACTCCATCCATCAATATCGCTCACAATACCGTCCACCGTATCCCTAGAAATGAATTGTCTTAATTGGTCTAAATGTCTTTTACATGTCACATCATAGTCTTTAAATTCAACATCAAACATTCTTGTACCTATTATTTTTTTAATAATGCCCTCTGCCCATTCTGCTTTTCTACCAGAAAACCACTTGGCCCAAACAATATCACCTACTTTGAAATTTCTTGATGGTTTAATTTTACTATATTTAGTTACATCTTTATCAAATTTAACTGGTACTAAAATATTATCTAGTCTTGTTCTTAATTTACGACCAAACATTAACTCAGCGGGGGTAGACCCAGTGGTACAATGAACAGTGTTTCGGTATTGAAATAAAAATCCTAATAATTTTGACTGAATACAATTTTGATTCAGATGGGCGTCCTGCTCAATTATACTTTTAACCATTTTTTTACATGTTTTTACTGAGTTCTCGGCTTGGCCATTGCTACAGGGGTGGTATATCGGAGAGTTAAAATATACAATTCCATTATTTTTACAAAAAGATTTAAATTCTTGAGAACTAATTTTAATATCGTTATCCGATACAATTTCATTCGGAATGCCAAAAACAGAAAATAAAAATTTAAGTTTTAAAATCAAAGCATTAGTGGAAGTGCCGCCGTTCATATGAATACATTCCACCCATTTGCTGTACGCGTCTATGACAATTAAATATACCGATTGCCCTATACTCATATAAATCTATATGCAAGCGATACCACGCGGCGGGCGGGCGCGGCCAGGGCGACAGCGGCGCGCGCGGCGGGGCGGGGCGCAGCGCGGCGCACACACTGCAACTGCCTACCCGCTGCTCGATATCCCTATCTATACCCGGCCACCACATGCGACTGCGCGCCGAGCTCTTTGTTTTAACTATGCCAAAGTGGGCCACATGTAGGTCATCTAACATCCTACCACGAAATACAGCCGGAATTACTATTTTATGACCCCGAAACAAACATCCTTCTATAACTTCTAAATCGGTTTTACACATAAAATAGGGCATAACCATTTTACATTTTAATTTACGCGGCCAGCCGGCACTCATGTATTTCATGACTGTTTGTAACTCCTTGTCGTCAGCTGTAGCGCGCTTGATTTGTTCGAACGAAACCGGTTCCTTATCTGAGTCCATGAACAAAATCGATATAGGTATGTCTGCGTAGTAATCTGAATTGTTATTATCAATGTAGCTATGCGTCGGCGCTCGAGAAAAATAGTCCGCGACAACGTTGTTTTTATGCGAAATATATTGTACTACATAGTTATAGGCAGATAGTATAATAGCGTATCTCTGCAGCCGCTGAGCTGCGGTAATAGATACACCGTCCTTTTTACCGAAAATACTTAATAGAGGTCTGTGATCAGTCTTCAAAATAAAAGGCTCCTGGCAACCGTAAAGATATTGGTGAAAATGTTTCACCCCGAAAAGTATTGCAGTTGCTTCTTTATGAATCTGGCTATAATTCTTTTCACTGGAGGATAGTGATCGAGAAGCAAATGCTATCGGCCTTTCGGTGCCATTGGGATTTAAGTGGGCCAAGACCGCGCCTAGGCCGGCTGGTCCCGCGTCCACCGTGAGAACCAACCGCTGTTTGGGATCAAAATGTGTTAACACCCTATCTGATGCCAGTTCACCTATAACCGAGTCGAACGCGCGCTGATGTCTGTCCTCCCATTTCCAAATAATACCATCTTTTAAAAATTCGTGTAATGGATTTAACACTGAGGACGCGTTTGGAATGAAATTCCTATAATAGTTTACTACACCCAGGAAACGTTTAAGTTCTAATACACTAGATGGAACAGGTGCCTTTGTTATCGCTTCTACCTTACTAGGACATGTTTTAATACCATTTTTACTTATTACGAAACCAAGATAAGTTACACTGTCCTGAAAAAAACTACACTTTTCCTTTTGGAGTCTAAGTCCTGCATCCTGTATCCGGCCCAGTACTTCTCTTCAGACGCGTATATTTAAAAAGCCCTTTCGACGTATTAATAGTCGTTAAGATTTGTGACTCCTCTGAAAGACAAAATTGATTGTACGCGTTTTTCAGATCTATTTTAGAATAATGCTC
Source organism: Bedellia somnulentella (assembly GCA_963576735.1). Classification (NCBI taxonomy): domain Eukaryota; kingdom Metazoa; phylum Arthropoda; class Insecta; order Lepidoptera; family Bedelliidae; genus Bedellia; species Bedellia somnulentella. The sequence goes on from OY755193.1 coordinate 1,186,340, forward strand.
ACCCCCCCCTAATTTAGCAAAAACTTCTTGAATATGGGGCAATGGGTACTTATCAATTTTTAAAACTTTGTTGAGTGTACATGAAAAATCTCCTGCTATTTTAATTTTTCCGTCGTCCTTAAGAACCGGTACAATAGGGGTAGCGAATTCAGAAAATTGCACCGGTACCAATATGCCTGAATTGACTAATCTATCCAATTCTTCCTCTACTTTATCCTTTAGAGCAAAAGGTATTTTACGCGGTTTGAAAAACTTCGGAATTGAGTTCTCTTTTAAATGTAAGCTAACTTTAAATTTATTAAAACACCCTAATTCGTTTTTCCAAATATCTGGGTATTCATACAAAACTTGCTGCACTCCACCGTCGCTACTTGCAACACTTAAATTATTATTATTACAAGAAGACACCAAACTTAAATTAAACTGTGACATAAAATCACGCCCAAGAAGCGGCGGTCCCCCTTCTTTAATTACATAGAAATTGATTTTTCTCTGCATATTATTGTAACAAACATCACACGAAATGTAACCTACCGGCATAATTTTATGTTTTGTATAAAGACAAAATACCAAATCAGATTTGAATAATTTATAATGCTTAAAATTCGTTAAGTAAAACAATTCGGAAATAACACTACGACCCGCTCCACAATCCAATTCCATACAAAAAGATCGGTTATTAATCATTACATCGACTTTAAAAGGTTCATAGTTAACATACCTCAAATTGTATAACTCGCATTCCGTACAATCGTGCCCAACGTTATGCAAGTTCACTTTACCCACTTTTTTAGTGCACACTTTCTTAAGGTGACCTTTCTCACCACACATCATACACTGATAGTTTTTAAAACGACATTTATCCGAGCTATGGTTTCTTTTCCCACAAACAATACAGCGTTGCACCGATGACGCGCCCGCTGTTGCGGAACTCACTGCTCGCTGCCCACGGTCACTCATCCTATAGACCGGCTCCGCCTCTTGCTTGACAAACTGCTCTCTGCCACCCTCCACATACGAACGCGCTGCACGCGCGCACGCCGCTTGTTGAGCTATCTCAACTGCTTTTGAGAGTGTCAGTGATTTTGAGTCTTGTTCGAAAAGCCGATCTCTTTCTGGACCTGCTCTCAAACCCAACACAAATCGATCACGCAGCAAAGTGTTCAGCTCCGCGCCAAAATCACAGAAAACGGCTAATCCTCTTAAACGAGCCGCCCATTCCTCGACACTTTCTTCCTCTAGTCTCACTGCGTCATAAAACTTTGCTCTATCAGCAAAAGTTGACCTCTTAGGTAGAAAATGTTCGTTTAGAGCCCCAACTAGCTCTGCCCAAGTCACTTCATCCAAATCTTTTGGATGCACTAAGTTTCTCGCTAATCTGTATGACTCATCTGAAAGATGAGTTAAAAGAACCGCACACTTATTTTCGTCACTTATATTATTTAATTTAATAAAGTTATTTAAACGTCCGTAAAAGATTTGCCATTCTTGGCTTTTATGGTCGAAAACGTTTACATTTCCTATTATAGATGCCATATTTGAATATAATAATAGCACTCGCGGGTAGTCCTCGTCGCCAGGTGAAAGGTATGCGGGCAAGCAATGAAACTACAGACTTGTATCGAAGCTGGTTTATTACTGGCGCGGTAAAGAGCGCGCCCAATTGTGATCCACCGTACAGTATAAATATATTACACTAGGACATCGATTCCTGTCTCACCAGCGTCATCAGCTCCAGTATCAGTGCCCAATGTCTGGAATACCTCTTGAAAGTGCTCATGCCATCTCTGCAGTTGCTGTTCCATGGTAGTGAGGAGTTTTCCTGACTTGTCCACTATTGGTCGCGTTTCCGGTGGTTTATTGCACAACTCTTTTCCGGCACGGTACAGCTCTCTGGTATTTCCGGCGTTTTCCGCTAGTTCCGCTCTTTTGGCTTTGGATGCAGCTTTGACACGTTTGGCTCTTTTCACACTGCGTTTTATTTCGCTCTCGCACAGAAAATAATCATAGGCTAGGGTTCCTTATTTGTTGTGGTCTTTTTCCGCAATAAGTTTCCCTTTGATCGATTTTCAGTGTTGTATTTTATTCCATGTATCAGCGTGCTTTTCAGAACTACGGTGGCCTAAGAACTTTTCGCAGCATCGGTGCATCGTGCTTTTAACAGCGCCCCACTCCTCTTCTATAGATCTTTCGACAACTTTCTGGGAGAAGTACTCATTGTGCATACTGCACTAAACTCCCGCTTTGTGTCAGAATTCTGCAATTTGGAGACATCGAAACGACGAGATAATGTGGTCGTCTTACTCTTAACCTTTGCTATTTTCGAAGGATTTTTGCAATTATAAGGTGGTGGTCACTGTTTTCGTCTGCTCCTCTTCGGTTGCGGACATCCAGTAAAGAATGTCGCCATTTCCTACTTATTATGACGTGGTCAATTTGATTTTCCGTACATCTGTCAGGAGAAACCCAGGATACCTTATGGCAGTCTTTGTGTGGAAATATCGACCCTCCAATCATCAAATCAAATTCGCAGCAGAAGTCTACAAGCATGTTGCCATTTTAACTTCGTGTACCTAACGCATGCTTCCCTACCCATGATTCTATGTTTTAGTATTCATTTCCTATCTGAGCGTTAAAGTCACCCATAAAAATCACAATATCTCCTTTAGGAATAGTTCGCATTGTCGCCGAGAGTGGCTCATAGAACGCTTCTTTAATACCAAGGTCCGCTGCGTTAGTTGCGTTTGTTTTTTTAACTGTTTTAAATTTTAGTCGTATGTAATAGTATACAGCCATCTAACTAAAAGTAACAAAAATTTTATTTAAAAATTACTTACTTACTTACTTACTTACTTATACTCACGCCCATTGTTCCCATTGGGGTAGGCAGAGACTATCGATCGCCACTTTGTACGATCCTGACAGACCTCTCTAGCTTCGTTTACATCCATCAATCTTTTCATACATGCTCTTTTATTCTTCATACTTCGGACGCCAGCCTTTTTGAGCACACTCTCAATTTGGTCCAAGTGTGTTCTCCGTGGTCGTCCTCTACTCACATTACCTTCCACGTTGGCTCTATAGATCTCTTTCACCAATTTACTGTCATTCATCCTCTCTATGTGCCCAAACCACCTTAACATTCCTTTCTCTATCTTGCACACTACGTCATCTTTCACACCTAAACGTTCACGAATTACACTATTTCTCACTCTGTCGCACAACCTTACATTACATATACTTCTGAGGGATCTCATTTCCACTGCATTCACTCTACTTTCATGCCTCTTTTGCTATGCCCAACATTCACTACCATACATCAGCGTAGGAACCAGTACAGCATTGTGAACTGCCATTCGCGCCTTTTCAGACAGGAACTGGCTCGACATTAGACTGTTTATGGCTCCATTTACCGCATTTCCCTATTTAAAAATTGTGGCTATAAATGGCCGCCCTGCAAGTTGTATACGAATGAAATTTGGCAGAATGCAAGAAAATAACCCAAATTAAGACATAGGATACTTTTCACCCCAGATTTTTTTTATTAATAAAATATTTACGTCTGATTAAACTAATAGTACTGGAAAAAACGGCTAAGACTTTGTCGTATAAGCAAATTTGACAGTACGAAGTCTGTCGGTCAGCTAGTAATATATAGTATACATTTAACAGTAATTTATGCTCATCACATTAATGTTGTTGTCAGTGGGGATCGCAACCACAACCTCCAGACTGAGAAGCTAGTCACATACATACATACATATACTCACGGCTATGAATCCCTTGAACCAGAGCTAGGGAATCAGAAATTCCTCAGCCACTTTTGGAAAGTTGCGTGGGGAGAAGATGGTGAAAAAAAGGTTGTTGGTGATGGGTCTCCAACCGCATTGCCCAAAAATCCCTTAAAAGCCCCAATACCGTTAGTCGCCTCTTACGTACTCCCACCGGAAGAAATGGGGTAGTGCTTTTCTAAGCCGGCACTACACAGCAAATATCTTCGTAAGTTGCTCCACGTCTGTCAATCTTATGCGGATTCGCATGGCCTTCTATACAATGTGAGTAAGAGTGAATACATGGTCTTCAAAGCTGGCAAAAAGAGTCCTAAAGTTGTCCCTGTGATCAAGCTGTATGACAGGCCCCTATGCAGGGTTAATCAATTTAAGTACCTCGGTCACTATGTAACAGCTGACCTAAGAGATGATGTAGACATGGAGAGGGAACTAAGGGCGTTGTCGATTAGAGCGAATATGTTGGCTCGCAGGTTCGCCCGTCGTTCAGTCGACGTTAAAATAACGCTCGTTAAAGCCTACTGTACGTCTTTCTACACGGGTAATCTGTGGGTGAAGTACACCAAGAAATCGTACAACGCCTTGCGCATCCAATACAACAACGCCTTACGGGCGCTGTTGGGGTTGCCGCGCTACTGTAGTGCCTCAGCCATGTTTGCGTATGCAGAAAAAGATAGCTTCACTACTATTCTGCGTCACTACTGCGCAGGGTGCGTGGCAGCAGCAACGGGGCGTCCTGAGGGCGATAGCCGATTGTGGGGATTGTCCACTTATCGGCCACTTAATTGAAATAACTAAATCCTTAGTAGAATATAAGTACTAACACACCTAGTTTTAAGATTACTAACACAATGGATTTAATGCTGTCCGAAAATAAATATTTTTATTTTTTTATTTATTTTTAAATATAATAAAATAACCTATAATATTTAACCATTTTCACAGGTATCCCAAATAATGAAGTACGGGTTCCCAAGCCTAGACAATGTGAGGTCATACGAAGATTTCGTGCTGTCATACGACCGAAGAAACCGCGTTCCAAACTGGGTATTCGAACACATAACTAAGGAGCATATCCAGAAAAATGATAAGGTGGACCGCAGCAAATGTGACTTTAAACCTGATGAGAGTATACATCCGTTTTTCAGGTAGATTAAGGTTCCTTTACATACGTTAATATACTCACGGCTATAAATCATAAAACAGGGGAAGCCAGAGCTTCAGAATTACAAAATACTTAGCCACTTTTAACGACATGATAGTCCAGTGGGTAGAACACCCGCCCGAAAACAGAAGGGCGTGAGTTCCAATCCTGGGTCGGGCCTACACCAATTTGTCTTTTCTAAAGTCATATGTGTGGTTAATTTATCATGGTTGTTAACGGTGAGGGAAAACATCGTGAGGAAACCCACATGGCTGTGTTGTACTTAGTCATGTGACAGTGTATTCGTACAAAACGGCGATAGGCCTGCCCCCTATCACGTGAGTACACTGTCTAAGCAAAACGTGGGTACCTTCTCTGGAAACTAGATGGCGCTGCCATGTGAGTTCAGAAGTATTGGTACCTCTGCCAACCCCTTCGGGGATAAACGGCGTGAACGTTTATGTTTATGTTACTTTTGAAAATTGAGTAGGAAAAAGATTGTAAAATTAAGAATGGTTGGTGATTGATCAATACCCACATCGCGCAACTATGACTTGACTCAAACATTCACACTGTATATCCTCGAAGAGGTTAACAGAGTTACTAACACTTCTGAACATCACGTGACATTGTCTCCTGGTGTACAGAGTACCTGCGTTTTTCTTGTACAGTGTACTCATAGGGGCAGGCCCATCGCCGTTTTGTACGAATCACGCCTGTCTGCATGAAAGGCTGTGTTCTACCCATTGAGCTATCTCGGTTTTTCTGGGTTAGTCCGATCTTCGAACCCGGAAAATCCAACGTAGGTAGGATTCTCGGAATCGTCTGTCCTAGTCCATTAGCTCGGTTGGATAATAGAAATGTATGTTTTAAGTGTTCTCCAATTTTCCAAACTGCAAATGTACACTGGAGTGCATAGATAATATATTAAGCACTCGAATAATATACCTATCTCTACTGATAATGAACTCTTTTATCATAAAATATGACAATTGAAAAAAAGTTAACAAATTTACATTGCTAATAAATAAAGGAAAGAAAAATTTCGACACAGGCGGGAATCGAACCCGCGACCTCGGGTATACGCCCCGACGCTCTGCCAATTGAGCCACCGTGTCAATGGCTGCCAGCGCGAAATTCTTCTATCCTTTATTTCTTTTACACGTTTAAGTAGTGTTTGCGTTTCCTACCTCCGAATTTTTTACTTTTAGTAATAATCCCCACATAAGGTTTTCATAAACAAAAAAAGATTTAAATTTACATTGACCGTGATGACTTAATTCAAGAGTCACAGTTCCGTCTGCTCAATAGAGAATTAAGTGTTGGTAATTTTTTGGATGTAGTACAAAATCTTTAGTTTCTTACTAGATTACTACTTACGAAAGGCGATTCTGAGAATCTAACCTAGGTTGGATTTTCCAGGTTGGAAGATCGGATCAACCTGTTTTTCTGTAACTTTCACTGAAACTTGCGCTGAGCCAAATCGCAGAGGAAGTGGATTTATTTTCGTGCTCACAGATTGACTTCACAAATACTTCTCTGAGATTTTTATGTTATTCAAAATAATTAAGATTTTCTTGATGTTTTTTTAATTTTTGTGTTGATTTTTGTTAAATTTTAAAGTCAAATGTAATGATATTAGGTGTTTCATCTGTCAAGATTATATTTCGAGTGTGTAAATAAATAAATAAAATAAAATAAATAAATAGCCCTAATATCTTAGCCGCCTTTTACGACATTCACGAGAACGAAATGGGTAGGTGCCGTATTAAGCAGACACTCTACACAGCTAACAATGACGGTATTAAATAAGATTTTTGGCTATTTTCAGGTCACAAAACAGTGATTACAAAGGCTCAGGGTTCGACAGAGGTCACATGGCCGCAGCTGGCAACCATAGACTACACCAGAAACATGTTGAGCAAACCTTCTTCCTCACTAATATGGCGCCGCAGGTATTTTTTCAATTTTAATATTTACTTGACAAGCTTAGTATGTTAGGATCGTGTTTTGTTGTTGCAAAAGGCAAGGATTTATATCCTGATAAATAAAGGATAATATAGTGTCAATTCGGTATGCAAAGTTTTTTTTTGGTATTTATCAAATATTTTTATTCGATAGTAAACACGAAAATAAAAGACTAATTTGAATATTTTCCATTTAAAATGAGTAATTGTAAAGTTAGGATTTTTTAAAGATTGTTCAACTTTCGTACTTTATGACGTCATCGATTGATAAAATCACGTAGCGACATGCTAATGAAGCGAAATGTTTTATTAAAATGTTGCTGATTGCAACGAATTTGTGATGTCAAATGAAACTATTACGATATTATACTAAACAAACCTATGATTTTCGATATTTTATTAATAAACTGCAAAACCGTATGTCTTTGAAGCAACATTGATGGTCAAACACTGTTACAGTTTGAAAAATAACAGTCATCTTAGCTTCACTTGATATAATTTCAAAAAAATATTGTTTATAACCAAAATATCTCGAAATGGTTTTGTAATCAGCATCACTTTAGTGAAACTTTGCATACCGAAATGAGCGACGGGGGCGGATACTCGTAGGTCGTGGGTTCGATCCCCGCTAGTGTCGAAATTTTTCTTTCTTTTATTTATTAGAAACTAGCTTTTTGCCCGCGACTACGTCCGCGTAGACTTCATTTTTTGCATCCGGTTTACATTTAAAATACCAAAACACTATCTTAACTTCTATTTTTTATATACATTTATATTCCCGCGGGCGTTGTAAAGGATATAAAGGATTTCATTGCCCGAGCTTTATATGAGGTGCTCGATAAATTAGATTTACGTTTGCGAGGCATTGCGTAAATATGAGTAAACTATAAAAATCTAAACGACCAGCAAAGCGACGAACCTAACCTAACAATTATTCAATTACTGCTCAAAACCTGAAATCTTTAAAATTCACAATTCAATCTAAAATAGTAGGAACCAAAAAATATCCCTAACTAAACTATAAAAATCTAAACGACGAACAAAGCGCACTAAACTAACCTAACTATTATTCAGCCTACTGCGAAAAACCTAAAATCTATTAGATACTTCAATATAATACAATAGTGGAAAGGAATTAAGGACACCAAAAAAAGCGAGCAACAATCAATTAAATTAAGATAAAACAGCAACTAAGTAAATGACTCGTAAAATGCAAGTAACGATGAACTATTATTATGATTTCAAGTTACAAATACCAAAATATGTCGGTCGGAACTTCGGAACCAATACATACTGTAATATATTCTTTTTTTTTTTTGTTTACCGGAGGGGAAATCCTCATGGATGGATCCCCCGTCGACTAAAACCCCTCCGGCTCGGTGCTGCTGGCCCTGCGGCCTATGCGGCGTCACCTTGATGTGTTTTGCCGGGCGGCTGAAGGCCGTCCTGGCGGTGAAAAGGAGTGTACCTAAGCCAAGTGTAATATATTTTGGGTTTATATACTCCAATAAAGAAGAAATCATACCGCGATGTAGAAAGTACCGACAGAGCCATCTATTGGTAAACATGCAAACAACGCCGCGCTCTTTTATAAGGTTTCAGCTGAAAGGTTGAAGATTTCGCTGCTAAAATCCATTAGTGATTCCGGTATAAAAGTACTCTTTAATTTAATCTGGACTTCTAACTATATGTCTGCAAAATTTCAAAGCAATCGGTTCGGTAGTTGCGGCGTGAAAGAAGCACAAATAAACAAACAAACAAACTCACTTTCCGATTTATAATATTAGTATGGAAGTATGGATAATCCCCACATGAGGTTTTCATGAACAAAAAAACATTCTAATTATATTTATATCCTGAGTTGGGCCTAAACGAGTCTTTCTAAAGTTATGCGTGCGGCTCAATTATCATTTTTATTAGAATAGAAAACTCTTTATTGCACATCTAAAAACCAATATGACTGTTATTTTATCAAATAAAAAATAAAAAGATTTTATTTGTCTTTTTACACATACAACAAAAAATATATATAATAACACAATGAAAATAAGTTAAAAAAAGAAGAACTAATTAAATAACAATAAGATAAAAAAAAAGACAAAATGGTTACGAGCTCGGTCTAACTATTTACAACAGCCATCGTATCTCATAGCGAGCCCCACCGTGGGACTCAATTCTATTCTGCTTTGCTTTAGGCCTTAACTGAAAACCCGTATTTTACAGTACATACAGTATCAAGTGCTGAGTTATGACCTAGTTTGTGCTACCATAGCACTAATTTTTAGGTCAAAAATATTGTTTTTTTCACTTTATGTATTGTTTAAATCTTTTTTTGTTTAAATCGTCAATGGTTGAATGTGCGACGGAAGTATGTGGATTGAGTAAAAGAACAAATAGACCACCAACAAGTTGGTGGGATAAAGATATGAAAGAGGCAGTTGGAGATAAGAAGAAAGCTTGGTTAGATTTACTAGCGATTAAAGCTAGTAAACGAATGGATGCGAGAGTAACAGACGATGTAGTGAAGAATAGTGAAGATGAATATAAGAGAGTAAAGAATGAGGTTAAGAAGAAAATAGAAAAGAAAAAGCGTGATCTGATAGAATGGTGTGAGAGGAAACTCTCTGATAATTTCCGGAATAACCAAAAGTTGTTCTGGAAATATATCCGGAAAGAAAAGGGAGTTTCCCAAAACACGAGAGTGAATGTTGTGAGAGATGAACAGGGTGAATTGGCGACGGATGAAAGTAGCTTAAGACGAGTATGGAAGAACTATTTTGAGGGACTCTTTGAAAAAGAGGATTCACCTATTTCTTCGCCAATTGGCAGCAATGTTGACTGGAATGAGGCATTGGGTGACAGTAGTGACAGTGAGATTAGTATGGAAGAAGTAATGAAAGCATTGAAAAGTATGAAAGTAGGGAAAGCGGCAGGTTATGATAGGATAAGTATCGAAATGCTGAGGGCTGGTAAAGGGTTGGTGGCTTCCTGGCTGTACTTCCTTTTTCAAAAGTGTTGGTCGAGTGGTAAAGTACCACGAGATTGGTGCAGGGCAGTAATTGTGCCCCTATATAAAGGAAAAGGGTCACACCAGGAAGCTAAAAACTACCGCGGAATCAGCCTACTCAGTGTTGTCGGTAAATTGTATGCAAAGGTATTGATTGAAAGAGTGATGAATGAAACAGATGACAAAATTTGGGATGTGCAAGCAGGATTTAGAAAGGGAATGGGATGTATAGATCAAATCTTTTCTTTAAGGACCATCACTGAAAAGTTCTTAGCCAAGAATCGAAAGGTGTATTGCTCCTTCATAGATTTAGAGAAGGCGTATGATAGGGTGGTAAGGAAGTATTTGTGGGAGGTGTTATCCAAGTTCAGCTTGGGGAGCCAACTTATACGTGCATTGGTATCACTCTATGAGGATTCTTGTGCATGTGTAAGAATAAACGGGGAAAACACAGACTGGTTCGGTATCTCTAGGGGTGTCCGACAGGGATGTGTAGCTTCTCCGTGGCTCTTCAACTTGTTCATGGATGACTGTCTGATAGAGCTGCGTGAAAGTGATTATGGACTGAGAATGGGTGGATTCGTCATCAAATGTCTCTTATATGCTGATGATCGAGTGTTACTTGCATCGTCGGTTGAAGAGTTGCAAGAGATGATGAATATTGCATGTGCGTCGTTTGAAAGAAAAGGAATGAGAGTGAATGTGGATAAAACCAAAACCATGGTTTTTGAGAGAGAGGATAATATGACTGAATGCGTGATTGAGATCAATGGTAAGAAAGTGGAACAAGTGAAAGAGTTCGTATATCTGGGAAGTTTGTTTACTAGGGATGGAAAGTGTGATGAAGACATTGAAAGAAGAGTAAAAAAGGGTAATGCGGTAAATGGAGCACTGGATAGTCTCATGTCTAGTCAATCGGTGTCCGAAAAGGCCCGAATGGCTGTGCATGATGCTGTCCTCGTTCCTACGCTTATTTATGGCAGTGAATGTTGGGTGTGGCAGAAGAAGCATGAAAGCAGAGTGAATGCAGTAGAAATGAGATCCCTCAGAAAAGTTTGTAATATAAGGTTATGTGATCGTGTGAGGAATGATGTGATTCGTGAAAGGTGTGGTGTAAAAGATGATATTGTAAGGAAGATAGATGACAGTAAAGTGGTGAAAGAGATCTATAGAGCCAATGTGGAAGGTAATGTTAGTAGAGGGCGACCTCGGAGGACACATTTAGATCAAATAGAAAATGTGCTCAAAAAGGCAGGTGTCCGAAGTACGAAGAATAAAAGAGCATGTATGAAAAGATTGATGGATGTGAATGAAGCTAGAGAGGTTTGCCAGGATCGTACAAAGTGGCGATCAATAGTCTCTGCCTACCCCAATGCGAACTAACGGCGTGAGAATATGTATGTATGTATGTATGTATGTATGTAAATCTTTTTGTTCATGAAAACCTCATGTGGGGATTATTACCAATAAATCCTACTTCTGAATCAGTAAAAATTCGGAGGTAGGAAACGCAAACACTACTAAAACGTGTAAAAGAAATAAAGGATAGAAGAATTTCGCGCTGGCAGCCAATTGACACGGTAGCTCAATTGGCAGAGCGACGGGGGCGTATACCCGAGGTTGCGGGTTCGAATCCCGCCTGTGTCGAAATTTTTCTTTCCTTTATTTATTCTTTATGTATTGTTTTTTAAATTGTATGTGGTGCTATGTAAACATAAATAAATGAGTTATCTATCTATCTTTACGAGATTTCGCTATAGTCCAACCCGCAGGCCAAGTCATGGTTGGAAGACTAACGTTCACTACCGTGATAGTACCGGCAGCTTTAAGTATCCATCGTAATCCAAAGCACAAATGAAATGAAATTAATAAGATATACATACATACATACACAGCTATAAATTCCTTGAAGGGGTAGCCATAGCTAGGGAATCAGAAATTCTTCAGCCACTTTTGGAAAGTTGAGTTGGGAATAGATGGTAAAATAAAGGTTGTTGATGATGGGTCTCCAACCGCATCGCCCAAAAATCGCTTAAAAGCCCCAACACCGTTAGTCGCCTTTTACGTACACCCACCTGAAGAATTGGGGTAGTGCTATTCTAAGCCGACACTACACAGCTACTTATATACTTATATATGTTACTTATATATCTCGGTGTTTGCAGGTGGGCGACGGTTTCAACAGGCACGCGTGGAACAACCTGGAGAGGCACGTGAGGAAGCTAACGAAGCAATACGATAACGTTTACTGCTGTACCGGACCACTGTATTTACCTAGGTGAGATGTTTTGGAATAGTGACATAAAATTGCCGTGTAGTGCCGGCTTAGAATGTCGCTACCCCTTTCTATCAAGGGTGTCGTAAGAGGCGACTAAGGGTATTGGGGCTTTTTAAGGGTTTTGGGGCGATGTGGTTGGGGACCCATCACCAACAACCTTTATTCTACCATCTTTTCCCCACTCAACTTCCAAAAGTGGCTGAGGAATTTATAATTCCTTAGCTCTGGTTACCCCTTCTAGGGAAATATAGCCGTGTGTATATGTATGTATGTATGTATGACATAAAATGCAACTAGTTTGGAATAAGAGTAATGGCTGGAATCAAAAGAATTGTTGCGTTTTCATAATTTTACCATTGAGTAACATGTACCATACAGACAAGTTAGTAGAGAGATTATTCTTAATTCATACAGTTTATAAAATAATATCTCTTCTTAACCATCTCGACTATTTTGCAAAATTAAATTAGAGGGGTCAGAGAAAATGCAAAACGAAAGGGTAAAATAACTTAGTTTTAATCACCAAGAAATTTTAGTTTTTCTATATTTAGAAGAATAGACGAGAAGTCTTTTTTGTAAACTCTATACATTCTTAATTAAACTGACTGAAAGATACTGACTTAGTCTTAAAGCTACCTATAGTCACGGATATAAAAACTGAAAAGGGGTACATAATTACATACATACATATACTCACGGCTGTAAATCCCTAGATGGGGTAGCCAGAGCTAAGGAATCAGAAACTCCTCAGCCACTTTTGGAAAGTTGAGTGGGGAAAAGATGGCAAAATAAAGATTGTTGGTAATGGGTCTCCAACCGCATCGCCCAAAAATCCCTTAAAAGCCCCAATACCGTTAGTCGCCTCTTACGTACACCCACCGGAAGTAATGGGGTAGTGCTATTCTTAGCCTACACTACACAGCAATTTTAAATCTTTTTGTTCATGAAAACCTCATGTGGGGATTATTACTAATAAATTTCAAATTAGTAATAATTCGGAGGTAGGAAACGCAAACACTACTTAAACGTGTAAAAGAAATAAAGGATAGAAGAATTTCGCACTGGCAGCCAATTGACACGGTAGCTCAGTTGGCAGAGCGTCGGGGCGTTTACCCGAGGTCGCGGGTTCGATCCCCGCCTGTGTCGAAGTTTTTCTTTCCTTTATTTATTCTTTATTTATTACTACACAGCAAAACCTGAAAAGGGGTACATAATTAGAAATCCTAATCTAATTTCAAAAGTAACTCTAATTCGTCTCATACATAAGATTATCTGAATTAAATAAAGACACCAAACAGCCTAAACTGACCAATATAGTTATGTAACTATGTACATACATACATATACTCACGGCTATAAATCCCTAGAAGGGGTAGCCAGAGCTAAGGAATTAGAAATTCCTGTGCCAATTTTGGACAGTTGATTGGGGAAATTATGGTAAAATAGAGGTTGTGTGTAACAATGTATTCATACAAAATGCGTAATTATTTTGTATTATTATGACTGCAGGTTTTATAGGCCACTATAGCTAAGCCTCTGCCTATATTGTAAACTGCTAGCTTAGGCTAAGTTTTACTAATATTATCCATTTAATATCCATGCCTTGTTGCCTGAAAATAAATGATTTATTATTATTTTGGGAATTACTTTTAGTTTCTTTTATTAGCTGTAAAGCAGTGATGTATCCAACAATTTTTATAACATAACATAAACGTTCACGCCGAATAACCCCGATGGGGTTGGCAGAGGTACTAATACTTCTGAACATCACCTGACTTTGTCACCTGGTGTTCAGAGTACCCACGTTTTGCATGGACAGTGTACTCACGTGATAGGGGGCAGGCCTATCGCCGTTTTGTACGAATACACTGTCACATGACGAAGTACAACTCGGCCATGTGGGTTTCCTCACGATGTTTTCCCTCACCGTTAACAACCATGATAAATTAACGACACATATGACTTTAGAAAAGACAAATTGGTGTAGGTCCGACCCAGGATTTGAACACTAGTCGTTTGCACGATAACCGAGTGTTCTACCCACTGGGCTATCACGGTTAATATTCTTACCCAAATCTCCCCAACATTTCAGAAAAGAATCCGACGGCAAATCTTACGTCCGCTACCAAGTGATAGGAGCTAACTCGGTGGCGGTTCCCACCCATTTCTACAAAGTGGTAGTGGGGGAGACGGGGGGGCAATTGCACTTGGAGGCCTATGTTATGCCGAACCAACGGATACCTGACGAAACGCCTGTGCAGGCTTTTATGGTGAGGATTTACTTTATAGCCGTGTAGTGCCGGCTTAGAATGTCACTACCCCATTTCTTCCGGTGGGTGTACGTAAGAGGTGACTAAGGGTATTGAGGCGTTTAAGGGATTTTCGGGCGATGCGGTTGGAGACCCATCACCAAAAACCTTTAGTTTTACCATCTTTTCCCCACTCAATTTTCCAAAAGTGGCTGAGGAATTTCTTATTCCCCAGCTCTGGCTAACCCTCCAAGGGTTTTATAGCCGTGAGTATATTTATGTATGTATGTTTACCTTAGTCAACCAATTTACCTAATACTCGAATGACTAATCTTGCCTTGCCTAAATGATCTTACCTTTCAAAGGTTGTTTGTGATGGTCTCCAACCGCATCGCCCAAAAATCCCTTAAAAGCCCCAATACCGTTAATCGCCTCTTACGTACACCCATCGGAAGAAATGGGGTGGTGCTATTCTATGCCGACACAAAACAGGTATTATATTATAAGATATTTATAAATGCAACATTTATATCGCAGGTTCCTCCAGAAACGATAGAGAAAGCAGCTGGTCTTCTCTTCTTCGACAAAATACAGAGAAATAAACTAAATAGTATTAACGGAAGGAAAGTTTAAGCAATTTTAGTTTTATGAATCCTCATTAGAATCAAATATTCATATGTTAATTATTGTTATTTTATTGTAAATATAGATTTTGTTACGTTAACTGAAGTTTTATTATTTCGTGTAGTGCCGGTTTAGAATGTCGCTACCTCTTTCTACCCACGGGTGTCGTAAGAGGCGATTAAGGGTATTGGGGCTTTTTATTGGGATTTTGGGCGATGCGGTTGGAGACCCAACACCAAAAACCTTTATTTTTACCATCTTTTCCCCACTCAACTTCCAAAAGTGGCTGAGGAATTTATAATTCCTTAGCTCTGGTTACTAGGGAAATATAGCCGTGAGTATATGTATGTATGTATGTTATTATTTCGTCATGGAAAACCACACAAGAAATGTAAAATTTTAATTACACCCGCAAAGTTTATTGACAGCTAAATCGGATTAAAGTTTGTTAGCTTTTGGAGCAGTATGAATTATATTATTGAAGGCGGAATTGGTTTTGTTAACTCCTGCGTTGTTCATTATTTTATTAACCAATTCAATGACATTTCTCACTGGGAAGATTCTACATTATATAAACTATGAGTAGACTAACTAAAATTGGCATTTATTTTATGGGAAATAACGTTATGGTACAAAAACAGAACAAAAAGAACTTAAGTTTTATTAACCCTTCACCACACAATAGTCACAAATATATTTTTCCCCGGAAATAATGTTTCCCAAAACTATTGAAGGAAACACAAGTAACTGGGCCATGGAGGTAGAAAAGGACTACGAAATACTTATTTCCTTTGAAGTCGTTTGCATCAAACAATTGAAAACTTCCTGACTATTGAGAGGTTTTCTTCATCACTTATTTTAAAAAGTCTTTAATGTGTGTGTATATTTGTCTATTTATGTTCGTACAAAACGGCGATAGGCCTGCCTCCTATCACGTGAGTACACTGTCTAAGCGAAACGTGGGTACCTTCTCTGGAAACTAGATGGCGCTTGTCATGTGAGTTCAGGAGTATTGGTACCTCTGCCAACCCATTCTGGGATAAACGGCGTGAACGTTTATGTTATGTTATTTATGTTTGTTGTGGTTGTTATCCCTTTTCATATTTTATTTCTGTTTTTCTTGTTGTTATTCTGTAAAGATAACTTTTTTGTATTGATTGATTTTGTTACCTATCTGTGAGAAAAGTTAAGGAGACACCAAAATGTATTTACTTATGTTCTATATGTTGTTATTTTATATTCTCTTTGCTATTTCTGGTTTTTCTCCTTAATAAATAAATCACCTCAACAGGTGGTAAGTTAAGGGGTAAGAAGTTATTTGTCTCAAAAAAGTTAAGGGTAATATACTGGAATAAAATGGATCGTAATGTCAGAAGAGATTGACAACGGAGAGTTTTTTGTTGATCAAATAGAAATGGGCAAGTCAAAACATCTGAAGGACGAAGAATATGAAGACAAGAAATATAATCTTCTCACTATCAACGCCAAAAAATCTAAATTTATCGCATTTTGTAAAACATCCACATCCACATCCACAAAAGTTCCATCAGGGTACATGACGTCACTTGCCCCTTTTTTCAAGAAGTATCGATCTCCTACTCGTGCACATGTTCCTGTAGCGCCATTACATCTGCTAAAACTGTTAGGTACTTAGGGATCACTGTTGATGAAAATCTAAATTTCAGGGAACATGTCCGTATTACCTCTGAACGCACGCGAAAGTTGATTTTTGTAATGAAATTGTTAAGGGAGGTTACCGATGAGTACATTGTCAAAACAGTATATCTCGCACTATGTCAATCAATAATAAACTATTGTATTATCGCGTGGGGAGGGTGTGCATCGTCAATAATGATTGTACTAGAGAGGGCACAAAGAGCGGTTCTTAAGACACTTCTTCAAAAGCCTCGTAAATTTCCTACATTCGAACTGTATCGTGAAACTGAACTACTTAGCGTCCGTAAATTGTACCTAGTGAAACTGACAACTTGTGCACACAAAAATGCAGTTAGTGACCCTAATTACAACAAAATGCTTCATAAGCGTAACTTCCAGGCCCCGGTTCCCAAAGTGAAAACCTCGTTTGCCCAGCGGTTCCCAAATTTTCTGTGTCCTTTCATTTATAATAAAATAATTAAATCCATAGAACCACTGAAGAGCTCCTCTGTCAGAGAATGCAAAAAAATCATAAAGGACTACCTTTTTTCGCTGTCCTACGAAGATACAGAATCTCTTCTTAGAGTAATGTATTAGGTTAGAAACACACACACACACATACACATACACACATACATTAGTTTGCTTTTCTTTTCATTCCTACACATACACTAAATTGTACACGCACTTCACGCGCACCTGTCCGACTTTTTAAGTAGCATTTAAGTAAAGCTCAATTGTTTTTCTTTTTCTTAGATTAAATCATTTGTCATATTGGATTTAGGGATTATTATTCTTTTTTAAGTTTAGTTTATATTTAATAATTTGTTTGAGTTTACTTATTTCTCTTTTTTTTTAATATAGTTTTTAACCATTTTTCTTTGCTTTGTTCTTCGTTTAAATTGTTTATTTAATATAAAGCAGATAAATAGGAACCTTGCGATACAGGCCACGCCTAGTGCAAGGTTCAACGTAATGATGAATTTTTTGTAAAAATGAAAATGAAAAATAAAGCAATTTATTTATTTATTATTATTATTTAC
Source organism: Bedellia somnulentella (assembly GCA_963576735.1). Lineage (NCBI taxonomy): Eukaryota > Metazoa > Arthropoda > Insecta > Lepidoptera > Bedelliidae > Bedellia > Bedellia somnulentella. Next base: position 1,204,096 of record OY755193.1, read on the forward strand.
ATGTATGGAAGATTCATGAATGCAAATCTAGGTGTACAGGTTTGACGGATCGTACAAAATGGTGATCAAATCTCTGTGACTAACACAACAGCAACTAATATCATAAATACATACATATACTCACGGCTATATTTCTCTAGAAGGGGTAGCCAGAGCTAAGGAATTATAAATTCCTCAGCCACTTTTGGCAGTTGAGTGGAGAAAAGATGGTAAAAATAAAGGTTTTTGGTGATGGGTCTCCAACCGCATCGCCCAAAAATCCAAAAAAAAGGCCCAATACCCTTAGTCGCCTCTTACGACACCCGTGGGTAGAAAGGGGTATCGACATTCTAAGCCGGCACTACACGGCAACTAATATCCTGAGCATATAAATACAGGGGGTAACAAGCCAAAAGATTAGTGGAGAGATCATTCTGATTTTTTTATTTTATTGGGCCGACTTCATTAAAGCAGCTATGTTTTACTGACCTCAGTACATTTTGTAACAAACTCAGCTGCTTGTATGGAGAAGATTATGACATAATGTATGTAAAGGTACGTGATAGCTCAATGGGTAGAACACCGGTTAACGTGCAAGCGACTAGTGTTCAAATCCCGAGTCGGGCCTACACCAATTTGTCTTTTCTAAAGACATATGTGTGGTTAATTTATCATGGTTGTCAACGGTGAGGGAAAACGTCGTGAGGAAACCCACATGGCTGAGTTGTACTTAGTCATGTGACAGTGTATTCGTACAAAACGGCGATAGGCCTGCCCCCTATCACGTGAGTACACTGTCCATGCAAAACGTGGGTACTCTGAACACCAGGTGACAATGTCACGTGATGTTCACAAGTATTAGTACCTCTGCCAACCCCTTCGGGGATATTCGGCGTGGACGTTTATGTTATGTATGTAAAGGTATTAAAACGCACATAAAATATAAAATAGGTATATTGGATCGTAACATACACAGTACAAATGTACGACAAACACTAATCTTCCTCTTCTTCGGACGCTCCGTTCTCTTGGGGCTCGTTATCTGAGGGTGCGTTACCCATTCCTAGAAAAAAGTTATTATTATTAGGTAGATAAAACGTTATATTGCCCTAAGCATTGCATTTCATACCAAAACCATTTTTTTGTGTATCATTGCTTGAAATTAATAACAGCTAAAGATAGACGCTTCAAATAAGTTTTAACATAATATTTAGTAACTGTGTAGTGTCGGTTAAGAATAGCGCTACCCCATTTCTTCTGGTGGGTGTAACGTAAGAGGCGACTAACGGTATTGGGGCTTTTAAGGGATTTTTGGGCGATGCGGTTGGAGACCCATCACCAACAACCTTTATTTTACCATCTTTTCCCCACACAACTTTCCAAATGTGGCTAAGGAATTTCGAATTCCTTAGCTCTGGATACCCCTTCTAGGGATTTACAGCCGTGAGTATATGTATGTACGTTAAAATATTCTAAATATTTAAAAAAACTGTGATAGGCCTGTCCCCTATCACATGAGTACACGGTCCCCAAAATGTGGGCACTCTGAACATCAGGTAACTATGTCACATGATGATCAGAAGTATTAGTACCTCTTCCAACCCCCGGGGATATTCAGTGAGAACATTTGAGTCTTTTGAGAATTAGAAAACTATGAATTCTGCATACCCTGATCCTCCTCTTCATCAGAATCCCCGGCCACTTCCGCGTTTTCTTGCTCAGCTCTTTCCATCTGTCTCGCGAGCTCGGCCTCGTCTGTCGCTGTTACTACCTTCGGCTGAAAGGGGGATGTTATATAGAGTAAGTAAGGTTATTTGGTAACATACATACAAGATGCTGTGTAGTGTCGGCTTAGAATAGCACTACCCCATTTCTTCCGATGGGTGTACGTAAGAGGCGACTAACGGTATTGGGGCTATTAAGGGATTTTTGGGCGATGCGGTTGGAGATCCATCACCAACATCCTTTATTTCACCATCTTTTCCCCACTCAACTTTCCAAAAGTGGCTGAGGAATTTCAAATTCCTTAGCTCTGGCTACCCCTTTTAGGGATTTATAGCCGTGAGTATATGTATGTATGTATGTACATACAAAATATAAGATTAAATTCTTAAATATTTGAACGAGAGAGCTTTAAGTGATAAGACTGATCTTGTCATATGCATGATTTTACGAACATATATAAACCGCCACGCCATATTTTTTTAATTTCAAATTAATAAGTAATTCAAATTCAATGTTTTTATTTAAAAATATTGAACGTCAACTTCGGTCTTCAAGTATAGTTTTTAAAAAGGTAGGTCTTATCTAAGCACGATTTTAAAAACCATTCTCTCAATTTATATCACCAGACCAGAGTAGATATCCTTAGGAGAGACTCACGTCCAGTAGTGGAAGTCTATTGGCTGATGATGACTATTTCTATTGGCATCAGCCATCATCAGATCATGATCATAAATAATTAATAAATATATATATATATATATACGGACATATTCTGCCGCGCGTGCGATATTGGCAGTAACTAACAATTTTGTCAAAATTGAGTTATTTACATATTCGGAATCAGCAAAAAAAGCTCTACAATCTGGTTTTACTCCCGTAATTAAAATCTAATTAGAAGTAATGTTTTTTATTAAGAATAAAGGCAGTAAGTGCATAAAATGAGCAGGGTTGCAGCACATATCAGCAGTAACAGTACTTACTGCTAGTTTTTAAGTTCGACACTGGAGTCGCTTAATACCATTGCTTGTCATATTGGCAGTAAGTACTTATTATGTATGGAAGCGTCTAACAATTCTGCCTTGGATTTGATAAAGGCTGTTTATTATCCGGTTCACTAGGTATAATTGTAATAACTGTTATAATGTGCACATGTTGCATAAACTTAGTCCTTCCTATAACTAGCAAGTATATAATACAAAGTGTTTAAAGATAGAAGATCAACAATTTATCTAAGACCAGGCTTAAGAATGTTGATCTCAAAATGTTATTCTAATTTTAAGTAATACAGTGAAATGTTACAGAAACTATGTTTCATTGTACTTACCCATTTAATAATGTTATTCATTAGTATATCAAAAGCTCTAATCCTTTATGATATAACTTGCTATAGAAAAACTATTAAGACTGATTCTGATTAACAAGTAAAATAAGTGATAAATCGTTACTAAATATAAGCTTTATAAGTACCAAAAATGATTATTATGTTGAAATGGCACATGAGAATTTTGTATTTTATGTCACTTTTTTAAATACCTTTAATAAATGAATATTTTTTATAATATCAGGCATTTTTATTAATATGAATCATTACTTAAAAAATATAAGGGAAACTAAGCACATCAGAAGTAAGTGCGTACTTACTGCTGATATGTTATGGGTACGATGGGGTCTCTGGTGGGAATTTTACTTAGCACAAACGGATTTTCGTTTTTTAAATTAAATATGTAATACAAAGTACATTACTAAGTAAAAAATGTTAAAGTGATTTTAATTACCTACATTAATCAGAAACAAGAAATGAAATAGCTTCAAAAACATACTCATGAAAGCAAAAATTCGTAAGAAATCTTTGTGCGCCATTTACTCGGAACCATACCAGTTGCACTTACTGCCAATATCGCACGCGCGGCAGTATTATACACAGATCAAGTTAGCCCCAAACTAAGTAACGGAAAATGTTAGTTACGAAATTTCGGTGTCGAAATTTTTCGGTTCGATATACCAGTAAATATCAGTAGGTGTGGAGTGTGATGATGATATCTTACCGCCATCTGTATATTAAAAACTCCTCCAGCGGTTGTGATGGTATCTTTGATCTTGTCGATGGCGTCTTGCAGCGCTTTTAGACCGTCCACTTTCTCTGGGGTCGATGTGGTCATTACTGCAAAAATATTATTCAAGTTAAGTCAAATAATTAATTAATTTCTAGATTAATAAGGTAGACAATAATAATTAAGCTCAGTCTAGAATCCCTCTCAGGATACGGCGTAATCTTTATTTACAATTAAAACCCAATACAGTCATAGCTAGTGCACTACAAAATAATTGGATTTACATTTGAAGGAAGGTAGTGTACACACATGTGCAATATACATTTAATTTTTAAATGTAAATATAATATACATATACATACATATACTCACGGCTATAAATCCCTTAACGGGGTAGCCAGAGCTTTGGAATGAGAAACTCCTAAGCCACTTTTGGAAGTTGAGTGGGGAAAAGATGGTAATAAATAATTGTTGGTGACGGGTCTTTAACCACATCGTCCAAAAATTACTTCAAAAGCCCCTAAACCCTTAGTCGCCTTTTACGATCACCCACGGGTAGAAATGGGGTAGTGTTATTCTAAGCCGACACTACACGGCTTATAATATAAATAAATATAATATAAATGCACATAGGTACATACTCTTTACTGTGAATCGCGGTGCTAAGCTAAGACTTCTGTAATAAGTAATTTTCAGCCTCTTTTGAATGTTGAGAAAGCAAAAGGTTGTTGGTAATAAATCTCCAATCCAAACAAATTCATTTTAAAAATTATTATTTTTTAATTTAATTGCTGTGTAGTGTCGGCTTAGAATAGCACTACCCCATTTCTTCCGGTGGGTGTACGTAAGAGGCGACTAACGGTATTGGGGCTTTTTAAGGGATTTTTGGGCGATGCTGTTGGAGACCCATCACCAAAAACCTTTATTCTACCATATTTTCCCCACCCAACTTCCAAAAGTGGCTGAGAAATTTCTAATTTCTCAGCTCTGGCTACCCCTTTTAGGGATTTATAGCCGTGAGTATATGTATGTATGTAAAATTTAAAAACTCTATGTTGCATCTTATGACTTAAGAAATAATATAGTGCTTATTGCTGACACTAAACAGTCAATGTTTTACTATTTAAAAAACTTTTAACTACCATAAAAATAAAATACCACAAAAATAGTAGATTTCCGACTTACCATACAAAGGCGGTGCAATAAGATTAATTTTAATCGGCATTTCAGCCGTCGACAACCCAAGGCCTGCTTTCAGAGCCGCTTTGACGGCATCGATTCCCTCATAGCCGTAGCAAGCGCATTCTATGTCGGCTCGTATTTTGACGGCTTGAGATGTCAATTTGCGTTTGATGTTGGATAGCAGCACTTCTTTTGTGTTGTCGTCGAGACCGCATTCGTTTAATACTGATGGGTCGCTGGGGAAATATAAAATATATGAGTAATAAACGTTCACGCCGTTTATCCCCGAAGGGGATACAATACTTCTGAACTCACATGGCAGCGCCATCTAGTGTCCAGAGAAGGTACCCACGTTTTGCTTGGACAGTGTACTCACGTGATAGGGGGCAGGCCTATCGCCGTTTTGTACGAATACACTGTCACATGACTAAGTACAACTCAGCCATGTGGGTTTCCTCACGATGTTTTCCCTCACCGTTAACAACCATGATAAATTAACCACACATATGACTTTACAAAAGCCAAATTGGTGTAGGCCCGACCCAGGATTGGAACTCACGCCCTTCTGTTTTCGGGCGGGTGTTCTACCCACTGGACTATCATGTCGCTATGTCGCATATGAGTAATCCACAGTTAAAATGGTTGAAAATATTTAAAAGTTAAGTGGGGACTATTCATTCATACACTTGTTGTGATTGCCCAAATAGGGGACTTCTTGAACTACAAATTTCTCAGTTACTTTAGAAGTTGGGTGGGGTAATGATAGTTAATAAAGCTGGGCCTGTTTCCAGCCACATTGGCTAAGAATCACTGAGAAGGTCCCTTAAAATATAAATATATAAATTAAAAAACCTTCATCACGTCATTGGGCACCCACGGGAAAATGGTACTACTAAATTTTACGACTGTATTACAAAGCAGTTACGCTCCACTAATTTCAGTTGATTTTATTGCTCTGTCTACCCCAGGGCCCTGTTCAATAAAACTGACAATCCGACATATAATAATAAATAAAGGAAAGAAAAATTTCGACACAGGCGGGAAAATATTATTCTTTCCTTTATTTATTCTTTATTTATTAGTAATAATCCCCACGTGAGGTTTTCATGAACAAAAAAAAAAGATTTAAATCCGACACATATGTCAAAAACTGACAAAATTGTCGGATTGTCAGGCTAAGCTTGTTCAATAAAGATGACAAATACGTCGGACATTGACAGGTAAAATCGTGACAAATTGTCACTACAATAAACGCGTTCTATAAAACTTAGGAATTGTCGAAAACCATTGTCGAGTTCCATGATAATGGTCCTTGACAAATTTGTCGCATTGTGACGACATATATATCAATCCCTGACATATTTGTTTATTTTATGAAGTAGAATAGGAAAATGTGGAAGGTAAAGAACAAATATATTTAATATCCGAATGTTTCTTTGCTATCGGTTTATTTCCTTTGTCGCAAAATAGAAATGAACAACAAACTGACCACTTTGGGCCAAATATATGAAAATTGCAATATTCATACAAAGTTTTCATTATCTCTACTTTCCTTGCTCGACATAAGCACCATCTCTTTTAACAAACGTTTTAAATTCCTCCAAATAAGTGTGTGACACACAGTACTTCACCTGGGCCCTGTTCAATAAAACTGACAATCCGACATATATGTCAAGTGTGACAATTCTACAATTCGACAAGTTTCTGTTCAATAAACATTACAGGTGACAAATTTGTCAGTGTGGAAAATTGACAAATATGTCGGATTGTCACGACAATTCGACATTTTTCTGTTCAATAAAACTTTTAGCGCGACAGGTGATAGGTGACAATTTGTCGTGAAAAACTTGTCAATTCTGCTTTATTGAACAGTAAATTGTCACGACATATCGACATTTTTGTAAAATTGTCGGACAATCCCGACAGGTGAAGTACTGTGTGTCACACACTTATTTGGAGGAATTTAAAACGTTTGTTCAAAGAGATGGTGCTTATGTCGAGCAGGGAAAGTAGAGATAATGAAAACTTTGTATGAATATTGCAATTTTCATATATTTGGCCTAAAGTGGTCAGTTTGTTGTTCATTTCTATTTTGCAACAAAGGAAATAAACCGATAGCAAAGTAACGGATATTAAATGTATTTGTTCTTTACCTTCCACATTTTCCTCTTCTATTTCATAAAATAAACAAATATGTCAGGAATTGACATATATGTCGTGACAATGCGACAAATTTGTCAAGGACCATTATCATGGAACTCGACAATGGTTTTCGACAATTCCTAAGTTTTATTGAACGCGTTTAGTGTAGTGACAATTTGTCACGATTTTACCTGTCAATGTCTGACATATTTGTCATCTTTATTGAACAAGCTTAGCCTGACAATCCGACAAATTTGTCAGTTTTTGACATATATGTCGGATTGTCAGTTTTATTGAACAGGGCCCTGTTGGGATTGTCCGACAATTTTACAAATATGTCAATATGTCGTGACAATTTACTGTTCAATAAAGCAGAATTGACAAGTTTTTCACGACAAATTGTCACCTATCACCTGTCGCGCTAAAAGTTTTATTGAACAGAAAAATGTCGAATGGTCGTGACAATCCGACATATTTGTCAATTTTCCACATTGACAAATTTGTCACCTGTAATGTTTATTAAACAGAAACTTGTCGAATTGTAGAATTGTCACACTTGTCGGATGTCAGTTTTATTGAACAGGGCCCAGTTTTAAACAATATTTTTTTTTAACTATACCTATGTAATACCTAATAATAGATAATATGGGTCGTTTGGAAGAGATCTCTTGAAGTCATAAGACCACTAATCTTACTATATTGTAAAGCTGTTTATTTGTTATATATTTCATGACTGTGTCGCAATAAAAACAATTCTATTCTATTCCATTGTTAACACAAAGCAATTAAAAACTTACACAGCAGCCTGCTTAAAGAAATCATAAGCCGAAGCTTTCTTCTTGTACTTCTCCTCAAACAACCAAGCCGTACGCTGATATAGTTCTTCCAACTGTTCTGAGCTCTCATAGTGAAGAAGCTCGGCCACATGACGGAGAATTGAGTTGACTGCCTTCGCCTTGGCATACCTCTCTGTGCATTTGTCTATGTCTTCCGCTGAGACTCGACGTTTCGATAAGTCTATGTATCCTTGAAAATAAGGAAAAAAAGATAAATAGGTATATATATACATATACAATTTTATTTATACATTATTATCATCATTATAAAAGATGAAAAAACCTCTATTTTGAAGGATGACTAATATAAGGGCTTCTTAACAAATGGATGGGACATGTTTTTGGAAACCTCTATTACATCTCATCAGTAAATAATTATTTACAATTTTGTTGTGATATGTTGCTCTTACTTTTGTGTATGTGTGTGTAAAACTTGTAAAGTAAAGAAAGAAAAATGTCTTGGGAAGTTTCAGCACATTAACTAACAAAAGTATTATTTTGTTTTATATGTAATAAATATTCATTTCCTCTTACCTTTCTCTTTGTCGACTCTTATAACAACAACAGGCTCAGTCTTGCCAACTCTAATCAATTTGTTGATCGAACGTATTCTTCTACGTGAGAGTTCAGAAAGAAGGATCATGCCCTCAATATTGTTATATTCCAATAAATGAACATAGGCTCCCATCTCTGCGATGGACCTTACGTTTACCATAACTACATCTTCCACTTCAGGATATTTCTCCTGGTAAAATCGACACGACAACGGCATCTAAAAGCAAAAGATTTCATCAGATTATAACCTAACAAATAACACAAAGAAGTCAATTAAATACAAATGCGGTTAAAAACTATGTGTACATTAGTAACAAAGCTTACCTTGTGTGTTTTTAAGTATTTCTGTCAAGCAAATTCTTTTTATTTTCTACAAAATTATAAAATTTAATAATTTTGTTCACGTTACCGACAAGATAAATCACCGTTTCATTTCACAGAGACAAACAAGGCAAACTGCACAGTGCACAGGCATGTATTGTATGAATAATATAATGCGTATACTGGAACGTACACATGATGAAAAAAGCAGCAAAACAAATTACTAATAGTAGCGATTAAAAATCGATGGAAAAGAAAAAAAAATTCCACAAGATAAGAGATAAATATAAAGAAAAGACCCAAGTATGAAAAAGGCCTGATCACTTTATAGATTTGTTCATAATTCAGAAATGAAAAAAATATTGGTCATGATATAAATTACATCATGTGTTCTATTTCGTGGTGATGGTCTATATATTCTAAAAAATGCCCTGAATTTCAAGCCTCATTGAAATTTATCGATCGATTCATAACATAATAACAATATCCTCCAGTAATTAACCGTGTTTTCTGTTTCTATCGCATACCATAAAAACCCTGGACTCATCATGAATTCATGACCATTTTGTGATTATAAATAAACGTCCACCTTGACCACCAACCGTGTAGTGCCAGCTTAGAATGTCACTACCACTTTCTAGCCATGGGTGTCGAAAGAGGCGACTAAGGGTATGTATGCCTATACTTTATATATGGTGCTTAAGTGGTTTTTGGGCGATGTGGTTGTAGACCCATCACCAACGACAACGAAGTAAAGATTTCTACCATCTTCTCCTCTATCAACTTCCAAATGTGACTGAGTAGTTTCTAACTCTGAAGCTCTGGCTACCCCTTTTAGGTATTTATGGCCGTGAGTATATATGTAGGTGGATAGCGAGTTTTATCGAATTGTTTCCTTTACGCCGTAGTAAAGTAATGCTAAGCTTAGTAAAAAAGACGCAGATATGTATTGTTTTCACTTAGATGTATGGAACTCAATCATACTGATCGAAAACGAAATTTCGATTGAAACTCGCAATACGGCTTATGTCTGATAATAGTAATATATTTCTTGAACTAGTGACATAATTTTACACTCCATAATTAAAAAAAAGTAATTACAACAACAATCGGTTAACATTTGAATCAATATTATTCTAATCGCAATATATATATATTACTACTAAATATATTTAGTATTAATTTGCCCTCACCGCTAACCTCTGCAATTTATAGTCTAAATTACTATAAGAATATATTAAATGATCGAAAATATATATAACATACACAGCTAGCCAATGTCGTGACTTATATTTTAATAATGTATTTATAAAATATCCCAGAAGAATCCCAGAACATAACAAGAGTTCCAGTTTCTAAATCGTTAATTTCTAAATCGTTCCGGGCGGTTGTAATGTGTTCCGGTTGTAATTCGTGTCGTGACTAATACCTTTGTAATATGTGAAACAATGTTAAAAATCAATATCAAAATGACAATCAATTTCACTTGGGTGTTAAGTAAACGATTTAGAAAAACTCGCAATCAGCATTGAGATTACCAAAAAAATCAAGTTGAAGTTGCCCCTTGCGACCCTGGCTAAACGATACTAATATTGCCAATAAAGATGTAATGAATTTACTCGAACATTGCTCGAATATTTAGCGCAATCGATGTATTAAATTTGGAGTAACCTTCGGTGTTGCCTACCTTCAGCGTACAGTTTGCTACGTCTGCTAATGCCAGTGTTGTTGTCAAAATGGCGTCCGCCGAAATACAAGTCGTAAATCCTGCGAATTTAGCCAAAATCGAAAGGTATAATTGAGTATTCTACAAAAATACGATTATTATAATAATAGTATAAATATGTATTAATGAATGTAATCTGCTGTTACTCCATTACAACTCGAGACTTGGTCCTAACCGATTTGACCATAAAACGTTTTGTTTCAGTTTTCTCAATGATCCCGGTTATAAAGAAGTTATTGAGAACTCCTCCACATTTAACTCTAGATTATGTGCAGAAAGGCGGATGCGAATGCCTTTCATCGACACTCAGACCGGTAAATTATTGATTAAATATTGCAGTCCCTTTCATGTTAAGCGCTTTGTTTATAAGTGTGATAAGGATGCCAAAACTTAAATGAAATATTTTTCAGGTGTTGCCCAAAGTCACTGTAGTTTATTTATGACCAAAAAGCAGCGGATGCCCGGACTAAAAGAAGGACAAGTTTATACATATCCTGCACAGAGGTTTGTATCTGCCTATACTTTATATATGACAATATTTTTATATACACAGATTTGTGCAGACTAGTAAGTGAGCTTAGACTTAGAGTAAGTGAGACACTACACCAAGTGTGCGGAACACCCTTTTGGAGCACCTTGAAAATTGTCCTCTTACATTTATTACAGATATTATTTATGTTTATACATACATACACACAGACCCAGGGGGTTAAATCCCTAAAAGGGGTAGCCAGAGCTTCAGAATAAGAATAAGAAATTCTTCAGGCACATTTGGAAATTGAGTGGGGAAAAGAGTTTGGTGACTGGTTTCCAACCTCATTGCCCAAAAATTACCTAATACCCTTAGCTGCCTCTTACAAAGACCAACAGGAAGATAGGGGTAGTGCTTTTCCAATAGAACACTACACAGATTTATTCATCTCATCTCACACTTATATCTGCAAAGAGTACCTTCAATTGAAGCCAGATCTGTCATTATTTATTGCATTACTAGAAGCACTACTCTCACATAAATGTCCTATTTAAATTGTTGACATGTCACTGATACCTATATCTGTACAGGTACAGTTATACCCGTAGCATGAGGTTTGTGCGAGAGTGAGTGTGACATGAGATGACTGACAGATTTTGTTTAAATACATACATACATATTCTCACGGCTATAAAAATCTCTAGAAGGGGTAGCCAGAGCTTTGGAGTAAGATAAGCCCAATACCCTTAGCCTCCTCTTACAAACACCCACAGGAAGAAATGAAGTAGTGCTACTTTAAGCTGGGCCCTGTTCAATAAAATTGACAATCCGACATAAATGTCAAGTGTGACAATTCTACAATTTGACAAGTTTACGTTCGATAAACATTACAGGTGACAAATTTGTCAATGTGGAAAATTGACAAATATGTCGGATTGTCACGGCAATTCGACATTTTTCTGTTCAATAAAACTTTTAGCGCGACAGGTGATAGGTGACAATTTGTTGTGAAAAAGTTGTCAATTCTGCTTTATTGAACAGTAAATTGTCACGACATATTTGTGAAATTGTCGGCCAATCCCGAAAGGTGAAGTGCTGTGTGTCACACACTTATTTGGAGGAATTTAAAACGTTTGTTCAAAGAGATGGTGCTTACGTCGAGCAGGCAAAGTAGAGATAATGAAAACTTTGTATGAATATTGCAATTTTCATATATTTGGCCCAAAGTGGTTAGTTTGTTGTTCATTTCCATTTTGCGACGAAGGAAATAAACCGATAGCAAAGAAACATTCGGATATTAAATATATTTGTTCTTTACCTTCCACATTTTCCTATTCTACTTCATAAAATAAACAAATATGTCAGGAATTGACATATATGTCGTGACAATGCGAAAAATTTGTCAAGGACCATTATCATGGAACTCGACATTGGTTTTCGACATTTCCTAAGTTATATTGAACGTGTTTAGTGTACAGATCCACAATCATTTCTTGGCCGGTAAGGGCGTCGCTGTCATCGATATTAGTATTGCCAGTAAATAAAAATTAACCATTATAAGGGAAATAATTTTACATCATACAGGCTAATTTATTTATGTATTGAAATGTCTTAATAAAACAATTTATATAATATTCATTTAATTAATAACTAGTTGCTGTGTAGTGTCGGCTTAGAATAGCACTACCCCATTTCTTCCGGTGGGTGTACGTAAGAGGCGACTAACGGTATTGGGGCTTTTAAGAGATTTTTGGGCGATGCGGTTGGAGACCCATCACCAATAACCTTTATTTTACCATCTTAACTCCACTCAACTTTCCAAAAGTGGCTGAGGAGTTTCTAATTCCTTAGCTTTGGCTACCCATTCTAGAGATTTACAGCCGTGAGTATATGTATGTATGTATGTATGTAATAACTATTATTGTAAGTAAACAAGTTCGTTTTAATGTAAGCTAATTATATACATTTATTTTTGCCCTTGTCTGGTATGTCTACCCGAATGACTGTGTATCCTAAATTTGCTGATCTTACCTCCCAAATGTTGTCTGGAAGAGATTGCTTTTAGCGATAACACTGCCAATTGTACTTTTCTGAAAACTGTTTCATTATTTTATACTCAAGGGTTTGTTATTTGTGACACTCAGAGTTAATAAGTGGGTGACTACATAAAATCATTTATTTAATCCTGTAAATCAGAGGCTTACCTTGTCGTGTACTGTCTTTTACATTTCATATGCACACATAGATCCCCCAAAAAAGTGGCACAGAATAAATAATTCTAAACATCAGATATTTTGAATAATTCAGTTTGGGTCATTCATTTTGCTGGGTCAGTGAGTTTATGGGCACTTTTTTATTGCTGTTAACAGCCTTGTAACATATAACATAACATAACATAAACGTTCTCGCCGAATACCCCCGAATGGGTTTGGCAGAGGGTACTAATACTTCTGAACATCACGTGACTTTGTCACCTGGTGTTCTGAGTACCCACGTTTTGCATGGACAGTGTACTCACGTGATAGGGGGCAGGCCTATCGCCGTTTTGTACGAATACACTATCACACGCCTAAGTACAACTCAGCCATGTGGGTTTCCTCACGGTGTTTTCCCTCACCGTTAACAACCGTGATAAATTAACCACACATATGTCTTTAGAAAAGACAAATTGGTTTAGGCTCGATCCGGGATTTACTAGATTCACTAGTCGCTTGCACGTTAACCGTTATCACGTCGTATTTGCCTTGTATTTTTATATATATGTCAGACAGTTATGACTTAAGAAATGACACATTGGTACATCCCCGCATTAGGATTAGAACCCACGCATCAGTGTATACGAAGTGAAATCTTATTTGTGTCTTATCTAAGTAGGCTACTACTTAGATTAAATTTAACGAAAATAAATAATAATTTTCAAAAATTTTTATATTGAATACTGGGAATAAAAGTGTTTATTAATAAGCAAAGATACATCATAAAAATAATTAACTTTAAAAAAAAATCCACTACAAAAAATATTAATGAAATTGATAATTTATTATATACGCAGGTCACCCTATAATTTTTATTTAGTTGAGAACTAACTGACAATGACAGGCCGAAATTTCAAAATGGCGACAGTAGTACCAGAGTCGCCACCGGCCAAGAAAAGATTGTGGATCTGTAGTGATAATTTGTCACGATTTTACCTGTCAATGTCGGACATATTTGTCATCTTTATTGAACAAGCTTATCCTGACAATCCGACAGATTAGTCAGTTTTTGACATATATGTTTGATTGTCAGTTTTATTGAACAGTGCCCTGATACTACACAGCATGTGTTGCATTATTTTGTTTAAATAATCTGTCAGTTTCTGACTTCTCATACAACATACTCACTCTCAACTATGTTATGCTACTAGGGCTGTACTGGAGTTTTTAAGTACTCCAAGTAAGTTAGTGTAATAAATTCATTGTATGGATAGTGTTCAAGCTCTAATTGCACATTAAACAAAATGCTTAAAACAACATTATTTTTATTGTGCAATCAGACTGCAATATCCTACCTAAAGTAGCATAATTAAAATGACAAAATAATATGAGTCTAACTGATGTAATTGGTGTGATTTGGCTTATCTACTTTCTCTACTCCAATCTAAAATGTATTTTTTATTAATGTAAACACATTTGGTTGGTTTATCCCTAAAATTAATATATTTTATCATTCAGTTAAAATAATTATGAAAAATATAATTGATCAGAGAATATTTTACTGTAGAAAGTTGTTCAATCAATTTAAATACTATATGCCCAATAATTTGATTTGGTATTTGGCTGATAGTCTAGGATATTGTTTATATGTGCATATGTAATTATTGTAAATATATTGCTGTGTAGTGTCGGCTTAGAATAGCACTATCCCATTTCTTCCGGTGGGTGTACGCAAGAGGCAACTAACTGTATTGGGGCTTTTGAGGGATTTTTGGGCGATGCGGTTGGAGACCCATCACCAACAACCTTTATTTTACCATCTTTTCCCCAATCAACTTCCAAAAGTGGCTGAGGAATTTCTCATTCCAAAGCTCTGGCTACCCCGTTAAGGTATTTATAGCCGTGAGTATATGGATGGATGGTATATGTAATTATTCAAATCATACATTTAGTACCACACATGTTATTTGTACTTAGGCTGTGGGGTTGTATAATGTTTAAATTAGGGCTTTTTTGAGAACCATTACTAACAATTTGAATGCTTTTGTTCATGATAACCTCATATGGGGATTATTTTTTACAAATTCGAGGGTAGGAAACGCAAACACTACTTAAATGTGTAAAAGAAACAAAGGATAGAAGAATTTCGCACTGGAAGCCATTGACACTGTAGCTTAATTGGGTATGCAAAGTTTTTTTTGTATCTATTTATAATTTTTATTTGATAGCAAACACGAATATCCCAGACTAATTTCAATATTTTTCGTTTAAAATGACTAATTGTAAAGTTATGGTTTTCTAAAGATTGTTCAACTTTAGATCTTAGTGACGTCATCGATAAACAGAATCCTAGAGTGGTGTGCAAATAAAGTGAAATGTTTAATAAAAAATTTGCTTATTTCAAAACTTTTTACGAATTTGTGATTTCCACTGAAATTATTACGATATTACACTAAACAAACCTATGATTTTCGATATTTTATTAATAAATTGCATAAACAAATAAATGAATTGAATTGAATTGAATAAACGAATGACTTTGAAATAACATTGAAGGTCAAACACTGTAACAGTTTTTCGATAAAATAACAGCCATCTTAGCTTCATTTTATTTAATTTCAAGAAAATATTGTTTAAAAACGTAATATCTCGAAATGGTTTCGTAATCAGCATCACTTTTGTAAAACTTTGCATACCGAATTGGCAGAGCGACGGGGACGTATACCGAGGTCGCCGGTTCGATCCCCGCCGGTGTCGAAATTTTTCTATCCTTTATTTATCATTACCAACAACCGTTATTTTTAATTACTCTGTAGTTTTAGCGGCCCCTTTGTCATTTCTTACCCTTTATAACTCTAGCTGTAATATCTCAATACCACAATGACGAACCAATCAAAATAAGTGTAGGCGAGCAATCAGAAATCAGCCAATCAGCATTAAAGAAGTACAATCTTACTAAACCAACTAGTTTTTTTTGCAAAAATCCTTATTGTCTACTTATCCGGATTTTTGCAAAAAACCTAAACATCAAATCATCCTACGACATATATATATATATATAATTATAACAACATGTTAAAAATTATAAACATACTCTCTTTTCCGCTCTTCCTTGCATTCAAAGATAAAAAACAATGTCTCTTTTAAAAAGTTTAGTTATAAACATATGCAAGCATACATTTACTCATGGCTATAAATCCCAAAAAGGGTAGTTACATACATACATACATATACTCACGGCTATAAATCCCTTAAAGGGGTAGCCAGGGCTGTGGAATTAGAAATTCCTCAGCCACTTTTGGAAAGTTGCATGGGGAAGACATGGTAAAATAAAGGTTGTTGGTGATGGGCCTCCAACCGCATCGCCCAAAAATCCCTTAATAGCCCCAATACTGTTAGTCGCCTCTTACGTACACCCACCGGAAGAAATGGGGTAGTGCTATTCTAAGCCGACACTACACAGCTTAGGTAGTTAGAGCTTCAGAATCAGAAATTCTTCCTTTATGATAAGTTGAGAAATGCTTATAAATGTAAAATAAAGGTAGTTGGTGATGGGTGTTGCAACAGCATCATTTATTTTTTATTAGATTCAAAATATCTTTGGGTATTTTGTTATCAAACACCAAATTCGGCAAACTTGAAAACTAAGACATAAAAATCTTCTGCAATTCCTATAGCCATGTGACATGTCTTTTTCCATCAGATGGCGAAAAGCTCGTCGTCAATACCTCTCAATGTCAGCGAGTCGTTGGGGCTGGAAAGGATGGAACGCCATCACAGATGCGGTAGAGACCGCGGGAGAGGGGGAAAACAGTTCGGGGGTACCAGGGGAAATATTGGCAGGAGAAGATAGCAGGGATGGGTCACAGACTGCCGCTAATAAAGATGATCCTAAGGTTAGTAGTTTAATAGTCCTAAGAAAATATGAATAATCCTCTATACTTTTGTATATCATAAAATTAATTTATGTTTCATACACAAAATTTTAAAACTATTCATGCGTTATAAAATTTTAAAATTATTACAATGTGGATTTGACCAACTAACTTTTTTTTATATTATCATTCCAAAAAACTAAACAGAAGGGCAAATTCAATGCAAACAGGCCCTAATCTAATATTCTTTACGCCATAATTATAACGAAAATTTTTCAATTATGTACAAGGATTATTATAAATTTATTCAACAGGAATGGTTCTACGACGAACTAGTAATGGACGAAATGGAAACAGGAGAAGAACCCGATCCAGAATCAGATGAAGATTACTATGATGATACATATGCCAACCGACGTAAGAGGAGGGGAGGGGCCACCCCCACCGGGCCAGGGTCCAGGGGAGGAAGGACGAGGAAGTCACAACCTTCGGAGGAAACCCCTAAGAGGGGGCGAGGGGTATGTTACATTGTGAAAATCATATTTGTGTAAGAATTTGCCATATATTTTTGGGTACTTAGCAGATTTCATCATCATAAGACCTGGACATAAGCTGGACATAAGCTTACCCGAAGATAGCAAATATTATTTGTAAGATTTAATCCATTTTGGTTGGATATTGCAGACTTGAATCATTAGTCTGTTAGTCTGCCAATCCACAATAGGACTGGCTGTGGCTAAGTCTGCGGAGATATACATAAGCTCTGATGAGAATAAAGGGAAGCAAGAGAGGTTTGTCAAGATCGTACTAAGTGGCGATCGATAATCTATGCCTACCCCAATGGGAATATTGGGCGTGAGTATAAGTTAGTAAGTAAGTAAGAAATAAAAATGAGTGTTGTACAGACAAAACAGAGGTGTAACTCAGGATATTCAAGATTGTATTAAAGGCCTATCTTTGCCCAACTAAACAACCAAAGTTGCAGCCATATAAAAAGTTAACCTTAAGTTTTGTTTTTATAAGATAAGATTAAAGATATTTACATACATACATACACATACTCAAGGCTATAAATTCCTTAACGGGGTAGCCAGAGCTTTGGAATAAGAAATTCCTTAGCCACTTTTGGAAGTTGATTGGGGAAAAGATGGTAATAATAAATGTTTTTGGTGACGGGCCTCAAACCGCATCGCCCATAAACCACCTAAAAAGCCCCTATACCCTTAGTCGCCTCTTATGGTCACCCACGGGTAGAAATGGGGTAGTGTTATTCTAAGCCGACACTACACAGCAAATTAAATATTAAAGATATTTATTTGATAAATTATATTTTAACTCTCCAGGGTCGTGGTAGAAAACGCGCTGGTCAAACAACGTTGCCTTACGAAGTGCCCGGAGATGCGGAGAAACCTTACGGATGTGAACGTAAGTCTGGAAGGAGGAAACACTAATATCAGATGCTTTATCTTTACTATTTATACCTATAATAACGTCAGACTTACGCTTTAGATACCGCAGCCAAAAAGTCCTAAAATGAAGACACTGGTTGGATAACCTATATTAATATTTTCTGGGTAATCAAGGGATCATATATAAGAAATAGGGGTTGGATTAAATTATATCCATGTTTATAGTTCAAGATAAATAATGGAAACCGTTCTTAAATGACACGAAAAGACATGCTTTATGCTTGTTGTTGACTATAAACACGTTTTGTGTATTTGTGCGTGAACTCAGTAGTTTTGTACACACGTGTAAATGTATGTACATCATATAGTGTTTGTATACAGTTATCAACAGGTATAGTCCGAGTTTCCTAGTGAAACTAATTAAAATATTAAAATCAATACCTTAATAATTAAAAACAGTTAAAAGGAGTAAACTGTCACTTGAAAAAGCCTGAAATAAATTCAGTCAAAATTTGTACAATAATTGTTAGTTTTATTGCATCTAAATATGCGGTGTCTAATGAGTAAGTCTGAAAATATGTGGTTTTAAATTGTAAAATTTGTCCTAGGATGTAAAATATGATTTCCTATAATAACAATATTCAAAAAAATATGAAGTATGGAGATTGTTTTGTAAGGATGAAAATTTGCTTAAAAGATTTGGCACCATCTGTGTGTCAATATAGTGTACTTTCATTAATGATAAATTATAAAAAAAAAAAATGTTTACTGGATAGGAACTTTTTATTAGGAATTTAAAATAAGTTCTATGGGAATGTTAAATATTGGAAAAAAATATATTAAACAAGTTGAAGTTAAGATACAATTTTACAATTTAAATTATTAATAGGTTATTTATAGAAATATTTATTTGCCTTACACCATGTTCATAGAGAAGTAATGATTTTGATACGGTTGTATTTAGAAATAACCAATTATATCGCCAGTTTTATATATAAAAATCTCATCACAAAAGTGTGTTCTAAAGGAATATATAGTTGATAGATATAGGAGTAAATGTCATGTTTCATGGTTTTATAATGAACTCCAATATTATACAATAACTTTTTAATTGTGTGCTACAAAGGTCCTATAATCGATTAGTCTTTATGTCTGAACTTTTAAATATTCAAATGACCGTTAATGATGCCTTCGTTATGCACGATAAGAATAGTGCTGATTCTATTTCTAAATTGATAGAAAATTAATAGTCTTGAGCAATGCAGAAGACTCAGACTATTGATTATTATCAACTTAAATCGTACCAATTATTTATCAGCTAGTACAGTTTTCAAATATTCAATTTAAATAATTTGGAAAATTAAGTAAAATGTAATAAACTGTTGCATAGTTGTGCAGAATATTTAAACCTTGACTTTTACATCTAAATCAAATTATTAGGACTTAAATTGACCCTTTAACAAAAAAATAAATGTCTCTTGAAATGTTACTGATCTTTACCCTTTTTTAAGGATATTTACAAAACGGGATTTATTGTTTAATAATTAACTAAATTTCTGTTTCCACTAACATTCCCATGAATTGTGCAATATTAATGCTAAAATAGCTTCTAAAATATTAGGGATATTATGGAAACTCTTGGACCTGAGCATGTTTTACTAGTGAGTTAATAAGGCGTAATCGTATAATTAACTTCCAGTAATAATTTAAGTTTTATGCATGATTTTATATATAGAACATAAAATGTTGACCTGTAGATTTACGCATGGCATATCGTCAGATGCGACTATAAGATCGAAGTCGAAGTTTCATAAGGTCTGAAATATATCATAATGACCAATTTCTAACTTAAAACATCCAGATTTTTATAATATATGGTTGGTTATAAAGTCCAACTCTTCATGGCAAGTGAAAGAGGTTATTAATCATTCTACGGTGACGACATTTTTGTGCGTTCTCTTTATTAGATCTTATTTTAAATGACATCAAGTCAGTACTTGTTAGGGCAAATATATTTATTTGGATTTCATATAATAATTTCGAAAATTATTCTTAAACATATCGAAGCTTTTCTTTCTTTACATTAAGGTTAGGTCAGGCCTTCTAAGCCACTTTAAAAGAAGAAAAATATTGTCTGATGTCATCCGATAAAACAGGAATTGCAAAACATATTATTTAATCCTAACTTATTAAATTTTTTAAAGAAACACTATAAATTATTTCTATTCTAATAAAACTGATCCGAAAGATATGCTATGGTTTAAAGTTTGATAAAATGTTTGATTTAGGAAATATAACGGTTTTAATATGTAGGGTTATGTATTAATATAATGATATTTTTTTTGTGTAAGTAATTTGGAAACTTTTCGAAATTTAGTTCCTTTCAAAATTATAAATATATTGAATTAGGTAAACTATTGACTAAAGTTTTAAGTGTTTTAACCTTCTTATTTTCCCTACATATGAATTAGAATTAGTATAGGCGTATATAGTTTTTTTATAGGAAAAGAGCATTTAACCTAGTTTTAAGGAACCCATAGAGAAAGGTGGGTTTTAATTACACGAAAAAAATATGGCAAAACAAATAACTATTTCTTTTTAAGAAAACTTTACTTGTAAAAATTGCCATAAATTGGTGACAGTGAGATGTGAAATATGTCACATATTGTGGATATATATGGTACTTTTGAGACAGTTTCATATTTGTCAAATTCGGGGACATATAAACTAATCTGTTCGTAATGTTGGTCGAAGTTTTTTGATTTATCACAATTAATATAACATATTTTAAAATTTATAGTTAAATATTTATCTTAATTTCTAAGATGTTGTTATTGCTTGGTTTTGATAACACAATTAAATAAGGAAAATTGCTAAAATAACTGCCAGGCATGAGTCTAAATTTATAGTGTTTTATATATAAAAAGTTAAGATAGATATTAACATTTGTAATACACAATTTTACAAAATTGATTGGTATAAAAATATTAGAGAATAGTATTTATGGAAAATAACATAGTTTTTGAAAATTAGTCCTAGGTGTGATCGTACAAAATTTTTGCTAAACAATTTTAAATGAAAATCTTTTGGAAACAGTATCACAATAACTATCACATAAAAAATAAAATAAGAATTAGAATAAATATTATTCTTTATTTTATAAAATTGAATAGTTTTTTATATAAAAGAAAGCGTTTATAAATAAACTCACTACGCCAACTATACTATATACAGATGCCTCGATTGTCTGCGAACTATGAGCTCTAGTACAGATAAATAAAAAAAGAATAGACACAATGTGTTAATCAATGTATCGATAATGTTATATCTAATTTACCTGCAGAAAACGTAGCAGTAATTTAATTTCGAAACGTTAACTTTAACTTTTATTTATTCAAAAGCTGGATTTAGAAAATGGAGTTTACCATCTAACTTGGGCATCGCTCTAGCCGCGTAGTTCACATTATTCAATAGGATAAAAAAACCTTACTTATGGTTGTGCCTTGTAATCTGAAATACTGTGCTCAATCAACCAAATTATAAATAATCATCACAATACATAATAATGGATTTGATTAACTTCCAGTTTTTCACAGGACTTCTTTTCTTATTGCTATTTTACCTCTCACATTTCTGTGATAAGTTAATTAAATAGAATAATTATTTATTTACGACTTGTAAGTCAACTATTGGCCTTTACGTTTTATTAGAGTAAATTTAATTTGTGACATGTTTTAACTTATTTTTTATCTTACAAAGTATGTATTATGCAATAAAATAAAATAAAAAAAACTTTCAAATAGTTAGATTGAGGCTTGATGATTTATAGGTATGTAGGAATTAATTTTAAAATATTTTAACTTGAATTTCTCAGTAGTATCCCAATTTCAATAATATTGTGTCACGATTTCTTTATTTGTTTAATTATTGCTTTACATCCTGATCTGCTTGTTTACTTTTAAGATATTTAGCCGTTTTTAATTATATTTTAATATTCGAGATTTTCTCGACTAATGTACTCGTCCGAAGTTGGTTATATTGAGTGATTTTCAACTTTATCGCGTTGCTATTTGGTCTTAAATCGACTTCAAAACTTAGATAGTTGGGTGACATAGGCAATTTTGTAAAAGAGGGTAAGAATGTGTTTAAAGTATTGAATTTTGATAATGAAAAAAATATTAAAAATATTTATTAATGTGAAATTGGAATACGAAAAAACATAAGTAAAAGTGGGAGAGTATATCGAGATATAAAAAGATTGAGAAAATCTCGAAGCGTCACCTCGTTATTAAGCAATAGCATTATAAAAACATCACAATTAGATGAATTGCGTGTATTTTGGATCGTTGCGTTTTAGATAAATTTACACCCGTACTTAACACGTATCTAAAAATGTTCAATTTAGTTTTTACTATAATTTTATATTTAATCATCGTAACATCGAATCTGCTAAAAAAACATGTGTCTATATTTGTGAATTTCATTTTAACTTGCGATAAAATCTGCGCAGTCGTATTGTCACTTTCAGTTATAGCACTTTTTGGTCTATACTAATTTGTTAAAAAAATCTAAGTTATATATTCGACTTCTCTAAAATGTACCAAATAAAATTCTTCTCCAAAACCTTCAATTCAATTTAATTCTAAATATTAAGTTTCGACTTAGTCCATTTTGTTTGTAGCTTCTGAAACATGCATTAAGCTTTATGAGCATAGATCGGATAATCGGATGCATATTTACCTAAAGTTGACCGGCGGCTTAGTATGGAAAGCACTTCTTTATCGTAAAGATTTCGGGATTTCGGAATTGTATGTTAAAATGTATTTTCATTACGTTTGTAGTGTTTTCTATTACAATATATTATTTGTATGTACATTACTTGTATGGAAAAAAAACCAATGTTTCGGGATGAATACCGTTAGCGTTTTGGTTATGAAGAAGCCGTCTCCATATTTTCTTAACCAAAAAATAAGTTTACGTAAATATGCATCCGATTATCCGATCTATGTTTATGAGATATAAAAAGAACGTGTTTTTGTATGGGTTTTAGTGTTAAATGATGAATAGATAAAAACTACTGTTATATACACTAGCACCCAAAGATTGTTATATTACTATACGAAAAAAAAGTATTTATGTTTAATGACAAATAAATGCGTCCTAAAATTTGAGAATTTCTTTATTTTAAACATTTACTGTACCATGAATATTTTTACATTAATAAATATATTTTTTTAAAATAAATAAATAATAATTATCTGAAATATTTTATATTCATGGTACAATTTAAATTGGACGCCGATGTTTGAATGTTGAATTAAATAATAATTTCTTGGATCTTGCTCTATTATATAAATAGATTAATTATTTTACACGTTTATATGTTATTGCATCTTATTCTCATAGACATTTATATATAATCAGGTAGCAAATAACATATCTTACATTCTAAGTTTCTCTAAATGGTATTGGAATTTTGGTAGAACTTTTTATACGTCATTTTACTTTATTATTTTATTAATAGTTCCCGTTTTCTGCATAGACTTGTAAATATTGGAAATGCTAAAAAAACGCCAGATTTTAACTCACTTAGGAGTAACTCTGAAAATATATTCATTACTCTTCTCAATGTACCTATCTAATTACACTATATGTCTATATACATATATAAATTGTACGCAGGGTTTCTACACTATGAGAACTAAGATACAGTTAAAATTCAATTCGGTATGCAAAGTTTTACTAAAGTGATGCTGATTACAAAACCATTTCGAGATATTATGGTTATAAACAATATTTTCTTGAATTTATATCAATTGAAGCTAAGATGACTGTTATTTTATCAAAAAACTGTAACAGTGTTTGACCTTCAAGGTTGTTTCAAAGACATACGGTTTTGCAGTTTATTAATAAAATATCGAAAATCATAGGTTTGTTTAGTATAATATCGTAATAATTTCATTTGACATCACAAATTCGTGATATGTTTTGCAATCAGCAACATTTTTATAAAACATTGCGCTTCATTTGCATGTCGCTACGTGATTTTATCAATCGATGACGTCATTAAGTACAAACGTTGAACAATCTTTAAAAAAACATAACTTTACAATTACTAATTTTAAATGGAAAATATTCAAATTAGTCTTTTATTTTCGTGTTTACTATCGAATAAAAAGATTTAATAAATACCAAAAAAAAAACTTTGCATACCGAATTAGATAATTATACATAAGTAAGCAGATCCATTGATTTGACGTCATCAATCAATCGTCGGCATTCAGATCCCGCGTCCAGAACAAGGCATAGTCAGCACACGACGGACCGGCTAAGCAAACTTTGACATTGACGTTTAGCTGTTAAAATATTTTGACGTTGACAGATGTCAAAATGGACACGAGTTTGGGATTGTTGTCCTAAAGGCTTTTGATTGATGACCGATGATTGACGGACAAGTTTTTTTAATGATGGGTAAAATTTGCCTGATTCCGTCGTGGTGCCTCCTATGTTATGTTCTGACGCAAAATCCTTATCCCTTTTTGGTTTAAATTAATTTTGAATATACCTACCAAAGTCATCAAGTTTTTGAGTGATGTAAAGAGCAGATGGGAGGCACCATTGGCGGTAAGTATAGTTTTACTTTTATTTTGGAGTGTATAATGCGATTTCTGCTATTATTCCGACTTCTTGGATTTTAATTCGAGAGTGATACTTATATTGATGTAATATTATTTTTTCTAAAAAACGTAGAAGAAAAATGAATTAAATTTAGAAGTATCACTTTTTAAAACAAAACTGAACGTTCACCCCGTATGTCCCCAGCTCATGTACTAATACTTCTGAACATCACGTGACATTGAACCCTAATTTGCTTTGAAATTTTCTTTAAACCCTTAAATGCTCCAGCACTAAACTATTTAACCCCCATACAGTATGCGGGGCGAAGTACAAAACCCGCGCGGGTCTAACGTACCACTTCACGCACACACACAAAGAGGGCGGCGCGGCCGGAAGTGACGGGGACTCACGTGACTCGCGAGGGGCTTCCTCCCCAGCCCCTTCGGCCCTTCCGCCGGCCACTGAGTACCAAGATAGCTACGTCACTTTCCTCAATAAACCACCTTTGGTTGCCGGTCAGTATTCCGTATATATACTTGTTAGCGATAAATTGGGTACTGTGGTTTTATATTGCCATTTTCCCCAAAATAGGTTATATAGTTAATATAACAGTCATTGAAGGTTCTTTTTGTGAGTGTAACTTTTATTTATGTATTTTTTTCTTAGATATGGAATATAAAGCCCAGTTTATTTGCTGATCAGTATAAAGATAAAAATCATTTATTTCCAATAGGAATATTTCCCTGTTTTTTGAATGACTAACGTTAATCTAATTCTACTTCTTAATGTAGGTTGTTGAGGTACTAACACACGATCACCCGCCGCCCCTGACTGTGCAAGTTTAACGAATAATACTATTTTTACCTTCTTAAAATGATAACATACATAAAACATAGTTAATTATATTATAATAACAATTACAAGACACACTATTGATTGTTAGTGCTGCCATTCTGCTCGGGACGGCGGCAGGCGACAGTGTGTTAGTGCTTTTATGAAGAACATGTAATTAGAATAAGAATAGATTATAATAAGAACTTTAATTATCTATTTCTAATTTTATAATTTGTGATTAATATAAAACAACTGAAATACCTTCTCCATTCTTCAACAGCATCAACAACGGTCCCAGGGACCGCGGCCCCTGCCCCGGCCCCTCCCTCCCTTGCGGTCCCAACCTTACCGATTCCGGCCCCTCTTCCCCCCGCAATTGTAGCCCCAAATCCCCCCACCCCACCGCGCCCCGCCTCTGCCGATACATCGGATAGTGACTCTACCCCCGCCCACCCTGCGAACAGTGGGGGGGAGAAGAAAGAGGGGGACTCTAAGGTGAGATTGATAAATTATTTGCATTCAGATTCTTACGTTATACACACGTAAATGTTATGTTTTGGTTAACTTATAGTTTTCGGCTTCTATTTAAAAAAAGGTCTCAATTAACTTCTTACTAAATCAGCTGTCGGTCCGCGAAAGGCCGGTAACAATCGGTTCACCCGTTTCAGAGATAAATAAGAACAAACAGCTTATTTTAATACAAAAGTAACTACAATTCTTTTCCATATTTACAGAAAGTCAACCCTTCGCCTTACTGCGATTTCTGTCTCGGCGACGATCGGGAGAACAAGAAAACAAACATTCCGGAACAACTAGTAAGCTGCTCTGACTGCGGCCGGTCAGGTAAGTCAAACAAACACACAAAACAGAGGATCAAAGTAAATGGCTTAGTCGAAATCCTTACCTCCATGTCTTATTCTGCTGAAGATTTTGATGCCTTTGTTTCTAGTAAACTGTTGGGCAACGATGTCTATTTTTGTCCTATAACACCTTAGATAGGTTAAAACTAGGTTTTAGTTACTTACTAGGTACTTACTTAGTCGAAATGTAAGGAGCAGCAGATTTTTTGTAGATTGTTAGTGTTTGGTCCTTCGAGCCAAAATCTTTCTTAGTTTGTGTTGGACTTGATGTTAGTTACCTACCAAAAAAAATTATATAAACTTATAAAGATAAAATAGAAGATATGTTTTTTTTTGATGTTGTATTTGCATGTATAGTCGATTCTTGAGGCTTTTTATTTTTGTACATTATAAAATATAAAAACCACAGCTTTACTTATTCGCAACTTCCAAAAGCGGCCGAGGAATTTCTGATTTCTTAGCTCTGGCTACCCCTTCAAGGGATTCATAACCGTGCGTATATGTATGAATGTATGTACTTATTCGCCCATTATGTGTGAGACTGTGTGTTGTGTTTCGTAGAGTCACATAGTCAAAGTTGTTAATTGCCTTGAAACGATAGATTTTTATTTGAAATT
This sequence comes from Bedellia somnulentella, assembly GCA_963576735.1. Classification (NCBI taxonomy): domain Eukaryota; kingdom Metazoa; phylum Arthropoda; class Insecta; order Lepidoptera; family Bedelliidae; genus Bedellia; species Bedellia somnulentella. Next base: position 1,231,493 of record OY755193.1, read on the forward strand.
ATTGAATTAAATAATAAATGAAATTATTTAAATTTGAAAGTAGGTGAACTAAAATCAAGTATATAGGGTAGATATATTATAATTATATTATAAAAGACAGTACCACATATTTACAATTTTTTTATATACTAAAAGATTTATTTTTAATTATTCGCTGCTTTAAATATTATATTTTATTTCCTGTTCATAAAAGTTACATATACATAGATTGGCAAAAATTTTAAAATTAAAATTTATAACGTTAGACAATTGCCTATTTTATGTTTCATGTAATGAGTTTCTTTTTTGTTAATATTATTCCTGCAATATTTTACTTGATATTCCAAAAATGTTTAATGTTATGACCAAAGACTGAGACTTCTATTCAAGCATTCCAAAATTTTAAACCTAAGATGTTGATAATCGAAATATTTATTAAAATTAAGGTTTAGTCATGCATTGTTGCCATGATTTCATCAACTGATTGATTGCTCATTCATTCGTTCAATTATCAGAATTAATAACTTGAATTATTTTGAAGTACATCATTATCATGCAAATAATCGATTTAAATAATATTTTTTTTCAAGAAATAGCTTATTTTTGTAGTTGTAATATTTTGTGCAAAAAACTACAAATCTATTTTTTATTGACCGAATGAATGAGTGACCGAATGTTTAGCCAAATATTCTAATGATTTATCAATGCTTTCGCTTTTTTGTGCCAATATTAAGTAGAATTTACTGCATTCCAAATAGTTATCATATACGAATGTTTTCATTTTACAATTTTAGTAATAAATGCATGTGTAAACTGCTTTCTCTAGTCGTATGAGGCCAAATTTCTTACCAAAATAATAGAATTGTAATGAACGGTTCCTTTCTTGAAATATATAAATTTTATAAGGTAGGTTTTAAGTGTTTACTTAATTAGTTTATTAAGGGTTATAAAGTATAGATATATAACAATAATTTGACGATTGATTCCATATTATATTTTAAAAACAATATTGATGTGGTATTTAAAGCCAGTAGTTAAAATATATTTCTATATGCTACTTTTATTGATTCATTAAAAGTTAATATTTGTTTGGATTTTTCATATCAAATGATATAAGTTTTATTATTTAGCCGTTATATTATATTATTCGGTAGCCAGATTTTTATGTTAATGTATGTTTTATATCAAATCACAGAAAGCAACATATATCGAAGGCTTTGCACGTTAGATTAACATGTTATTTAAAAGTAATAGCTCTGGATTTTTTCCTTTGTTTTTGTTGTTGCTATTTTGTCAAAGAATCAGTTAACTAAAAGCCTGCCCAAACAAAAAAGTTCTTAGTGATTTTGAGTAAAAGCCAATTTTCTATTTGTATTTAATTTTATTTTCGTTTTTTATACAGTTTATTATACTGTAGATAATTCTACGATGTTGGTGTATCTCAGTTTGGTTATATTTAGTGCAATGTAAGCAATACTATTATTAATAATTATGTTTAAAGTTAGTTAGTGTTGACTGCTTTTGTATTGAAAATGTTAGTATGGAAGTGCAATAGTTATTTCTTTAGAGATCTATATTTAGAACATATGTTACAACTTTTTGAATCTTGCGAAGTATATTTATAAACAAATTACTCGATGATTAGTCACTATAGAAAATTCCCTAAAGACTAAATTGTGCCTTATTTTAATCATTCGTTCATGAATGAATGATAGTCATTGATTAGTTTTGTCATTTACAACGCTGTAGCACATTAAAGTAAATATTTAATTATCTTTTTATTTTGTAATTGTTTTCAATTAAATGCATGATTCATTTAAAAACGAAGTATTTTATTTATATTGTGCTGAAAAATAGTGATCGTAAGTGCACTTCCCTACTCCCATTTCGATAGTTTTTAAATTATATGTTGTCGTTGTTAAATGTTGTTGTTTTATAAAATTGATGTTTATTTTACTCTCACTATTGTTCGGCACATTATCGTACCCATTTGATTTTATACTTTTGTGAAAAAAAATATGCAAAAAAATAATAAATTCGTGTTTTTAACAAAGGCGCCGGAAGGATACAAATTTGAGGTAAGATTATGTGCCCTACAATATTTAGTTATAAATATTTTATACTATTTTACATAACTATAGTTTAAATTAATTTCTCGGATTTTTATATTTTAATTGATTATATGATTTTGTATGATTTGATACTTAGGAAGATATTGGTGAAAAGATAATTTATTTTATAAAAATTAGTTATATATAGATATACGGCTAGCGTACAGAATATTCACAAACCTTGATAACATTTGCTCAACCTGGAATAGAGTACGGAAATAAATAAGAAATATTTTCATTGCTTATACTTACCGTTCAAATTACTTACACGTAAAAAAAAACATTATATAATATATGCTCTTTGTAGAGCATATCAAGAAGTATATAAAAAAAACTCAAAATCGAGTCTTATGCAAAATAAATAAACTCTTATAGCCACAGATTAATTATATGTATATAATTAATATAATGTATAAATTATACAACATATTGCTATAAAATAAATTTATAATATAATAGTAATGCTACAATGATATTCTGAATTTTACGAGAGTTTACCTTCCTATGAAATCGCTCAACTAATAGTTAATATGAAAATGGTCATATCTTTGCAAAGTCCACCTTAGCAAGATTAATTATATGTGGCATCAAGATTTACGAATGTGTTGTAGGCTAGCTGTATAGTGTTGTGTGTGTTGGTTTTGTGGTTTCTATTCGCGTACTTTCAGTTAAATTACAAAAAATAATAAGTTTTACTCAACATTTCAGAAATCTTACGCCCGATTTCTGAATTGAGTATTCTAGCTGAGAACGACTTCAGTATCGTTTTGTCTCATTCAGTTGTTAAGATTTCAATGTGACAGAACGATACTTAAGTTGTTGTCAGCTGGAATACTCCATTCAGAAATCGGTCGTTAGTGTCCTTAGTTATTTTAAAAAATGTTACCTGAATCGTAAATTATTACTTCTTAAATATAACGAATAATTCACTTTTAAAATTACAAGAAGCAAAACAGTTTTTTGAAAACCTAAGCGTGTGTACGTATAACCAATAGTACTTCTAGCATATTCTCTTAGCATCTGAAGGTGCTTCTTCACGGGAGCTTTCGAATGTAATGTAACGTTACATATTTGAGCATTACATCAGTGAAAGAAGAGAACCGAAGATTACATGGTGTAATGCTCAAACACGAACCTATAATGTTACCGTACACGTGAATGCTCAAAATGAGAGAGCACCTTAACCTATAACTACACGAATAAGTCCCAAAACCTTCATACACAACAACCATAAATTCAAATCTACAATATTTAACATTTTTAACACCTATCTCCCATAGGCCACCCCACTTGCCTGCAGTTCACGGCCAATATGATCGTATCGGTTCGCAAGTACCGCTGGCAATGCATCGAGTGCAAATGTTGCTCTGTATGCGGGAATAGTGATAACGATGTGAGTATAGCTCGTTTTGTCGGCGGAAAATTGCACACATACATACATAAATCCCTAGAAGAGGGGGTAGCCAGAGCTGTAGAGCCAGAAACTATTCAGCCACTTTTGGAAGTTGGGGGGGGAGATGGTAAAATAAAGGTTGTTGGTGATGGGTCTCCAACCGCATCACCCAAAAATCCCTTAAGCCCCAATACCCTTAGTCGCCTCTAACCATCAACCATGGGAAGAAATGGAGCAGTGCTATCTAAACCGACACTACACAGAAAAGAGAATAGCACAAACCCGTTTAGGTGATCGTATCGGTTCGCATGTACCGCTCGCAATGCATCGAGTGCAAGACAAGTGTTGCTCTGTATGCGGGAACAGCGATAACGATGTGAGTATAGCTCAGTTTGTGTGCTGTCGGTTGAGAATAGCTCTAACGCGTTTTTGACAATTGTATAAGGACACTTAAAAAGTTTGGTGATATAGCTGGAGATTCATTTAAACTTGCAAAAGTAGCTCAAGAATTTCCGGTTATCAAGCTTGGCTATCTCTTTTGGGTTTTATAGCCGTGATTATATGTATGTATAGATAGCGTTGTTGAGTACAGCACAGCAAAAGTTGGTTCATTTTGGTTGTTTTCACTAGCTTTAATGTCTGTTTATTGGTTGTTGATGTAACTTTGCGTTCTTAATATTTGCTTTACTGTCTTAACCTTCTAAAAGCGGGTGAGGAATAGTTGAATTGAGTTTATGTGTATATGTAATATAAGATATCATCCCATGTATTTATATGATATTTAATTGGACTTACGCCGAAAGTACTCAAACCACACTTTCGCCGAAAATAAGGTTTTTTCTGTGAAGTAGTGAAAACTCCATAAAAAGTGCTCGCAAACTCTTTACTTTAAACACTCAACCCACGCAAATTATTAAAAAAAGTAAACATTAGAAATTTATATCGTTTTTTTTTTAATTTCTATACTACACATACATATAATCCAGGACCAATTGCTATTCTGCGACGACTGCGACCGCGGCTACCACATGTACTGCCTGCGGCCCGCGCTGCCCACCCCGCCCGAGGGGACGTGGTCGTGCAGTTTGTGCATCGCACAGTTTCATACGCGATAGGTATGTATGGTTGTAAATATTATAAATTATTTCATTTGCATTTACACATATACAAATTGAAAAGATGACAACAACAATAGGAAACAACCCATACTAATATTAGAAATTGGGAAGTGAGTTTGTTTGTTTGTTTGTTCCGCTTTCAGGCCGTAAATACTGAACCGATTGCTTTAAATTTTTGCAAACGTATAGTTAGGAGTCCGGATTAACTAGTAGGGCACTTTTTATCCCGGAAAAAATATATTCCCGAGGGAAATCGTGGGAATGAGAAGTTTTTTTAAAGTTTTGCTTTATACAGCAATATAACCGAATTCCACGGGGGCGAAGCCGTGGGCGGGTAGCTAGTAACATATAATTTTATTTGTATTTTACACATAGAAAAAATTGCTTACCTCCCCGTCCACTAGTTCACTAATCCCCGTTGACAATCCCCATCAACGGGGATTAGTGAACTTTTTGTTAATTTATCCCCATTAACGCGAAGTGGAGTTTATAATGGGGATTAATAAACTAAAAAGTTCATTAAACCCCATTACGTATTACTTATATATAAGTACGTATATTCTGTTCATATTATCAATGAGAAAGTTTTGATGTTTGTGTGTTTGTTGCTAATTGGCGCCTAAATGACTAGACAGATTTTAATGAAATTTGACAAAAAGCTAGGTAATGACCCCACTTAATATATAGGATACTTTTTATACCGAAAATAAAGGGTTTTAACCATTCGCATCAAAATTAATTTAAGTGTTTCATAAATTGACGACGTGATAGCTCAATGGGTAGAACACCGGTTATCGTGCAAGCGACTAGTGTTCAAATCCCGGGTCGGGCTTACACCAATTTGTCTTTTCTAAAGACATATGTGTGGTTAATTTATCATGATTGTTAACGGTGAGGGAAAACATCGTGAGGAAACCCACATGGCTGAGTTGTACTTGTTCAGAAGTAATAGTACCTCTGCCAACCCCTTCTGATTGGTTTTTATCTAGGCTTTTTAAATGTCAAAGATATGTGTTGTGTAATGTTCAAAAGGGGGTTAAATAAAATGGAGCTTTTAGTCTTTATAAATAACAATACAATATTTTTAATATTTCCTTTTTCAGATCATACGCCTACGAACATGCATCGGAGTGAATTAATAGTTATATAATAAGTGATGTTAGACTATCGTATTATGTAAGTTACAGAATTATCCGTCTTGTAATTAGTAATATAATTATGTCGCGATCATAAGTAACAGAAAATTGCCAGATCGGATGTTGTAGAATAGTATTTTAAGTATATTTTTTATTTTGGATACTTTTCCCTAATATTTTAATTAAGTTTATCATTGAACTAGTGGTATAGTGGCTTTGGACGGCCACTGTTCACCCCCTATGTCATTAAGCGTGATTATATACGCTTAAGCTATTTAAACAGTGCTTGAAAAACTATCATAGTTTGTATATTCTGGTTTTGAAGTATATTCTTCATTCTGGATATATTTTGAAAGTTACTCGCACATGGAAATTTTATAAGTTGTATTTCCGTATAATGTTCAAATTAAATGATATAAAAGTAACTAATGATAACATAAAACCATTATTATCAACTTCTCAATGTGGCTCACGAGTTTCTAGCTCTAAAGCTCTGGCTACCCCTATTTGGGATTTATGGCCGTGAGTATATGTATGCTATTTTCAACTATACAAAATGGTCCTTCGATTACGCAATATTTATCGACCAACGATTGTGTTGCAATTGCAAGTTGCAATTTCATAAATTTGTATTAAATTGTATACTTATGTGGGAGTACTGTTAGAGCGCAAACTACTGCGGACTCACTCGCACATAGCAGCGTCTCATTCATATTTTACATCGCGGTATCAAAATATTTCTCTAGCTAAGTATAAATACAAAAATCGAACTTTCATTGTCTTTTGCAGTTATTATATCAAATTATTTCAAAAATATAGTTATGCATTAAAATAAATATTACTAAAAATAATCTTTAAAAATAATGCTCAATATGTACAATAACTGCATATTTGATTAAAAAATGATTTTATTCTTTCATCCAATATCTAGGTTGTGGCGTTTAACTTTAGTTTAATATTTGCGTCCATTTCTAAGTTTATGACAAAGTAAATGTAAATAAAAAGTGGTTGTTTTTGTTGAAAAGTAGTTTTAGTTTAGTTAAGTAAGATCATGAACGAATATTATCAAATCAATTTCACACAAAACCTCTGCCCCGCGAAGATGGATGTTCATTCTGTAATTGTCTAAAATTTTGGCCTTTTTGCATATTTTTTTTACTTTTTTATAAGTCAGTATTAAGTGTAATTACAAAAAAAATATCGTTGCATTATAAAAAAATATATAAATACTAAGTGTTTCCCCAATAAAAGGGACTTTTCTATCTTTGAAATAATAAATCGAAGTTTCGAATGAAAATATGTTAATTCATTCTTTAATATTAAAAACTACTATAAGGCCTAAATTAGAAATATAAGAAAAATATAAAATAATAATAATTGGTAAACGTATTATTAAATAATATGCTATTATTAAATTTCACATAGGAAAACAATTACTGCTTACATTATCGACTTAATAAATCTACTTTAAATCAATAAGATATACACTGAAAGCATTCCAAAACTATATTTATTATTTTGGTTTGGATTTTTAAAGTATTATTTTAAACAAACATAATTTGTAATAAAAAATCTTATTTTGTTCAAAATTTTAACAGGCATAATTTTGCTTACAAAGGTTTTAATGATATAAATGTAAATTCTTAGATTTTTTTTCAATCTTTGAATTGTATTCAACAAGATAAAAATATAGTCTTTGTCAAATTCTGAATACAGAAAACAAATTTGATAAGTGTCAGATCAACATTGTTTTTTTTATAATTTTAAATTTTCAGCCAAATTCACAATACGGATTTTTGAAAAGCACTTGCCAATCTTAAGTGATAAGACAACATTTTTCCTACAGTTTCATTAGTCAGATTACTAACTGATGAATAAGACAAAATAGGTCCATAGTCAGTCACACTAAGTTTAACACAAACAACGGGTCTGGCCTACACCAATTTGTCTTTTCTAAAGATATATGTGTGGTTAATTTATCATGGTTGTTTACGGTGAGGGAAAACATCGTGAGGAAACCGGCGATAGGCCTGCTCCCTATCACGTGAGTACACTGTCCATGCAAATCGTGGGTACTCTGAATACCAGGTGACAAAGTCACGTGATGTTCAGAAGTATTAGTACCTCTGCCAACCCCTTCGGGGATATTCGGCGTGAACGTTTATGTTATGTTTATTATGTTCATGAAAACCTCATGTAGGGATTATTACTAATAAATAAGAGAAAGAAAAATTATACCCGGAGGTCGTGGGGTCGATCCGCGCTGGTGTCGCAGTTTTTCTTTCCTTTATTTATTACAAATTTAAATTTTCATATGAACCGAGTTTTATAACGAATTAATAAAATTACGTCAGTTTACTTTGTTTGTCACCATTTCGACCCCAGTCATGAATACATGTTAGATATTCCGTAGATAAAGAGTTGTTAACCCTTTATACCGGTCATATGTTGGACACCATAATTTCAACTTTACCTACCTTCAAATAAAAGTGAAATACAATATTTTTTTGATCATACTTTTGCTTTATAAAGGGTAAATACACTTATTTAATGGCATCTGTAATATTGAGAATTTGGTATGGAAATATTTCGGCAGCCATTTTATTTTATATTTTCACTAACGAAGATGACGTAATGAAGCTGTGATGTGGATCCAACGGTTGTGACGGACAGGTTAAGAGGATTTTATTAGCTTTTAAGTATTTGCGATGAACAATATTGATATCTGTTTTTGGAATAATACATTGTTTTCTATAAAGACAGCCATTAGATTATAATATACTGATGATTGTGACTAAATTATTTACTATCAGTTAAAAAATCTGTCGTATTCATGATAGTGATAAAACTGGCAGTTAACATACTTTAGTTTTACCATGCGCCGTATATGTTTACATTTAATTATGATTTTGTACATACAACTATAGGTTAAATCATATTTAGACCCTCAGTGGGAAAGAATTTGAATTGAATGCAGGAACAATAAATTCAAATCCTTGTTCTATGGCTTTTTGTCTTTGCTTTAGTTATATGCGTGGTTTATATTCGTTATAAAGTCTGCAAGGAAATCAATTTATTCCAAAAATGGGTAAACAATATTGTACGTACACATAAAATGTTCAAAGCACAATATGTTTTATTCATGGCAGTGTTTTTTCTTTTTGTATTTTTTTAAGTGTTCTACCACTATAAAGCTCTTCATTTTTTTCATTAATTGTGAGATTGTCACTGTACATGAGTGTCATATTAATGTTTTAATGTAATAAATTAAGATGAAATGAAATGTTTTTTTTATTTTATCTTTATGTAAAAACCTTACCTGCATGACTATACTTAGAATAATCAAATAGCCACTTGAAGTACATACATACATATAATCACGGCTATAAATCCCTAAAAGAGGTAGCCAGAACTTCGGAACAGAAATTCCTCCGCCACTTTCCGAAGTCGAATGGGGCAAAGACTGTAAAGTGATGTTTTTGGTGATGGGTCTCCAAACCACATCGCACAAGTCACTTAAAAAGCCCCAATACTCTTGGTCGCCTCTAACGATCACCCATGGGAAGATATCGGGTAGTGCTATTCTAAACCGACACTTCACAGCAACTGCTTGAAATGAAGAGAAATAAACATTTATGTAAATATTACACAGATCGTAGATCACAGAAGTAAACTTAGAAAACATACCAATACTCATGGCTAAGAACACCACGGAGCTAGAAACACTTCACAGCAAGTAATGCTTACGTAACATAAATGAAAATTAAGGTCAGAGGTAAATAAACGTGAATGGTCTGCATGTGTCCCAAAAGGTGGACCGACTTTTTGAAAGTTGTGGGAAGCCGATGGATTGCTGCGTATATTTACGGCAGCAATACGTAATTTAAAGGAAATGCGTTAAAAAATGAGTACTACGATTTGTGGAATAATAACTATGATGGGTGAATTTAATACCTATGTTTTATTTCTAATATGAAGGCAAACATAGCCCGTTCTTACAAAAGTACCCTAAATTGGCAGCCCAATTGTAAGGGAGTCTAACGAATGGAGATACATATACTGACATATTATACACAGATCAAGTTAGCACAAACTAAGTAGAACTTGTATTATGGGATACTAACTCAAAGATATATTTAATATAATATACATATAAATAACATCCAAGACTAAGAAACAATATTATTTATGCTAATCACATAAATGTTGTGAGGTTACACTCACAACAATACGCTGAGTTAGCAACCCTTTCGTTGCAAGACTTTTTAATTTTTATCTGGATTTACTGTACAGTCGCCATCAGATATATCGGAGCGGCCGAGGTACCTACTAAAATATTTCTGAGCAACATTAAATTTCATTAAATTCTTTACGGTAAATAAGATCAATAAGATCTGAACATCCAATTTGCCACCAATATATGAGCAGTGGTTTTTCAATTAAATCTGAACACACAACGAGACAATAATATCTGAAAGCGCAACTCGTCAAAGTTATCAGCACAGACTGGGTGATCATAAATATCTGAACATTTAAGGAAAATATACCTTAGAGCACTAGGCATACAGCTTAAATATAAATGTACAGATGTAATGAATTTTCCTTTTACAAAATACGTAGGTATACAAAATATAAATCTGCAAAAAAGCAACTTCACGGTCTTTTTACCAGAGATACATTTGAATAAAACTTTTGCTAATTTACAAAAACGGTAAGATAACTGTCATTGCATATAATTCACTGCATGTATTTATCAAATGTTAATATGAAATATTGAAGCTACCAAATTAAAATAGTACGAATGCTTAGCAGCATTTCATTCATTATTGTGTCAGGCTCAGGCACCATGGCCTAGAGGTTAAGTCATTTGAAATCATAATTATAATCCGTTACGTCAGGGTTCAAATCCTCAATTGTGCTGTTTTTTTTTGTATTTTATTAAGAATTCATGTTCTTTTTTTTCTATTTTTTTTAATTAATTAAAACTGTAAACAAACTTAACATCAACATTTATAGAAGCTCATTAGTTTTTAAAACTATACAAAAAATACAGTAAGTTCAAGCTTCTGTGCCGATCAATTTTCTTGATAATTTCGAATAGTTTTTTTTTACAAAAAGATGGTCTTTGATTTTGTATGAACGGCCATATATTGTTATTTTAATGGGTAAAATTGCAATGATTATAGTTCATAGCAACTAAAAAATACTTAATTTTCATTACAAACGTGCACGTACGTCAAATGTATACGAAAAGGCCATATTTCTAAATTCTGCCAATTCGGTATGCAAAGTTTTACAAAAGTGATGCTGGTTACAAAACCATTTCGAGATATTATATTTTTAAAACATATTTTCTTGAAATTAAATCAAACGAAGCTAAGATGACCGTTATTTTAACAAAATACTGTAACAGTATTTGACCTTCAGCGTTGTTTCAAAGGCAATCGTTTTTGCAGTTTATTAATAAAATATCGAAAATCATTGGTTTGTTTAGTATAATATCCTAATAATTTCATTTGAGATCACAAATTCGTGAAATGTTTTGCAATCAGCAACATTTTTATTATACATTTCGCTTTATTTGCATGTCGCTACGTGATATATTCGATCGATGACGTCATTAAGTACAAAAGTTAAACAATCTTTAAAAAATCATAACTTTACAATTACTCATTTTAAATGAAAAATATTCAAATAAGTCTTTTATTTTCGTGTTTGCTATCGAATAAAAATATTTAATAAATATCAAAAAAAAAACTTTGCATACCGAATTGTTGTATAGATCTTGCAATCTACGAGCGCACGTCGCCCGTGCGTGTGACCTATCTGTATACGCGTCAATGTAGGCGTGAGAGGTGATCGTGACGAGTGACGGTAGGTATAATTCGCAATATAAAATAATTCATTCAAGTTATAGATTTCACCCATTTTATATTTAATTTATTAGGAGCGTTAAAAAAACAAAATCGTCATAGTAACTTCTAATTTTAATTGTTAATATTAAAAATATATATATACAGCTGTTAACTTAAAATTAAAACAAAAACTATAATACACATAATTAATACAAATAATCCTAAAAATACTTGAGTGAAACACAAAATAAAAATGTTGTAAGTAATAAAATAACTAATATTAACTGCTATCACTACCTTTCAATTCAATTTTTGTTTAAGTGGCTTCAATCGTGTTTGCCACAATTATTTCGCCAATGTCAAGTGAGATGCAAGAAAGTCACCCTATGTGAGTTTGGCCGGTGAATTTACTTATATATATAATCGAATGAACATACTTGAAGACTCTCGAGTTAACACGAATCTAAAACAAAAATTAGTAAATTGGACAACACAATGTAACTACAACACAAAATACATAAGATGTAACATACGTGCAATAAAATAGGACAACACAATTAATTTACAACTTTAAGTTATTACTAAATATAAAACGGCACAAAGTAGAAAAAAAGGGAGAATCAACTAAGGACAACAGATATTTCATATTAGTAGGGAGAGGAATAGACGGAGGGAGATTTTCATAAAGGGAAGGAGATAATTGACAACCAAAGAATAAATGGTCGACAGAGCCCTCAGCCAGACCACACTCGCACAGCGAATGATCTCTCACCCTGATCTTTGCAAGAAAAACTGGAGTACATGCATGACCAAGACGCAGTCTAGTAATTGTGGATAGAACCCATCTATCAATATTATGAAATCGGCGTCGAGTGAACCATGGCCGTGATGGAATTTGAGGTTGAATATCGCCGTAGTGGATTCCTTTTATCAATTTCGAGCGGTTCCATAAATTCTGCCAAGGCTCTAACATACGAGGTTTCGCCAAAGCGCAAAGATCGTGAGCATATATGAATGGATGACGAACGGGAGCTGAACCGACTGCGTTTTTCGCGTAGGAATCAACAGCTTCATTATCACTAATACCTGAGTGGGAGGGTATCCACACCAAAACAACGTCCAGGCCACGTTGTAGACAGTCATATAAACAATCTCTTATGTCCAGAATAAGAGGAAATTTGGTCTTGGATCGAAAAGGATTTGACGTAATCGTTTTTAAGACAGATAAGCTGTCTGAGAATATGACAGCCTTAGAAATATTATGAGCCAAAATATATTTCGCCGCTTCCAATATAGCGAGAGCTTCTCCAGTGAACACTGATGATTGGGGAGATCACTACCTTTATCAAACATTTCTACACTGTCACTGTCATAATTTTCACTGTCATTGACATTTATAATGAACTCAAAATCATAGTCGATATATTTCATATCAATACATAGTATAAAACAAAGTCGCTTTCGCTGTATGTCCGTATGTATGCTTAGATCTTTAAAACTACGCAACGGATTTTGATGCGGTTTTTTTTAATAGATAGAGTGATTCTTAAGGAAGGTTTGTATGTATAATAAAAGCATAATATAGTAGAGAATCACTGATAAATTTAAAGGTTTCTAATGTGATGTCGTAAATAAGCACGTTTTTTTGCGCTTATATTGCAATCGCTGGCTGAACCCTACAAGATAGACCAAAATAATGTACTACAGTATTGTTCACCTTAAAAAGTTCAACAAAAAAGTCTGCGATGGTATATGTCTATCTCTTAGGGATAACCCAGCATAACCATTTTTATTCTTTACTAAAAAATGGTTATTTACGAAGTGATTTTAAACAATACAGCATTAATCCTTATCCAATTAAGTACCTTGAATAAATTGTGCATTTATTATAGATCAATATGCTTTTTACAGCATGTAATTTAAGTGAATATTACCGAAGATATTACAAATTTAAAATGCAGGGTCGTAGTCGTAGGTGTCGATGGCCGCGCTTCGCCTTATAGCACTTTATGATTTGCAGCGATCATTTCTTAATTCTTTGAACCCTTCTGGACTCCCTCCTCATAACATGGAATTGAAAGTAGGTTGTCCTGTTATTTTATTTGCTGGTAAAATCACTAAAAAAATTCATAATAGAGTGCACAATACTCACCGGATGTGGTACCGGAGAAGATGTACTAATTACCCGAATTCCTCTGATACCATCAGATTTACCGTTCCAATTTAAACGCCTACAATTTCCGGTAAAGATGTCTTTTGCAATGACCATTAATAAATCGCAGGGTCAAACTTTTAAAGATGCAGGATTAGACTTGAGTGTTTTTCACATGGCCAATTATATGTCGCGCTGTCAAGAGTAACGTCTAAGCAAAACATGTTTGTATTGGCTAATGACAAAAAAGCTGTGACCGTTGTGTATAAGGACATTCTGTAGTAGGTATATTTTGCATTGCACCCGTGCGAAGCCGGGGCGGGTCGCTAGTTTTATATAAAGAGCTGTTTATGTGATTAATTTTGTGTCAATTATTACTTTATTTTAATTTAGTAGGCATTATATATAATGGCTAGATAGTATATATAATATACAGATTTATTACTTTGGCTGTAACATATACAGACTACTTTCAGCAGAAAACTTTTTTTAGTTTTGACATTGATAAAACCGAATGGTGGTGATGCAGAATATGTATTCCAGCGTACTAAGTTAAAAGAATTTTAAACTGTATAGCTTATGCATTAAGGTGTATTTTCTCTAAATGTTCAGATATTTATGATCCCCAGTTTGTGCAGGTAACTTTGACGAGCTGTGCTTTCAGATATAATTGAAAAACCATTGCTCATATATTTGTGGTGAATTGAATGTTCAGATCTTATTGACATTATTTACTGTAAAGACTTTATTGAAATTTATTGTTGCTCAGAAATATTTGAGTACCTCGGCCGCTCCGATATATCTGATGGCGACTGTACTTGTTGTTTGTTTTTGTGTTGTAAGTTTGTATGCAACGAATAAATATTTTCTTTTCTTTTAATGTTGCACTCAGCGGGAATCGAACCCGCAACCTCCGGACCGAGTAGCTAGTCACCTATCCACTCGGCCACAGTTGTCGTCAATAGATCTAATATTCTTAAAATATATATTGTCTAGACAGTGAACTAGTTTTGAAGTCATTTAGCTGAGTAGTGTCGGCTTAGAATAGCACTACCCCATTTCTTCCGGTGGGTGTACGTAAGAGGCGACTAACGGTATTGGGGCTTTTAAGGGATTTTTGGGCGCTGCGGTTGGAGACCCATCACCAACCACCTTTATTTCACCATCTTTTTCCCACGCAACTTCCTAAAGTGGCTGAGGAATGGCTACCCCTTATAGGGATTTATAGCCGTGAGCATATTGTCTACACAGTGAAGTTCTTTGATGTGCATGTGCATGCACGAGAACAAAGCCAGCCAGCCACTATTTCTGGAAGGTTAGGACATGCACTGCGTTTGAAGGATGCTCGTCACAGGTCGGGTCAGATTACGCTGGTCGAATCATAGTAAAATGGGCACCGACCACAATCAGTAGACCTCAAACGTCGCCCGTTCATTCTGTCCACGCGGCAGGTTTACAAGAGCAGTCAATTTACATTGGTCAATTTTTAATCGGCTATGAAGCGGCTAGCGAAATCTGATCTTTACACAGCGAAGGCCCTTAAAGTTACTTCATTGCATTATGTTATGATACGTGCCCTTGGTTCCAGTCCTTATTAACACATTTTAATGATACATAGTATGAGTGGCGTGAGAATATGTATGTATGTTTAGGCCTCCTACGCACTGGCGACCTGGCCGCGGCGGTCAGTGAATTCTGGACTTTTATAGCAATCGCTATATAGCCCCTACGCACTTAGCGGCCAGCGACCAGCGGCCACCGTTCTATGTAATCGGCCAGGTCGCGGCGACCATGGTCGCCAGTGCGTAGGCGGCCTTAATGATACAGAATTCTTCAGAATATGAGTATAATAGGATAGAAAAAAACCCAGATAATTTACAAAAAAGGTATTTATTAGAAATCATCACACAAATATAATAATCGCGCCATCAATCTCTACCTACACAATTAACATAAAACAACGTTACAAAATTACATATCAAAATGTATAAACGCATTCAAAAACATGCAATTTCTGCCAAAATCCTCAGGAAATTGGTTCAAAGTTCATAATTAAAACAGTTTTTCTAAGAAAACAACTAAAGAAATCTAAAAATTCCTACTTAAAATTACAAAATAAATGCAAAGAAATGGTACTTAGTGAGCACTTTTGAATAAAATTCAAACAGTAATCCATTACTTAAAATGTAATTAAAATTATTTACAATGTTGGCAAATTTAGGTTTAGTGACATTAACCTTAATTACCTACCTCCTTTGTGCCACAATTTTACAAGTAAACTTCGATATAAATACACTAGAATCACTCCCAGACCAAAAACAATAACAAAACTGCTAGAAAATGTGAGAAAACTAAATTACAACTAAAATTGTATTTCGAATGTTTTACTTTTAAACAAACTGAAAAATTATAAATAAATATAAACACAAGTAATAAAAAGTTTGTTATTATTCGAACTTAATTATTGTTTGCATTAATATATACTGAAAGCAATAGATAGAAGAAATTCGGAAGTGAAGGATATGTGTAGGTATTACTCCCCTATGGTACATTACAAGCATTATTCTATTATGCTCGTGTGTAGTGAGGTCAACGATTAGTAAATCGTCGATAAGTAGCCTCAGATTTTGATTAAAGAGAATAGCTAGTACGAGCGTCCTTTCAACTAGATATCGCGTGGTATAAAACAGCCATCTCATTCGCACTTACTTAGTATCGTATACTGTCATCATATTCTAACCGATATCGTGACGATAAAATAGCGCTCGTGCTAGATCTAGGGCAAGCACGAGCGCTGTTTTATCGACACGATAACGGTTAGAATGAGATAGCAGTATACGATACTAAGTAAGTGTGTAAGAGATGACTGCTTTATCCCACGCGATAACTAGTTTAAACACCGCTCGTACTAGCCGGGCAGATATGTCTTCTCTCTTTTATGCTAATGATTGCTAAATGAAAAGAATGCAAAATGATAGTTCAATTATTTCTTTTTCAGTCTTCCATTATACTTGAAAGTAATTGATAGTATTAGTATATTCTGTTCACTTTTAACTACTTAACGAGCACAGACAAAAAAGACATTGTTTTTGACATCTCTTATAAGGTAGGTAAGATTGAAATTGTGGTAGAAACTTTTTTGCCTGTACTGGTTAAAGGGTTAAACCGTAAATGTATAGAAAATGTCTGAGAACAACATAATAAATATATCCTTACTTAGAAAGAGTTTTGTATATGATCGTGAATGTAGATGTATTAAATCGAAGATTTTTTTAATTAGTATTAACTAAAATACAACCTATCTTTGGGTCGACCAATAAAATAGTTACAATTGAATTGAGTCATATTTTCGAGGTAAAACGGCACTTTTTGAGCATTTACTACTAACTACATACAAATTAATGTTAAAACTATACTTATAGAATAAGTACGACTTGTAAAATTACAACAGTACCTTACCTTACCATAAAGTAATCAAATTATATTATATCCAAACAGTTGTTCAAAGTAGTTCTCTCGTTCAAAAATACTTTTGTATTTTGTTATGTAGTATGTTAGTATATATTTATGAATCTCTCGTGACTGGCGTCATCAAAATGTATTTTATCAATTATATTATACTGCTTAAAAGTTTTGAATGCAGATGTCAAAAACACTTCGTGACTTCAAGAAGTATTGTCAAAGTATACATTTAACAATTATACTAAAAGTTAAGTTTTATTAATATACTATTTGATGACCACTTTTCTAAAGTGGCAAGAGTATTGAATTTCTTATTCATACAAATAACATAATAATATGGGTTGTCTGGAAGAGATCGCTCTTAGTGATAAGACCGCCAGTTGTACTTTGGCTTTTGTACCGATTTTTTTTTGTAATTGTTGTTTTTTTGTGATGTGCAATAAAGAGTTTTTATTTTTATTCATTATTATTATTATATCATATAATTCAGAGCTTTTGCAAGTTACGATTCAAAAATTTAAGAGGAATTTTTCATTTTATACTGTCAATTGGAAAACATATAGGGTTATGTTAGATTGTATCTCTGAGCAAGTTTGATTTTCAACACAAAACTCTTATTATAAGAAAAATCATGTAGCTCCCGTTATCCTTATATTTAACAGGTATTTCACAAAATTTTTCATTTCTGAAAAGGTGAAACCTATCTCTATCTATAGAACTACCAAGAACTATAAGGAAATAAATGTATTTGAATATTGGTAGTAAAATGACTACATCTTTTCATCAAAATCTACATCAAACAGTACCAAAAACTAGTTTATACTTAATTACAGCAGACCAAAGAAATAATTGTCTCTTTTAATTATAATCGTGAAGATAAAAACATACAATAACATACAATCCCAAAATCAGTCATATTTATAAAAAAACATGGCAAAATTAGCTTATACTTACTTACTGTTCTAATTATTAACAACGTGACTTATTAAAATCTCAATTTAATATTTAAATAAATAAAACATAGTTCCAATAAGCGCATCGGGTAGTAAAACTATTTGTACAACTCACCTTATATTTAAAATGCTTAAAAAATATCTAAAAAAATAAACTTAAAACTTAGTTGTAAATTAAATCAGTATTTCAAACTATATTACTAAAAACCGAATTTTGAATTATCTCCATTGACTTAAATGGGATACATTTTAGTATGAACATAACTGTTAGAACATACATACATACATATACTCACTATAATTCCCTAGACGGGGTAGCCAGAGCTAAGGAATTATAAATTCTGTTAGACTTAGAGTAAAACTGTTAGAAGTAATACAAGAAATACTTTCAAAATATGTTAAAAGGCACCAAACAATATACCCCTTAAGTATATTGTACCTTCTTAATCTTAATCCTTCGAAGTAACTCTTGAGCTCATACATTAACAATTTAAGTCAGCTAAAAAAAAGATATTTTCATACCTTTTACTTACTAGAATAAGAATTAAACTGCTTGGTCCCACGGAATCCCATTCTTCAAGGCACAAACTTTAAGTCAATCACTAAAACTATTTTATACACTTTAACACTTAAACACATCAGACTAACACAAAATTATAAAATGTCGGGGGCACAATTTTCATGCCCCTTTTTCCCTTAATCGAGATAAACATAAAACTGGTTGGTCCCACAGTATTTGGCTGCAAATGTTTTGCCCGCATCGGTAGGGGCACTAAAGGCTATATCTTGCCTTTGAACCATGGTTCCGTAGAGGCAAGAAGAACGGGCACATTCTAACATTTTCGTTGCTATGCCAGATCTGCGGTGGTTCGAATGAGTCCAAATGCGGCAAACACCAAATCTGTGAAGATATAAATATGTTGGTTTTTGTGATTGCAAATAATTATTATTGGTGAAATGAGCAACCGTGATAGCCCAGTGGGTAGAACACTCGGTTATCGTGCAAACGATTAGTGTTCAAATTCCGGGTCGGGCCTACACCAATTTGTCTTTTCTAAAGACATATGTGTGGCTAATTTATCATGGTTGTTAACGGTGAGAGAAAACATCGTGAGGAAACCCACATGGCTGAGTTGTACTTAGTCATGTGACAGTGTATTCGTACAAAACGGCGATAGGCCTGCCCCCTATCACGTGAGTACACTGTCCATGCAAAACGTGGGTACTCTGAACACCAGGTGACGTGACAAAGTCACGTGATGTTCAGAAGTATTAGTACCTCTGCCAACCCCTTCGGGGATATTCGGCGAGAACGTTTATGTTATGTTATTATTGGTGAAATGAGCTGAGGAGTTTCTAGCTCTAAAGCTCTGGCTACCCCTTTTTGACATTTATAGCCATGAGTATATGTATGTATGGTCTGGTATTTACAACCGTGATAACTCAGTGGGAGAATTATGCCGTGTAGTGCCGGCTTAGAATGTCGCTACCACTTTCTACCCACGGGTGTCGTAAGAGGCGACTAAGGGTATTGGGGCTTTTTATTGGATTTTTGGGCGATTTAACATCTTTTCCCCACTCAACTTCCAAAAGTGGCTGAGGAAATTATAATTCCTTAGCTCTGGTTACCCCTTCTAGGGAAATATAGCCGTGAGTATATGTATGTATGAGAATTATGGCTTTTCATCAATGAAACGCAATTCAAATCTTGCTTCTGTCCAACAACTATGTGTCTCTTCTAAAATCATATGTGTGGTTTATTTATTGTGGTTGTTACCGGTGAGGGAAATCATTGTGAGGAAACCCACATGGCTAAATTGTACTTATTTATGTTACCTACAGTGTATTCAATGTTGAAGGCACTGTCTGTACTTTTAACACTAGGTGTCAAAAGGCTTAAGTGATGTTCAGATGTAATAGTACCTAGACTAGGCTACCCCTTTTAGAGATTAAAAGCCGTGAATGTCACATACATTCACGGCTATAAATCTCTAAAAGGCGTAGCCAGAGCTTCAGAATAAAAATGCCTCTACCACTTATGGAAGTAGAGCGGGGAAAAGATTACAAAATAAAGGTAAAAGAACATCTACTACGTCGACTACTATACAGGGTGGCTCATTCAAATCGGTCAGTATGGGAAAGTCTGAAACTATAAGACATACGAAGATTTGTTCTTAGGAACCATGTCACCGATTTTGATAAAAAGAAAAACTGCATTCATACATTTGAAAAAAAACTGTACCCAGCTCGGGAATCGAACCCGGTTGTTTTGAAAAAATAAACTTACGCTTTTTCTATTTTGATATCGATTGTGTAGGTCTTAAGCTGTAAGTGTCTCCATAAAACATGATGTCTAAGATGAATAAAATGCATTGTTTTGACATACTTTCTCAAAGTAGGTGTACGAAGTGACCACCGTTACAATATTCAACAAGTTCAGGCATGTAAAATTGTCTCTATGACTGTTTGTACCTCTCAACTTATTATTAATAAGTTATTACATACATGCACCGTATCATGTGGTTTGCATTCCATTAAACATTTAAAGAAGTTTTGTCATCTACAGTAATTAAACACTAACAACAATCAATTGAAAAGCCCACTTAAAGTAAGTACAAAATCTACATTTTGTAGATACACAGTCGTCCGATTTAACGCCTTTAGACTATTTTTTATGGGGTTACGTTAAGGATGAAGTTTACAAAACAAGCTATGACACCGTTGAAGACCTAAAAGCAGCCATAGAGTAAATTTTAACGCAAATTCACCACATGAAGATACAAAATGCAATAGTAAGATCGTTACCTAAACGTGTTAAAAATTGTATTGAAAAATGGTGGTCACTTCGAACACCTACTTTGAGAAATTAAAGTATGTCAAAACAATGCATTTTATTCATTTTAGACATCATGTTTTATGGAGACATTTACAGCTTAAGACCTAGACAATCGATATCAAAATAGAAAAATGAAAGTTTATTTTTTCAAAACATCCGGGTTCGATTCCCGAGCTGGGTACAGTTTTTTTTTCAAATGTATGAATGCAGTTTTTCTTTTTATCAAAATCGGTGACATGGTTCCTAAGAACAAATCTTCGTATGTTTTATAGTTTCAGACTTTCCCATACTGACCGATTTGAATGAGCCACCCTGTATATGTATATAAAAAAAAAAAACTTATTTTTATTCCTTATTTAGGTGAAATTTGTGTGTGTGTGTGTGTGTACAGTGAAATATCTTACTTGACCGGATAATCTTCCACAGAACAACAGTCCGGGTTTCCGGGTATCAATTTGAACGCTTTGCATTTCGGCTCCACTATCAGACAACCCACTATTTGCTTCTTTTCTATGTATAGGTATGCCTGAAAAAAATGATTTGAATATGGATGAGTTGATATAATTTTATTCATCACAGTAGGATATAATTACTTATATATTTTTGCTTTATAATTCATTGTTATCCGCTAAGTGAAAATGTGATGAAGAAATATATAAAAATTTACTTCAAATTAAAGGCGAGTAGGTCAGTAAAATAAAAGTGTCTATATACAGGGTGTTTGGTAGAGGGTAAGACATTGGTGAATGGCAGTTAGGTGCCATATTCTACTCATATATAGTTATAAAAATTAATTAGAACCAATAATTTTGTAGTTTTTTTATAAATTGTAAAACATCCTGTAGATTACATTTCGATCTAAAATTAAACACATAAAACTCCATCAAGACTTTATAATTCCATCTACTAAAACAACTTAACATTTTAAAAACTAAAA
This sequence comes from Bedellia somnulentella, assembly GCA_963576735.1. Classification (NCBI taxonomy): domain Eukaryota; kingdom Metazoa; phylum Arthropoda; class Insecta; order Lepidoptera; family Bedelliidae; genus Bedellia; species Bedellia somnulentella. The sequence continues at coordinate 1,253,425 of OY755193.1, forward strand.
AATTACACAACAAATATTTTAACATAATTTTTTTTAAGTTAGTATTTTACAAATAATTTTTCCATATAAACTCTATAAGCATTAAAAACTCACAGTATAATTATAAGCAGGCTTAGGAAGTCCCAGTTGTCCCAACTGTGGGTGTACAAGTCTGTCGAGTACCAAGTTCACTCGCTTCCATCCGGACTCGGTGCCTCGCACTCGGATACATCTGCCAGAGTCCCAGGTTCTGCAGATTGTCTCGTCTTTCCAGCCCTGGGGATAGATATTTTGTGTGAAATACATACATACATATTCTCACGCCATTAGTTCCCATTGGGATAGGCAGAGACTATCGATCGCCACTTCGTACGATCCTGACAATCCTCTCTAGCTTCGTTTACATCCATCAATCTTTTCATACGTGCTCTTTTATTCTTTACAATACGGACGCCTAGCTTTTTGAGCACACTCTCAATTTGGTCCAAGTGTGTTCTCGTGGTCGTCCTCTACTAACATTATCATCTACTCTAGCTCAATAGATCCCTTTTACCAATTTTCTATCATCTATCCTCTTTATATAATATGTGAAATGGTAATTCAAATATATTCTAGATTACTATATAGGATCATCTTATATAAGATAGGCTCAAGCCCCTTAGTAAGGACATGCATATGTACACACACCCTTGTACATTATATATTCTGTTTCGTCTTTCAATTCTGGGAATAGAAATAGACCATTGTGAAGAAATGCGGTAGAAAATTATAATATACAATGTTATAATAATCTAGGAGTGACCTAGCTTTGCCAGGTAGTGTTATCTTTCAATATGTAAGTTTTCTGTGTACCTCTTTTTTAAACTGGTATAAAAGTATACATTAGATATTAATATTAGCAACCGTGATAGCCCAGTGGGTAGAACACTCGGTTATCGTGCAAATGACTAGTGTTCAAATCCTGGGTCGGGGCTACACCAATTTGTCTTTTCTAAAGACATATGTGTGGTTGATTTATCATGGTTGTTAACGGTGAGGGAAAACATCGTGAGGAAACCCACATGGCTGAGTTGTACTTAGTCATGTGACAGTGTATTCGTACAAAACGGCGATAGGCCTGCCCCCTATCACGTGAGTACACTGTCCATGCAAAACGTGGGTACTCTGAACACCAGGTGACAAAGTCACGTGATGTTCAGAAGTATTAGTACCTCTGCCAACCCCTTCGGAGGTATTCGCCGTGAACGTTTATGTATGTTATGTATTAGATATTACTAATTCTGGAGCTTTGACTTCCATTGTATTGGAATTTATAGCCACGAGTTACATTACAAAACGTCTTTGGATATAAAATCAAATGATAGAACATGTTAATGTAGTAGTGATGGGTCTCAAACTGCATCGCTCAAAATTTCCTTAAAAGCCCCAATACCGATAGTCGCCTCTTACGTACACCCACCGGAAGAAATGGGGTAGTGCTACTCTAAGCCGACACTACACAGTCAGTACACAGTTTTTAACTTAATTTGAAAGCTTTTTGGCTTTAGGTAATTGGCCTAGACCTCGCTTTTATAACATACCCTTTTTATATTATAAATCGATAAAGGACATCAAACTAAACAACTTTGCCCATGGAATGCCTATCTAAAATATTGTAATTTTCAAAAAAATATAATAATTAAAAATTGTCGTACCTAGTTCAAACTGAGAATGTATAGAATGAGAATCTTTGCTTCAGTGAAAATAAGCAATAAAAAAAAACATTTGATCTATGCTTTTCGCTCTGTAAACAAAAATATAACTTCTTTCGGTATTTTCCAGTTGTATCGATCGTCGTTGAAAAATAATATCATGAAAATAAACCGGTAAGCGAGCGATTGGACTGGAAAGTACCGAAAGAGGTTATGTTTTTGTTTACACCATAGATCAAATGTTTTTTTTTTATTTCTTATTTTCACTGAAGCAAAGAATCTAGTTCTATACATTCTCAGTTTGAACTAGGTACGACAATTTTTAATTATCATTTTGTTTTGAAAATTACAATATTTTAGATAGGCATTCCATGGGCAAAGTTTTTAAGTTTGATGTTCTTTATCGATTTATAATATAAAAAGGGTATGTTATAAAAGCGAGGTCTAGGCCAATTGATGATAAAATATTAAAAAGTGTGTTATAAAATATATACTTACGTTAAATCTCAAAACATCGGTTGCATTGTGATGTATCAAATGGTCGTGTTCATCTTGAGGATCTCCCACCTGGGAAATAACATAGATATATTACCTCATTGGGGTAGGCAGAGATAGATTATTTGACGTCGTTTCACTACATGTTTTGTAATGATAAGAAGACAACAAGAAAATCTACCATTTTCATATATTTTTCAAAACAAATAACAATTACTTTATTTTTAATGTCTTCTATACTAAAGAAAAAAATGTTGCCCAAAAAACCAAACAAACATATTGTTAGCAAAATAATAGTCGTCATGCACAGAAATACGTTTATGTATTTTACGTTTTTTATTATTAGTAAAAAATTCGGAGGTAGGAAACACAAACACTACTAAAACGTGTAAAAGAAAAAAAGGACAGAAGAATTTCGCGCTGGCAGCCATTGACACGGTAGCTCAATTGGCAGAGCGACGGGGCGTATACCCGAGGTCGCGGGTTCGAATCCCCCCTGTTTCGAAATTTTTCTTTCCTTTATTTATTAGAATAGAATAACTCTTTATTGTACATCAAACACAAATCTACAAAAGAAATTATCATACAGTTTACAGTGAGGTACAATCGGCGGTCTTATCGCTAAAAACGATCTCTTCCAGACAACCTTTATTCTTTTATTCTTCTATTCTAACCTTTATTCTTTATTTTTTACGTTTTTGGTATCCTTAGAATCAACGGATATGCAAAACCAGTATTTTACCTGGTATATGACCCCGCACTCATTGCACTGTATTGCTCCAAATTGTTTTTGTCCAGCGTCTATCACATACTGGTTGGCTGAGGATTTCAGTAATGGCTTCTTGTATTCTGTGGTATCTGTAAGATGGTATTCATATAAGATTGTGAGAGAAAATGGAAGATCTTCCGGTGACTAATGATAAATTAAAAAAAAATACTAGTTTGGCATGGGACCGTCGGATGCCAATAAAAGGAGCGAAGCAAGCAATTGCCTGATTCTAAGATATAACTTATCGTTGAACTATTTATTCTACAAATATCTCAACACGCGTTGCCATGCAATTTGTTATGATTCTTTGAATATACTTGTTGGTTTACCTAAACGCGTGATTGATTCTACACAAAACTGCAAAGGAGTTACAGTCCTGATTTTGTAAAACTTAAATTGTTAACAATTTTTATTGTTGAAAAAACATATCTAAAAAATGTTCTAGTACTCGAGTATTAGCATTCAAAAGTTCAAAAAATCACCAAGTGTCGGAGCGCAAACGGACGTGACTTTAGGACGATCGAATTGTTAACGTAATTTTTCCATAGACTAACATTGTAATTTTTTAATGGCGATTATTCCTCCGTGGTGCATCCGATTTTTATCAAAATTGACATAAACCATCTAGACATGGTTCTTGACAACCATGCAAAATTTCAGGGTTCTGAGTCGAGCCGTTTGGGAGGAGTACGATCACAACGAAATGCAAAAGTCGGGGGTAAATGGAGCTTAAAACAAACAAACATACATATGCTCACGGCTATAATTCCCTAGAAGGGGTAGCCAGAGCCAAGAAATTATAAATTCCTCAGCCACTTTTGGAAGTTGAGTGGGGAAAAGGCGGTAAAATAAAGGGTAAAAAATATACAAATAATATATCACATGGCTACTTTACTTTAAATAGGACATAACCCGGGACCTCTGGTCTTAGAAACTATTCCCTTACCAACCAGATCAAGGGCATTTGTATGTTTGTACTTACTTTTGTTAGTAGAAGTATTAGCTCCAGTATTGGGATTACTGAATATCGGGAACAACTTTTCAGATTTCTTCTGTTCTGTTGTGCCTTCAGTCACTTCTGTAACAAACAGTCACTATTAGACTAAAAAAAACTCTTTTTTTTTAATGACATTAAATCAGAAATCAAAAATGTCTGAATGTTATGCAAATAAAATAATATTGCTGATGGTATTACTTATTCCCAAATAAATGTATTTTCAAGTTCGTGTATTAAGATATATTTAAGTTAATTTAATAATAATAATCGTTTATTTTCCAAAGTAAAAGTACATATGGTTCTTGACAATACATTTTCCGACGCACTAGGCTGAGTATCGCGTGGGTCAATTTTAGTAGAAATGTTCAACGTTAAATTTATACAGTTCCATATTTTTTTTATAATAAACTGGAGAAAAAATATGAAACATCGTTAAATGATAATAGAAATTAGAATTACGTTAAAAATAATAAATCAGAATTTCTAACTTACAGAAAAAAAACAATATTTTACAAACCTATAGCAACATTTGGATGACGACTATTTGTGTGTGTGTGTGTGTGTGTGTGTGTTATTGTGTGAACGTATGAATGGCATTCTTGGCAATTTAAAAGGCATGTTTTACATATATTATAATAAAATGTACCATTCTGTCCCAACCCCGCCTCCGTAGAAGCTATGACAGCGGCCGCATCCATATTATTATTCTGCGCCAGTTTCTGTATTTGCTCGTCCAACATTCTCAGTTCTTGTTCTATGGCGTCTAGGTCTGGGAGCTCTTCTTGGCCTGAAATGTTATATATTTTGTATTTACATAGATGTGTAGAGGATAGTAATGGTATTTTATAATGGGGTAGGCACAGACTACATTTCTAATAAATGAAGGAAATAAAATTTCGATACCAGCGGTAATCGAACCCACGACCTAAGGGTATACGCCCCCGTCGCTTAACCTTTAGCTGTGGTAATTTCGGTGAGTAATGTTTCAAACTTCGCCTACGGTCTTTGAGACCGCGTGTCCACGCTTTCAATACAAAAAAATATTGACTGCAATTATACTTTTTATAGGTACAGCACCAAAAAACTTAAAATGTTTCTATTATAACTTATTTATTATATATAACTTATTTATTATATATATATAACTTATTTATTATTAGATAATGAACTGATACAGTCAAGATCACAAATTGCTGACATTTTTGAAAATCATTTTATAAAGGCATGTATTTAACGCGGCGACAAATTGATACCATTCCGGGTCGTAAAAAAACTGAAAATGGATAGTAAATAATCTACTTTGGCGACTAATTAGAGGTATCATCTTAACTAGAAAGCGGCGGCTTTTTAATGAGTTTTGAGGTTTTATTAAAATTTTATCTGGCAGTGATTTTCTTTTGTGGCAATTGACTTTCTTCTAAGGAGACAAATTATTGTCGGATAAAAAAGTAAAAATAGGCTTTCATAAATTCTAAAATGGGGTTGTCTATAAACATGACCAAGGTCTGAAATAAATACAAACAAGATCTTAAAAAAATACTTTTGGCTACATTTGTAGGGATCTAAATTAACCAAATTGTGACATGCTATAAAACTATTCTTGGTCTATTTTATTAACCTTCCCTCTTTTAAATGACCCTACCTACTTTGAGTAACTAGAGTTGCCTATGTATAAATTGCGTTTCATATACTTATTCCGAACGTTTTTTTCATTATTTTGCTTTTAATGTTAAGTAAATAATTGTAAAATATGATTACCTACGAACCTTAGTTTTAATATGTACATACATCATATATACATATACTCACGGCTATAATTCCCTAGAAGGGGTAGCCAGAGCTAAGTAATTATAAATTCCTCAGCCACTTTTGGAAGTTGAGTGGGGGAAAAAATCGTATATATGTCGTATATATGTATGATCGTTTAATATGTAGTTACAACTTAACCTAACCTAACAGCGTGTCGACGACACCCCGCTTCGCGGGGTTCCTATTTCCGCTCTAAGGGACACAAGCTAACCCTAACCTAACCTAGCACAAATACAATTGAGGCTCTCTCTGTTTCCTTCTCTAACTTAATTGCATCTGCCCATTTGGCTAGAAACGCGCTCAACCCCCCGCTCCGCAGCCTCCGCACTGCTCAGACATACGAGCGCATTTGCCGCCTTTTCAAGAATTTACGAATCTGCAAACACTATTCTAATATCCAAATACATTATTATAATACCCATTTTCAGTTTTAAAGCTACCTAAAAATCGCTGCCAGATGTGTATTTTTATAATGAAATCCAATAGTTGCCAGAGAAGAATGTATGATATCCCCTCGGAAAAATTAGTCTCCACATTAGGTTTTATAATACCTTAACCAGTTTTACACTGATCCCGCTTGATATATTTGATACCTTACAGTAGCAGCCGTTTTTTTAGTTTTTTGATCCTAGCATTTTGTTGCTTGTATAGTTTAATAGTTGCTAAGATATTTAATCACTGCAAAGTTAGTTTTTTTGTGACTTAATAGAAAGTTGCCTAAAAAGGATTTCAGTTGCCGTGTTAAATATTTGCCTTTTATAAATACCCCCACTCAGACAACAGAGAAATTAAATTCATGTCACCAGAAAGCTCTTGAGTTGTTGGAACAAAATGTTACCAAAACAACAGCACAGTTTTCTTTCAAGTATGTTGACAGTAATGATATAATTAAAAATTTTAAAACCATTAATCTTAAAAAAACCGAAGACATAACAGGAATGTCAGTTTTCGTCATAAACAGAATAATAAATATAATCGCTCCCCACTTAACGATACTTTTTAATAAATGTATAGATATAGGAGAATTTCCAGACTGTATGAAGTTAAGTAGGCTCATCCCACTACATAAATCAGGAGATAGTCAGGACTTTACCAACTATAGGCCTATTTCTATTTTACCAGTTCTCAGTAAGGTTTTCGAGAAAATCATGTCCAACCAAATGCTTTCATATTTTAATAAAAATAATATATTCTATGACGAGCAATATGGTTTTACTAAAGGTAGGTCTACTGTAGATGCAGGAGTGTCACTAATGAAACATATTTTTAATTCATGGGAAAACTCCCGGGATGCGTTAGGTATATTTTGTGACCTCACAAAAGCTTTTGATTGTGTAAAAAAGGAAATAGCGTTGACTAAACTTAAATATTACGGTTTTGACGAGCAAGCACTGAAATTAATGGCATCATATCTTGATAAAAGAACTTTAAAGGTAGATATTAATGGAACCACGTCAAAAGGATCGGAAATAGAGATGGGCGTTCCTCAAGGTTCTATACGTGGCCCATTACTGTTTCTGATTTATATTAATGATTTACCATTTATGGTACAAAAGTATTCTGAGATAGTTATGTTTGCAGATGACACATCTTTAATATTTAATGTAGCGAGATCATCTACATCTCTTGACGACGTAAATAAAGCTATCTCACTGGTATTGCATTGGTTTACTGTAAATAACCTGGTTCTGAATGCCAAAAAAACTAAATGTATTAAATTTACTTTACCGAATGTTAGGCAAGTTGACGCCAATATTGTTATCGACAGTGAAAAAGTAGAATTAGTGAAAGAGACAAAATTCCTAGGGATAATAATCGATTCTAAGTTGCAATGGGGACCCCATATACTAACACTTTCTAAAAGGCTGAGCTAAGCAGCGTATGCCGTGCGTAAGATTAGAGAAATAGCAGACATAGAAACAGCTCGCATTGTTTATTTCAGTTATTTTCATAGTATTATGTCGTACGGTATTTTATTATGGGGTAAAGCGGCTGATGTTCATAAAGTTTTTGTCTTACAAAAGCGAGCTATCCGATCTATTTACATGTTAAGGTCGAGGTATTCGTTGCGCGAAAAATTTTAAGATATTGGCATTTTAACTGTCCCTTGCCAATACATATTTGAGAATTTAATGTATGCCAAAAAGAATATAGGCCAATTTAGTAAAGTTAGTGATAGGCATACTGTTAACACTCGGAATAAGGAGAAACTTAACGTACCGAAGTGGAGACTTAATAAAGTAAGTAACTCCTTTATGGGACTATCCCTGAAAATGTTCAATAAACTCCCTTCTGACATATTGGAATTGCCTGTGGCATCTTTTAAAAAGGCAATTTAGGCCATGCTTTTAAAGAAATCTTACTACAGTGTTCAAGATTTTTTAAACGACAAGGACCCAACGCGCACCTGACCATGTCCGTAAAGCTATAAATCTTCCCTCGTTATTCCTAGGAATAATTGTCTGGTGAGGATTTTTCTTCTCACGTTATGTGATTGGTTTTTGTGATGGACAATTTATTTTAATTATGTCAAACTAGCGTTTGGTTTGGTCGCATAGAAAATCTTTTGTAAAGTAAAAACATGTTTATAAACTGAAATTGTACAATCCATATTTTGAAAAAATGAAAAAATGTGAATGTAAAGAGTTTCTTTGTTGCTTCTTCTCTTTACGAACACCTTCCGAAGCAACGGATTAACGATTAATTTAAAACTTTGACGTTCAAAAAATCTTAGTATTTAACTTTATTTTGAAAAATAAACTTTTTTTTTTTTTTTTGACTTTCAACTCTACTAAAGGCGGAGTAGACAAGACTGACAAGTTATGTTCTATATGTAAGTAGTAGCCGTAAAACAACGCGGTGGCCTATGGTCATTTTCTATAGGATACTGGACTTGTGTGAAGTGAATGCTCATAATCTACATAATCACCATCAGCGCAAAGCAATAGAAAGGGGGATTTTCTTAAGAAATAAGCAAGATCCTAGGTCGTACGACATATGCAAAGATGTGTAATCTAAATTTGCAAAGGAATTGCATATAACATTGAAGCGCGTTTTAGGAGCAGACCTGCCTGATTTTACTCATATTGGACCTTTGTCAGTTTTTTTTGTTTGAAGTTTAGAAGTCGATTTTGTGTTTTTGATAATTGGTATAATTTATACTTTGTTTTTTTTTTCAAGAAGTTTATTATTTTTTAACAAGTAGTCTTTATGTGATGGCAGGCAATTTTAGACTGAAAAATGCCCTAAATATGATTTAAATTAATATAAGCTAAATACAAATTTGTAGGCTTTTAATTGGTAATCTTTAGATACGCAAAAAAATAAAAAAGAAACTAATAAAATTGTAGGTTTCTTAATAATATTACTTGAAGTTATAGCGGTCCGGGAGACCGCGCGTCCATGATAGTATTACAATATGATGACGTCCACAGGTTAAAATAATCCTTTTTTTATATTAGAAATAATCCCCACATAAGGTTTTATGAACAAAAACATTCAAATAAGAGACTACATTGTAAGTATGTATTATACTAACAAATGTCTTGGACTTGGCCGTGTAGTGTCGGTTTAGAATAGCACTACCCCATTTCTTCCGGTGGGTGTACGTAAGAGGCGACTAACGGTATGGGGCTGTTAAGGGATTTTTGGGCGATGCGGTTGGAGACCCATCACCAACAACCTTTATTTTTACTATCTTTTCCCACTCAAATTTCGAAAAGTGGCTGAGGAATTTCTAATTCTTTAGCTCTGGCTACCCCTTCCTGGGATTTATAGCCGTGAGTATATGTATGTATGTGTCTTGGACTTCATTTATGTTTATAATTGTTTCCCAGGCTTTTGAAGCACATTTAAAATGTTTGGATACTACTCTTTTAGATATAAAACATACATAGATAAACTCACAACTATTAATTCCAATTGGAATAGCCATAAATTCAGAATTTGGGTAATGATGCTGTGATTTTCCAAATCTTTATTCTGATTCAAGCTATCCTTGTTGCTAGTATAAATGGAATTGATTAAAGAAAGGAGGCTAAAAACTAACAACCTGACTATGTAAAAAGAGGAGGTTTAGCTTATTTTTTTTTATTCTTTCATATCTTACCTGCAACTGGCTCCTCAACCACAATGTACCCTCCATCCATCAGCACCGGTTTGGGTACTTCCGTCATTACGACATCCTGGCACTTTGTACCCAGTTCTAGAAGTACCTCTGATTGGGGCAGAAGAGAATCTGTACCGTTTACTGGGACTATTGTTACCTGAAATGTTTTATTACTGTAGAGGATTTTTTTCGAAGATACACACAGTTAGTAAATAGACATTGAGTTGTATATTCACGGCTGTAAGGCGTAAATGAAGCATCAGAATTAGAAATTTCCGGGCCCCTTTTAGGATTGTTAATTAAAGAATGGTTTGTGATGGGCCTCCAAATGTATCAACCAAAAATCACTTAAAACCCCATAAAATCCTAAGTCTAAGAAATGGGTGGGTGTAATGTTCCCTGCATCAGGAGTGGGCCTTTTTGATACATACATACATACATATACTCACGGCTATAAATCCCTGGAAGGGGTAGCCAGAGCTAAGGAATTAGAAATTCCTCAGCCACTTTTGGAAGTTGTCTGGGGAAAAGATGGTAAAAGGTGTTTGGTGATGGGTCTCCAACCGCATCGCCCAAAAATCCCTTATAAATCCCCAATACCGTTAGTCGCCTGTTACGTACACCCACGGGAAGAAATGGGGTAGTGCTATTCTAAGCCGACACTACACAGCAAGACTATATCAAAGTTGTTTTAAGAATATATCTGTAACTGTGTAGTGACGGCCTAGAAAATAAATCACCCACTTCCCTTTGAGGTAGTGATTTTTGGGTGATGTGGCTGGAATAGACATCATTAGGCCACTCTTGACTTTTTCATCGAACTCCTCTGGGACGACTCGATTGATTTCAACCAAATTTGGCACAGTGATAAATTGACATTGCTAATTGTCGCATGTCGTGATCAAATTCTACTAATACTAATCTACAATTGAAGTATATTCAACATACATCCATATACTCACGGCCGAAAATCCCAAAAAGGGGTAGCCAGAGCTTCAGAGCTAGAAACTCCTCAGCCGCATTTGGAAGTTGATAGGGGAGAAGATGGAAAAAATAAAGTATCATTGGTGATGGGTCTCCAACCGCATCGCCCAAAAATCACTTAAAAAGCCCCACACCCTTAGTCGCCTCATACGACACCCTCGGGTAGAAAGGGGTAGTGATATTCTAAGCCGGCATTACACGGCAAGTGTAGATAAGAATATTCAAATCACCGAAAAACCCTTCCCTATCTATCTCAGCTCAATTTATTTCAATCGCAATTAGCGTTAAAGTCCTAGTTTTACTGTATTTTCCCTACTTAACTTTAAAATGTGGCTAAGGAATTGCCAATTCTGGAGTTCTGTATTCATTTCTGGAATTTATAGCCACGAGAAGATATTTGTGTAGTGTCGGCTTAGAATAGCACTACCCCATTTCTTCCAGTGGGTGTACGTAAGAGGCGACTAACGGTATTGAGGCTTTTAAGGGATTTTTGGGCGATGCGGTTGGACACCCATCACCAACAACCTTTATTTTACCATCATTTCCCCACTCAACTTTCCAAATGTGGCTGAGGAGTTTTTAATTCCTTAGCTCTGGCTACCCCTTTTAGGGATTTATAGCCGTGAGTATATGTGAGAAAATATTTTTGTGTATAATTGTTGTGTCATTCTTACCGGCTGAAAGATCTGGCTAGTCTCCTGTATAACTTTCTCACTAAAGCAAGGCAACTGTTTGGTGTAAACCATTTCTTTCTCCGGTACATCTTCTTCTGTCCACTGACATAAGAGAGCGTCTATCGTTTGCTTCTCTTTGTCGAATGGGTCTACTTTATCTGTAAAGTTATGGGTTATTTAATGGGAATCTTAGTTAAAACATACATATACTCACGGCTATAAATCCCTTAACGGGGTAGCCAGAGCTTTGGAATAAGAAATTCCTCAGCCACTTTTGGAAGTTGATTTGGGAAAAGATGGTAATAATAAATGTTTTTGGTGACGGGTCTCCAACCACATCGCCCAAAAATCACTTGAAAAGCCCCTATACCCTTAGTCGCCTCTTACGATCACCCACGGGTAGAAATAGGGTAGTGTTATTCTAAGCCGACACTACACGGCAAAATTAGTTAAAAATGTTTTTAATTAAAACTAATACATACATACATATTCTCACGCCGTTAGTTCCCATTGGGGTAAGCAGAGACTCTCGATCGCCACTTTGTACGATCCTGGCAAACCTCTCTAGCTTCATCAATCTTGTCATGCATGCTCTTTTATTCTTCATACTTAGGACACCTGCCCTTTTGAGCACATTTTCTATTTGATGCAAATGTGTCCTCCGAGGTCGTCCCCTACTAACATTACCTTCCACATTGGCTCTATATATCTCTTTCACCAATTTACTGTCATCCATCCTCTCTATGTGCCCAAACCATCTCCACATTCCTTTTTCTATCTTTCTTACAATATCATCTTTTACAACACACCTTTCTTTTAAAACTAATACTAGTTGTTAAATTAATTTATTTGTTCGAATAAGTTTAAGGTACATACAACACACAATAACGCTACATCAAAGATTATAACAAACAAATATATATATCGAGAGGAAACATACATACATACATATACTCACGCCATTAGTTCCCATTGGGGTAGGCAGAGACTATTGATCGCCACTTCGCACGATCCTGACAAACCTCTCTAGCTTCGTTTACATCCATCAATCTTTTCATACATGCTCTTTTATTCTTCATACTTCGGACGCCAGCCTTTTTGAGCACACTCTCAATTTGGTCCAAGTGTGTTTTCCGTGGTCGTCCTCTACTAACATTACCATCCACACTAGCTCTATAGATCCCTTTTACCAATTTTCTATCATCCATCCTCTCTATGTGCCCAAACCATCTCAACATTCCTTTCTCTATCTTTCTTACAATATCATCTTTCACACCACACTTTTCACGAATAACACTATTTCTCACTCGGTCACATAATCTAACATTACAAATTTTTCTGAGGGACCTCATCTCTACTGCATTCACTCTGCTCTCATGCTTCTTCTGCCACACCCAACATTCGCTTCCATACATAAGCGTAGGAACAAGAACAGCATCATGCACAGCCATTCGGGCCTTTTCAGACACCGATTGACAGGTCATTAGGCTATTCATTGCTCCATTTACCGCATTACCCCTTTTCACTCTTCTTTCAATATCTTCATCACATTTTCCATCCCTTGTAAACAAACTTCCCAGATATACAAACTCCTTCACCTGTTCCACATCCTGACCATCAATCGCAATCACGCATTCTGTCACATCTTCCTGTCTCTCAAAAACCATCGTTTTGGTCTTATCCACATTCACCCTCATTCCCTTTCTTACAAAAGACTCACATGCAATATTCATCATCTCTTGCAACTCTTCTGCCGACGATGCAAGTAGCACTTGATCGTCAGCATACAAGAGGCATTTAATGATGAAACCACTCATTCTTAGTCCATAATCACTTTCACGCAACTCTGTCAAACAGTCATCCATGAACAAATTGAAGAGCCACGGAGAAGCTACACATCCCTGTCGGACACCCCTAGAGATTCCGAACCAGTCAGTGTTTTCCCCGTTTACTCTTACACATGCACTAGAATCCTCATAGAGTGATACCAATGCACGTATAAGTTGACTCCCCAAACCGAACTTGGATAACACCTCCCATAAACACTTTCTTACCACCCTATCATACGCCTTCTCTAAATCAATGAAGGAGCAATACACCTTTTGGTTCTTAGCTAAGAACTTTTCGGTGATGCTCCTTAGAGAGAAGATTTGATCCATACACCCCATTCCTTTCCTAAATCCCGCTTGCACATCCCATATTTTCTCATCAGTTTCATTCATCACTCTTTCAATCAGTACCTTAGCATACAATTTACCAACAATGCTGAGTAAGCTGATGCCGCGGTAGTTTTTAGCCTCTTGGTGTGACCCCTTTCCTTTATATAGAGGCACAATCACCGCCTTGCACCAGTCTCGTGGAACTTTGCCACTCGACCAGCATTTTTGGAAAAGGAAGTACAACCAAGAAGCCACCAACCCTTTACCAGCCCTCAGCATTTCGATAGTAATCCTATCATACCCTGCCGCCTTCCCTAATTTCATACTTTTCATTGCTTTCATTATTTCTTCCATACTAATCTCGCTGTCACTAAATTCACCCATCTCCCCGTTCCAATCAACATTACTGTCGATTGGCGAAGAAATGGATGCATCCTCTTTCTCAAACAGTCCCTCAAAATAATTCTTCCATACCCGTTTCATGCTACTTTCATCCGTCGCCAATTCACCCTGTTCATCTCTTATTACACTCACTCTCGTGTTTTGGGAAACTCCCTTTTCTTTCCGGATATACTTCCAGAATAACTTTTGGTTATTCCGGAAATTATCAGAAAGTTTCCTCTCACACCACTCTTGCAAATCCCGCTTTTTCTTTTCTATTTTCTTCTTTACCTCATTCTTAACTCTCTTATATTCATCTTCACTTTTCTGCACTACATCGTCAGTTACACTCGCATCCATCCGTTTACTAGCTTTAATCGCTAGTAAATCTAACCACGCTTTCTTCTTATCTCCAACCGCCTCTTTCACAACTTTATCCCACCAACTTGTTGGTGGTCTATTTGACCTTTTACACACTCCACATACTTCCGTCGCACATTCAACCATCGTCGATTTGAGCACATCCCATACTTCTTCTATTTCCATTTCATCCTTCATCTCCACGCAACTTAGTCTATCATCCAATTTCCTCAAGTATTCATCTCTGATATTTTCATCTTCTTGCAGTTTTTCTACTTTTATTCTCGCAAAATCCGTTGTTGACACTTTAGGCCTGTGACGCCAACGCGTGCACAGACCCCTTAATCGTGATATAACGAGAAAGTGATCTGTGCCAACGTTCGTGCCCCTATAGACCCTGGTGTCAACAACTTTTGCTCTCAGCCTTTCATCAACTATCACAAAATCTATCGAGAGGAAACGTAAACAAAAAATGTCAACAGTATAATTTTAAGTTTGTTCCTAGTCTACCCGCATTTTGAGACAAAGAATAAACTTACAACATAACATAACATATACGTTCACGCCGAATATCCCCGAAGGGGTTGGCAGAGGTACTAATACTTCTGAACATCACGTGACTTTGTCACCTGGTGTTCAGAGTACCCACGTTTTGCATGGACAGTGTACTCACGTGATAGGGGCAGGCCTATCGCCGTTTTGTACGAATACACTGTCACATGACTAAGTACAACTCAGTCATGTGGGTTTCCTCACGATGTTTTCCCTCAACCCGTTAACAACCGTGATTAACCACACATATGTCTTAAGAAAAGACAAATCGGTGTAGGCCCGACCCGGGATTTGAACACTAGTTGCTTGCACGTCAACCGGTGTTCTACCCACTGAGCTATCACGTCGTCAAAACTACAACTACCATTACAAGAGATCTCGAAAATGGGGAGATATTGCCTTATTTTTTATAAACTCACGAGAGATTGCCTTTTCTACTGCCTGCTTTGGGATTTTCCATTGAGATAATATAAGAACCTTATTACAGTGTAGTGCCGGCCTACAATGTCACTACCCCTTTCGATCCGTGGGTGTCGTAAGAGGCAATTAAAGGTATGGGGCATTTTTAAGAGGTTTTTGGGCGATGCGGTTGGAGACCCATCACCAACGATACTTTATTTCTACCATCTTCACCCTTATCAACTTCCAAACGAGGCTGAGGAGTGTCCAGCTCTGAAGCTCTGGCTACCCCTTTTTGGAATTTGTGGCTGTGAGTATATGTATGATTTATTAGATAAAATTGTTTATTAAATACTCACCATCAATTTCCTGGGACGTATTATTACTAGAGGCGGTATTATTCAGACTTATATTGGATACTGAGCGATTGAGTTCGTTACCAGAATTAGAACCACGGCTCTTGTTTAAAGACACAGCATTTTTAATTTTTGGCTTCCGAATTCTATGTCTAACTCCCATATTTATCTGACCTGGTCTTCGTGACCTTGGTCTTTGAGGTCTCGTGTATACTCGTTTCTGAGATTGCGACTGAGTTGTAGTAACAATGGCTGTAGCTATCTTCTGAGCTATGTTAGTATTTATTTCCGGGTTAGTTTTCCCATAGAATGACTTGGTTGATAGCATCTCTTTAAGTCTTTCCGTGCTGAATAGTGAGAGTCTGGCTTTTGGTGCTGAGGTCATGAGTTCTAATCGAGGATTTTTTGGGTTAGGACCTGGTTCTAAAGATTCTTCACGAAGACGTTTCTGACATTTATCACTATCGTTACTTTCTGGACTTTCAGCTATTTCTAGTAATGGCCGACGGCTGTGGCTTAGCTTAGGGGGTGAAGGGTGGTTTTCATTTGAAGTTGGAGGGGTTTTTAACATCTCCTTTTGGTACCTAAGGTGGGGTGATGAAGGAGTGGACAAAGGGGATGAGAGGAGGTCAGATGTTGTATGTTTGTTTTGGTATTTGTTTAAGGTGAACGGGGATTTTATAAAGTTCTTCAGGTCGTTGCTTTCTTTGAGTATTCTTCTTGTTTGATCTGTGAACAAAATTTTTTAGGTTTATTGTTTTAAGTAATTATTTAATTTACATTTAACAGTTTGACCGCAACACTCTAGATAGATAGATTGCTGTGTAGTGTTGGCATAGAATAACACTACCCCATTTCTTCCGGTGGGTGTACGTAAGAGGCGACTAACGGTATTAGGGCTTTTAAGGGATTTTTGGGCGATGTTGTTGGAGACCCATCACAAAAAACCTTTATTTCACTATCTTTTCCCCACGCAACTTCCAAAAGTGGCTGAGGAATGTCTAATTCCCTAACTCTGGCTACCCCTTCATGGGATTTATAGCCGTGAGTATATGTATGTATTTAATTTACATTCAATAGTTTGACCGCAACACTCTCTAGATAGTTGGGCCATGCAAATGTGTTTCTTCACTGTTAACAAATACAATAGATTAATACCACATATGATTTTGGAAAAGACACAATGATATAGGCCGGAGTCAGCATTCAAACCCACATCTCTCTACTTGAGAGTACAGATATATGTTCTGTAGGAGGTGTAAGTATTACTGCTAAGCGCAACTGTTGAGTGCCTGTGACAAGTACAACTATTTGGAGACAGTTGTGCTGAATAATGGTGATATTAAGATGGATGCTACATGGCAAATGTGGGTTAGATGAAGTGGAAACAGCTTACTGGCATGACATGCAATAAATAGGTATGAAGGCAAATTATACAAAACTGTCATTACCTTTATTCTTACCATCTTTTGCCCACTCAACTTCCAAAAGTGGCTGAGGTATTTATTATTCCTTAGCTCTGGTTACCCCTTCTAGGGAAATATAGCCGTGAGTATATGTATGTATGTCATTAGGCCTACAAAAACCTTAAAATTAATCCTTTCCCCGCTTAACTTCTAAAAGTGGCTTAGGAATTTTTTAATGCAAAGCTGTGGCTACCCCTTCTAAAAATTTATAGCCCTAGAAGGGGTAGTCAGAGCTGTGAATGTTTGGCCATCAGATTGTTTGATTAAATGAAAATGCATGCAGCAGTGATGACAAAGTTGGGATAGATGTGCCAATAAGAATAGATAAAAAAGGCCCCCTGATTATATGTTTTGTGCAACTAACTATTATTACACAAGTAGCAAGATTGATATTGTAAATTTTTTAAATACATTTATTCGGCACATAAACCTTTATGCATGTTCAGTGTCCAAATTGTGGATACAAAGGCCTGATATTTGCATGCTTAATACTACAGTCACCTATGTCAAAATTTTGATGAATTGAGTTACTATACTACACAGACCTTAAAAAGCATGCTCTACAACATAGGCATGAGAAAACACCCGTATTCTTAACACAAAAGCATTCCATTTCAGTTAGGTCTTTATCATCTCGCATTCATATGTTGTTGAGCATGATTTTAAGGTCTGTGAAGTATTGTAACTCAATTCATCTCTGTAGTATTAAGCGTGCGATATGTAGGAAGCTTATCAGGTTGTGTTTTTAAATACTGTCTTATTTAGTCTTCTTTAAAATGATAGTCATAGTATAACAAAAATAGTAATATTTATCTGTGATCAAGTATAGCTGACCTGCATTAACTTTTTTGGCTACATTAAATAGCCATTACATAAAAGAGCAAAACCATTAAGCTCCAAATATATAGGAGACAATAAATAATTATACAAATTCCTATCCCTCAAGTTGGATCAAATTGCACACAGTGTGCAAAATATGAAAGAGGCTAAGGTTACATACAAACTTATACTCATGGCTATAAATCCCTAGAAGAGGAAGCCAAGGATTTGGAATAAGAAATTCCTCTAAAAGGCTAAGGTTGTGTAGAGTTAATCTGTATCTGTTGAATTCAATTTCATATTTTGTGTACTAATTTCTTAAGAGAGAGTGTGCTCAGTCTTAATCACAGGTTAAACACACTGAGTGGGTCAAGCCTATTGAGAAGGTTTGCTATCTTCAACACAATTTTTTTTACATGTGGTTCATGAAAGCCAAAGGTCAGTGAAATGAAAAGTCAGACAGGGTTCAAGTGAGCATATTTTTGGAAAGGGTCTCAGGGTTATTTAAGTTAGTAAGTTAAGAAATCCCTGTCTATGGCCTAAATAGCATCATGTTAAATAAAGATGCTTATACACATACTGATTAAGCTGCCTCCTTAGATGTGAATGATGATTATAAGATGTGAATGATGATTATAAGATGTGAGTAGTTTATATACTCTGCCAAGCCAAAAAGTTTTAAGAGGGAATACAGGAATGCAATAAATATTATTTGAATTTCACCATATGGTAAAATAAAAGATTGTTTGTTACAGGGCCCAACGGCATGATGCTCCTTATCACTATAACACAGATCCTTTAAAATACAAATCACCATTGGAAAAGCATAAAGTATTCCCATTTCAAACAGATAATACAAGTTCAGAGTTTCAGAATTAACAATTCATCAGCCTTAGAAGTTTAAAGAGAGATGATAGTAGAGACCTAGTATAAATAATGTATAGCTTGAGTAACTGCAGTAAACATCTTATCATCATAGCATCCCATGTGCCCAATGACTAGATTCAGACTACCTAGAATAAGTGTCATAGTCCGTCAAGCTAACCTAGTGGGTGTATGCGAACCCCCCTGGCTCTATCTGAATGTTGGTTGGGAACATGGAAGCTATTACAACCTATCCGAGCATTTTCCCGCCAACTTACAAAATTCGACCATGTCATCCATTTTACTGATGTAATACTTAAAACTACTCAAAACACAAAAATAAAGCCTCAAG
The DNA here is from genome assembly GCA_963576735.1 of Bedellia somnulentella. NCBI lineage: Eukaryota > Metazoa > Arthropoda > Insecta > Lepidoptera > Bedelliidae > Bedellia > Bedellia somnulentella. The sequence continues at coordinate 1,272,639 of OY755193.1, forward strand.
CTCGCAAAAACTACAACTTACGCCATGGTTTATTGTTTGGTGTCCTCGGCATGTTCTCGTCTTGCTGCTCGTCACTGGAGCTCGTGTCTAGGGTACTGATGATGCCGAGGTCACAGTCATCGCCATCACTCTCACTATCAACCACAGGCAGCTTTCGATGCTGGGTAAATGACTCGCGTGAAGACTCATCTTCGAGTTGAAAAAGCCCCTTCTTTCTTTCACTCATTTTCGGAGTATGCACTCGTGCTATACGAGCTGAACGACGCGGAGTTACCGCAGACATCGTTTATGTAAAAAGGATCAGATAAAAAGAATGAATACTAATTCCGTAACGGAATGCCCACGAGATCTTGATGCACTTGTATGCAAAATTATCCTAAGATATAAGTTACATGTTACACATTTCTGGTAAAGACTAAACTATAATAAATAAAGTTAGACCAAGATTGCTTAAAAATCTGCTAAATAAAGGCTAAATGCTTCGAAAAAGCTCTAAAATTCACAATAATCGTGTACACTTATGGAACCATCAAATGAATGTTGTTTGGCGCGTAAACATCTGTCAGTCACAAAACAAGAAACAACAAATGATGAAAGCAAGCGAGTGGCGCTAGACGAAGTGAAAAGCAAAAGCAACAAGTTTTCATTCAATGTTGCCATAATAAAAAATATAATTAATAAATACTCTTATTAATGTAATGTATTTCAGTCACAAAGTTACTCAAACTATATGTACTAAATATTAAACACAGATATTTTAAAATAACTGACTAATCATGCTATTCATTTTCCTAACATGTTAACATATTTAGTTCTTATTTGAACAGTAACCGGAAATGAGATTCAAGTTGAAGAAAAACAGACCGGAAAAGCGGAACTAGCAAAGTTTATTTTCTTTTTAAAAGCAATTTGTATCAGGCAAAGAGTCATTTTCAATGATATTATATAAATGATATAATTTATACTGGTATTTTTAAACCATTTTCAGACCGATTGTAATGAACCTATTTTATCAGAATTCATGCGTAAGCGTAAGTGCGCTTGTTTTCCCATGACGTGATATATTTACTTATTAGAGTGAAATGTTTGTACCCACTGCTATCTTTATTGTTTTATCATAATGTAATATTTGGTAATAATTGAGTAGATTCGACTTAAAAGCTAATATATGAAACGAAACATTATTCTCACTTAGATAGAATAAAAACGAAATAGCTACATTCTCTACGTTTATACATCGGAAAACGGGAACAGTTACTTGATCATAACTTAACTTATTGCCCAATGATTGCACTAAATATTCTTCTACAAGTTGAGTAGGGACAAATAATATATATAATAAGTCCCAATAACCCTCTACTATCGCCTCTTACAATACCAGTGGGAAGAAACGGGTAAGTATTATTCTAAGCCGACACTACACAGCTCAGAACAATAACAAATGAAGATTATGTTAGAAGTTAGAACTTACCAGAAACGTTGGAGATTCCGGCAGTTTCAAGAAAACCTAGTAAAGTCACAGAATTCATGAGGAATGTGGTGGAAGGCCATTTAAGATCGTAGATGGCACAAGCACCTCTGATTGCAACTAAAATAAACATATAAATCACAATTATACATGTAAAAATTACAGTTTTGAAAAGTTAAAAAAACGTTTGTAACAAAAATTAGGTTACCAGCAGGACTACTATGGTAACCACGGGTGGGTTCTTCTATAAAATACATTGGCAGTTCAGCGCCTTCTTCATTATCATATAAAAATCTAATTATACTTGAAAGAGTTTTGAGCAGCATTAGTGTCAACGTAGCTTAAAAACGTTGAACCGACCGAGAGATTTTGGTTTCCAAGTAATATAAATTTAAAAAGCTGTAACGGGGTCATCCTGCTGAAGTCTTGCTTTGGCGTCAACCATGGTTATCGTAGAAAAGCCGAGTTTACATTATTCATGAGACAAAGTCCAAGTGACGTTGATGTTACACTTGTATTTGTAAGCTACTAGGATATGGGAAACTCAATCGCAGTTTAAATGATGCTTCTCAGTAGTGGTAGAGTCCATTTTAATGCTGTGATTTTAAGGTGAAACCAATTATCCAATAGACGTGCAGTATTGGACAAAGGCCTCACCTAAAGATTTCCACAACGACTGGTCCTGACCTGTTGGTCAAATTTGCTGGAGGTCTACCTATACAACGTGGCTACGGAACGTGGCCGCCACTTTACAACACACGAGCCCCGCCCGTCATCTGTTTTGCGTCCAATTAAATAAAATAAAAAATAAAATAATCATTTATTTCAAAATAAAAAGATAAATCTTTGTTTTTTGAACGTCAAATTTAACTTAATACTAAGTTTACTTCGGATTCGGAAGGTGTTTTGTTGAGAGAAGAACCCGTAAGAAACTCGTCAACACACATCTTTTTTTAACGTCCATTACAATTTTGGTGTTAGCCCGGAAACATCCTGCACAGAGCCCTGATGACACCAAGCCACTTCATCATTAATGTAATCATTGACATTGTAATAGGCTTTCGAACTAAGATTTCTTTTAACTGCTGCTTTGAATTTTGTTTCTGTTAAATTTAAAATGTCCTCAGGTATTTTATTATACATTTTTACGCATAACCCCATGAAAGATGTATTTACTTTTGACAATCTGTATTTTGGTACTGATATTTTATTGTTGTCTCTCAGGTTTCGAATATGTCTGTCACAATTTTTCACAAAAGAGGCCTGATTCTTTCTTACATACATAATATTTTCATAAATATATTGACATGGCAGTGTCATTATATTTATTGTTTTAAACAATTCCCTCAGGGAATCTCGGGATCTCAAATTGTATATAGCTCTTATTGCTCTCTTTTGGAGAATAAATATGGAACCAACATCAGCTGCTCTGCCCCAGAGTAAAATACCGTAAGACATTACACTATGAAAATAGCTGTAATAAACTAATCGAGCTGTCTGTACATCTGTCAAATGTCTTATTTTCCTAACGGCATATGCAGCACTACTTAGCCTGCCAGCTAGTGAGCTAATGTGGGGGGGAGCTAATTTGTCCCATACATAGCCACTTATATTTTGATACTCTTCGAGCTGTCACCACGGTTTTTCAACAGATTTCAATATTTCGGATTCGATCACGTAACGTAACTTATTAACTCCTAACATAGACCTTTCCGTTGGTCTTTGGGTGAATCTGAGCCGTTTAACAAGGCCCATGTAAGAGTGTGCTTAAAGTTCTTCTTCAAACTTTATATTTTCGATCTAGATTTGACGATTGACCTAAATGAGTACGACATACTTGATCGATTTTATTTTTATTTTGTTAATATTCATTTTCAGTTTTACATCTTTCTTTTCTTTCTTCTTCGGAAACCCTGTTGAGATCATTGAGCGTATTACCTAGATAAAATAATAATAAAAAAAAACGAAGGGGTTGGCAGAGGTACTAATACTTCTGAACATCACGCGACTTTGTCACCTGGTGTTCAGAGTACCCACGTTTTGCATGGACAGTGTACTCACGTGATAGGGGGCAGGCCTATCGCCGTTTTGTACGAATACACTGTCACATGACTAAGTACAACTCAGCCATGTGGGTTTCCTCACGATGTTTTCCCTCACCGTGATTACGGGTACCTCAACCATGATAAATTAACCACACATATGTCTTTAGAAAAGACAAATTGGTGTAGGCCCGACCCAGGATTTGAACACTAGTCGTTTGCACGATAACCGAGTGTTCTACCCACTGGGCTATCACGGTTGCTATTACCTAGATCTTCCGTGGTTTTAGCCAAAACTAAAATATATAAGCAAATCGGATTCTGGTGGTGTATTCTCCGCTGATGGGAATGCCGAATCCTCTTTAATGAGCTTGAAAAAATCTTCCAACGCGGCGGTGATCAGTTTCGAAGAGAAGATAGAGATAGATTACTTCTCGCTTTATCATTCCGCGCTGCACTTGGATAGGATTTGTGTCCTGGTTCTCAAGTTGGACCGACATAGTGGCGTATGTCGTACAAATGCTTTAGCACCTTGATGTAGCTGCGGTTTATGTGTCACCTTTGCAGAGATTCTGGCGTAGCCCCTCTTTCCATCGAATCAAAGACTTTTCATAGTCCTCGGACCCTGAACACAATGGCTAGTTATACTCTTCGGTCTTTTGTACAATCTGACGTAGAATGTATTAAAACCTTTCCAAAAATCGGCTTGTTGGAGAGGCTGGAAGTAATCAAACGAGAAACAGGATGACTCTCCGACAAAATTTTGGCTTATTGTTCTACAAGATCGTGTTCCGTCCCTTCTTAAAGAAGAACATACCTACACTTTTGTTCTTTACTTTTGGCATGGTTTTTATGTGAAGCTGGACATTCAATGCCGCGTAGTGCCGGCTTAGAATATCACTACCCTTGTCTACCCACGGGTGTCGTAAGAGGCGATTAAAGGTACGGGGCATTTTTATGAGGTTTTTGGGCGATGCGGTTGGAGACCCATCACCAACGATATTTATTTTTACCATCTTCTCTCATATTAACTTTCAAACCTGGCTAGGGTGTTTCCAGCTCAGAAGCTCTGGCTACCCCTTTTTGGGTTTATGGCTTTATCAAAGGTCTTTGAAGAGCTTTAAAGACCGATTACCCCCCTGCCTTTAAAACCACTGCCTTATTGCTTTAACTGCTTAAAAGCCTTACCTTTCTCGGAATTAAATTTCGTCAGTTAAATAGCAAATGTTAAACTGCCTTAAACTTTTTGAATTTTATATTACTACTTTAATTGACATATTATTATCGCCATTATCCTCTTTGGGATGGCAGTGATATTAAATAGTCTAAAAACTACGTAAATTTTTAATACATACATACATTTTACTCACGGCTATAAACCCTAAAATGGGGTAGCCAGAGCTTCAGAGCTAAACACTCCGCAGCCACATTTTGAAGTTAGTAGTAGGTTAGTAGACAATATGGTAGAAATAAAGTATCGTTGGTGATGGGTAGATAGGGGTAGTGATATCCTAGGCCGGCACTATAAGGCAATACCAACCAAAACGTCCAACTATGCATTATGAATATAGTTTTTCCTTTTTAAAACCCTTTAAATTTTATCTAAGGCATAAGCTACGGCTGCCATGTTTAACAGCCCTGTTGCTTTTGGGGCGCTTTGGACTGCCCTGAATAGTTTTGAAGCTTTATGCTCGGTTTTTAAGAGGTGGTGATGAAAATACCAGTGTGGTGTCGGGTAAGAAAAGCGCAAGAAAATCTTTCATTCTATTAATATTATAAATGTGAAAGTTTGTATGTTTGTGTGTTTGAGGCGAAAAGGCTCCTCAAGTACATGATGTTTATAAATGAAATTTGGCAGAATGCAAGATAATGACTCAAATTAAGCCATAGGATGCTTTTCATCTCGGAAAATAACCAATAAAAATATTCACGGCTGATTGAACTAAGACAAGCGGAAAAAACGCCTAAAATTTTATCATAAGCAAATTTCACGGTACGTAGTCTGTCGGGTCAGCTAGTTTCCCATATTAATCTTTCTAAACTTCCAATTATGTGCTGAATAATTTCTAATTCTTAAGCAAATTTTGAGACTTTGAGGTTAAGACTCTAAACAGATCATGCAATCCTTTCAGTCATAGTACTTACATACATATATTCACGCCATTAGTTTCATTGTTGGTAGGCACAAATTATCGATTGGCACTTTGTATGATCTTGGCAAATCTCTCGAGCTTTATTATGTTCATAAATCTAGCCGTGTAGTGCCGGCTTAGAATGTCGCTACCCCTTACTACCCACGGGTGTCGTAAGAGGCGACTAAGGGTATTGGGGCTTTTTATTGGATTTTTGGGCGATGCGGTTGGAGACCCATTACCAAAACCTTTATTTTTACCATCTTTTCCCCACTCAACTTCCAAAAGTGGCTGAGGAATTTATAATTCCTTAGCTCTGGCTACCCCTTCTAGGGAAATATAGCCGTGAGTATATGTATGTATGTATAAATCTTTTATTACATGCCCTTTTAATCTTCGTTCTTCGTATGCTTGCTCTTTGAGAATTATTCGTTATTTGATCTAAATATGTCCTCCGTGGTCTTCCATTACTGACATTAACATCCACATTTGCTCTATATACCTGACTCTTTTACTAATTTACCTTCATATATCCTCTTTATGAGCCATGTTACCATTCCTTATACAATATTATCTTTCGCGAATGACACTATTTCTCACTCGATCACATCATCTAACATTACATTTCTTTTCTTTCAGCACAGGTCACACAAATTCGAGTTTAGACCCGATATCTTCCTAGATTTCCATAGCAAAGGGAAGGGCATCCTTAACATAACCTTACTTAATATATTCATTCTACTTATCCTATTGACATATTCTGTGGCCGAGTGGATATAGTCACCTATCCTTCTCGGTCCGGAGGTCGCGGGTTCGATCCCCGCTGAGAACAAAATTTATGTGATAAGCTGAGTGATTGTTTCTTAGTCTTGGATATTATTTATATATGTATTATATAATATTTAGATAAATAGTTAAATCCACTTTTATACGCAATTTTGTACCTTCTTTAGCGCAACGGTAGTAGCAGTTAACTATAGAGAATGTCTTACACGTTTTCTGTATAGTTATACCTTTAGATTTATTTTATTTTTATAAAAGGAACATCCTATTATATGTTATGATTAATTATATAAAAAAGAAACTATTGTTAGCATAATTATGAGTGTACAACCTTGTGTTTTTTTATTATTATTAAGTTTTGTAACAGTGAAAACTGATAATTGGCTTTTATTTATACTTTTAAGTTGCTAATTAACTATAAATAGCTGTTAGTTTTCCGTAATTATAAAATTAAATAAATAAAATAAATCGTTGAGTTAGTATCCCGTAATATAAGTTTAACTTAGTTTGGCGCTAGCTTGATCTGGGTATAATATGTCCGTATAACATTCATAATAAGCGTGATTTTTCGTATGTGTTTTATTGAAAGTTCCTCTCATACCATGCATACCTCATACACGTAGTAGCTCGTTTACTTTATGAAGCATAACAACATTAACAATGCACACCCTCGCCAAACTATCGGCCGTGAAGTGGTCACGGTTGAAATGTTGCGACAAAAACTGGGTAATTATACCACGTAATTTGCTTTTGCTGGGATGTTTCAACGTATTAGATGAAACTGACGTTTCATCCGTGTAGCGCCGGCTTAGAATGTCACTACCCCTTTCTACCCACGGGTGTCGTTAGAGGCGACTAAGGGTATGGGGCTTTTTTAAGTGCTCTTTGGGCGATGCGGTTAGAAACCATCACCGACGATACTTTATTTCTACCATCTAGTCCCCTATCAACTTCTAAATGTGGCTGAGGAGAATCTGGCTCTTAAGCTCTGTCTACCCCTTTTTGGGATATATGGCCGTGAGTATATATGTATGTATGTATGACGTGCCATAAAGGGATAGTCGGAACTTCAGCTTCAGATAACAAATTCAAAATGTTTAAATTTCTCAGTCACTTTTGGTAAGTTAAGTGGGAATAGATGGTAAAATAAAGTTTGTTGGTGATGGGTCTCCAGCCACATCGCCCAAAAATCCCTTAAAAGCCCCAATACCGTTAGTCGCCTCTTACGTACACCCACCGGAAGAAATGGGGTAGTGCTAAACTAGAAACTGACAGATGATCCAAACAGAATATCTTCTCACGTTATGTGATTGGTTTTTTGTGATGAACAATTTATGTTTATTATGTCAAAATAGCGTTTGGTTTTGTCGCATAGAAAATCTTTTATAAAGTAAAAACATGTTTATAAACTGAAATTGTACAAACCATGTTTTGAAAAAATGAAAAAATGTGAATGTAATGAGTTTCTTTGTTGCTTCTTCTCTTTACGAACACCTTCCAAAGCAACGGACTAATGATAAATTTAAAAATTTGACGTTAAAAAAATGTTAGTTTTTAACTTAATTTTGAAGAATAAACTTTTTGACTTTTGACTTTTTGAATCTGCCAGTATCTCAGTTCTTACGAGACAAACTTGCTCTCACACGCGTCATGCGGCGGAGACAGGGCTTTGTGGGGAATGTTCTCGGACATACACAACTCACATACATCAAAATTATATTGTTTTATACTTAGAAAATATTTGTGTTGATAATATTCTTACGGGTTCTTCTCGCACTCAGAAATTCACCTTTCGGACCCAATGTAGAAGTAAATTTACGATTAAATTAAAGCCTTAGCCTTTTGTAAATTAAGTCTTAGCTTACGTAAATATTTTTTCCGTATAAGGTGACTAATGCCCGATTTCTGAATTGAGTATTTAAGCTAAGATCAACTTAAGTATCGTTCTGTGGAATTGATATCTTAACAACTGAATAAGACAAAACGATACTTAAGTCGTTCTCAGCTTGAATACTCAATTCAGAAATCGGGCGTACGAATATTGAGGATTTTTAAGTAATTAACGTGAAAAAAACGTTCACGCCGTTTATCCCCGAAGGGGTTGGGCAGAGGTACCAATACTTATGAACAACTTGACAGCGCCACCTAGAGTCGAAAGTAGGTACCCACGTTTTGCTTAGACAGTGTATTCAAGTGATAGGGGGCAGGCCTATCGCCGTTTTGTACGAATACACTGACACATGGCTAAGTACAACTCGGCTATGTGGGTTTCCTCACGATGTTTTCCCTCACCGTTAACAGTCATGATAAATTAACCACACATACAAAGCCGTCTTAAACCTATTGGAGGCCCTGGGCTTATGAGAATAATGGGGCCCCTATGACTTTGACAGAACATTATTTTGTTAGAATAAACAAAGAAAGTAGATAAGCAAGTTTCCAGATTCATTTTTCGATCCGGTCACGATCTTCCGAGTAAATCTTAGCGAACTAGAACTTCAGCCCGTCAACAATTAATAATTGGAAAAAAATACTTTAACATACATACATACATACATATACTCACGGCTATAAATCCCTAAAAGGGGTAGCCAGAGCTGAGAAATAACAAATTCCTCAGCCACTTTTGGAAGTTGAGTGGGGAAAAGATGGTAGTACAAAGGTTGTCGGTGATGGGTCTCCAACCGCATCGCCCAAAAATCCGTTAGTAAGCCCCAAGTCCGTTAGTCGCCTCTTACGTACACCCACCGGAAGAAATGGGGTAGTGCTATTCTAAGCCGACACTACACAGCTATTTAACATATATATTTTTTGTATATCTACAGCTATTGGGCTAGTAGAATCGTTTTTAGGGTTCCGTACCAAAAGGTAAAACGGGACCCTATTACTAAGCCTCCACTGTCTGTCTCTATGCTGTATCTCATAAACCAACTAAACTGTGATAGCTAGAAAGCTGAAATTTTCACACATGATGTATTTTCTTTGCCGCTACAACAACAAATACTAAAATATTAAGGGGGTCCCCATACTATAAACGTGTTTTTTTTTCGTATTTTTTGCTCAATACAAAATCACTTATATATTACCTATCAAAATAAATTTTTAAACGACAATAAAGTTAATATTAAAGGGGGGCTCCCATGATTTAAGCACAAACGTGATTTTCTATATAGATGATAGAACGCAACCCTTAGCGTTTTTTTTAGAAATTCAACGCTATCTATTTTTTTATTTTTTATTTTTATTTTTTTTAATAACTTTTAGAGAATTTTACGTACTTACGTATTCCATTAAATTGTATTTTTATATATTTTAATTTATTTAGTTGTAAAAGCTGTGAGCAAATTGGTATTGTAGTCAGTATTTTAGGTTCGATGTATACGAACCGAAAAAGTTCTTTGGCAATAAATTTCGGTTATCGTTTCGTGATCTAGCAGAGACGAGGGGGCCCCTATCGATCACGGGGCCCTGGGCACGTGCCCAGAGTGCCCAGTGGGAAAGAGGGGAGTGCACACATAAGACAAATTGGTGTAGGCCCGACCCGGAATTTGAACTCACGCCTGTCTGTTTACTAGCGGGTGTTCTACCCATTGGACTATCATGTCGCATAATGACGTAAGTAATTGTAAGGCGATAAGGCTAGAGGGAGACCCATGATTAACTATGGTTTATTTTTATAATCTTTGCTCCCTCACATTTCAAAAGCTGGATGACTTATATAAAGTTATATTTTATATATCATATGTTCTCGCTAACCTTTTTTGGAAGCCTTAGCCGTGAGTTTATGTATCTATGTGAAATGAATGAATGAAATATTCTAATTAAAAATTAAAATCAACTGCAATGAACATCGTATATTACAGCCAGATACAAAAAATAACTTTAATTTTGATTTGAATAAAAAGATTGCTTCTAAAGTTGAAGATGGTGATATCAGGGGTGCGGCTCAGCTCCTTTTTTCTGATGATACGATAGCCACCCATGATGCCAATACATTTTCACTTTTACAGCAAAAACACCCACCTAGATTGCCCACTTGTCAACTTCCTTCACCACCAGTTGCTTCTGATCCCTCTCCGCCAGAAGTACAAATGGGTGATGTTTTAGCAGCCATTATGTCTTTTAAAGGTGGTTCAGCAGCTGGTCTTGATGGCATGGCTCCGCAGCATTTAAAAGATTTAGTTTCTAACATTACTGGTGACATTGGCCGTACGTTGTTAACAAACATTGCAGAATTGGCAAATTTAATGTTAAGAGGGAGTGTTTGTAACGAGGCAGTTACTATTCTGTATGGGGCAAATTTAATTGCACTTAATAAAAAAGATGGTGGCATTCGACCCATAGCTGTAGGTAATACTATTCGCCGCCTTGTATCAAAGATATGCTGCAAAAGAATATTACCAGAACTAACCACTCTTTTTCAGCCAACACAGTTAGGTTTTGGGAGTCGCGGAGGATGTGAGGCTGCGGTTCATGCAGCCAGAACCTTTTTGAGATTAGGGAAACCACAAGTTTTTATGAAGGTTGACGTAAAAAATGCATTTAATTCTATATGCAGAGGTGCCATGCTGTCACAAGCTAAAGAACATATACCTTTATACTATAAATATCTATGGCAATGTTATAGCGAAGCAGCTTCCTTAGTTTTCAAAGATTCGGTTATTCCCTCGGCTACAGGCTGTCAACAAGGTGACCCACTTGGACCAGCCATTTTTAGCTTGGCCATTAACCCTACAATCAAAACTCTACGATCAAAATTCAATATATGGTATTTAGACGATGGAACTATTGCGGGGGATGCATCCGTAGTATTAAGGGATTTACAAACTATTATGGATTCTTTTAGTATGATAGGCCTTGAATTAAATTTCTCTAAATGTGAATTATACATTAACTCTTCCGTTGACACCATAACTCGAGACCAAATAGTAAACAATTTTGAGTACTTAAGTCCCAACATAAAAATTTTAGACGAATCTTCTCTTTGTCTTCTGGGAGCACCGATTCATGATGCATCAACACCCTCCTTTATTCAAGAACAGATAAGCAAATTTAAGTCCGGAACAGAGCGTCTGAAGTTAATACACCCACATGTTGCTTTTACTATAATGCGGTACTGCCTTTTTGTCCCTAAATTTATTTATATTTTACGGTGCAGTAATATTTGGCAGTTTCCTGAGTTGCTGGATAAATTAGACTCTATTATTTTACGTACGTTAACAGAGGTTTTAAATGTTTCTTTTTCGGAAGATGCTTGGATACAGGCTACTCTTCCTGTACGTTTTGGTGGATTGGGGATCCGTAACGTCCGTAATGTGGCTCTGCCGGCATTTCTCTCTTCAGCACATAGCACACGTGATCTTTTTGGTACTATTCTATGCCCATCCCTTGGGGATGTTGAGATCGTGGGCTTGACTGAAGGGGTGTTGGCTTGGCAAACGTTAGTGGGCAGGCAGGATTTACCCGAAAATAAATGTGTGCAAAGGCAGTGGGATGAGCCAATATGCAAGCTAACTACCGAAAGCCTTATGCGCAATGCTGTTGACATTGCGGAAAAGGCACGATTGTTAGCCTCGACACAACCAGAAGCTGGTTTCTGGTTGAATGCGATTCCTTCCCATAACGTTGGGACATTGCTTGATCGAACCACTTTGACCTTCTCTATTTGTTTGAGATTAGGATTACGCACTAACGAACCGCACAGATGTCGTTGTGGTGACTGGGTAGATGCATTGGGTCGACATGGACTTTCTTGTCAGCGAAGTGCCGGCCGTTTATCCAGACATGCAACGATCAATAACATCTTAAGGCGTGCATTAGTAAGTGTAGGTGTTCCATCCGTTTTAGAGCCAAGTGGTTTGACACGCGATGATGGAAAGAGGCCGGACGGCATGTCACTGATCCCCTGGGCTAACGGGCTTCCGTTAGTTTGGGATGCGACATGTGTCGATACTTTCGCCGGTTGCCACGTAGCTTCCGCTTCTCGCAGGGTTGGTTCAGCGGCTACTATTGCTGAGGCCAACAAAAAAGTGAAATATTCCTCTCTACCCCAAGGATATTATTTTGTCCCCTTTGGGGTGGAGACTTTGGGGCCTTGGGGTCCGGAAGCACGTGGTTTATATAAACAGTTAGCTTGCCGTCTTATTGAAACAACTGGGAACCCAAAGGCAGGCTCTTACCTTGGACAAAGACTTAGCATTGCCATACAACGCGGCAATGCTTCCAGCGTCCTAGGTACCCTTCCCCGAGAAGAGGAGCTGGAAGATGTTTTTAGATTTTAAGTTTTTAGGTATCTATTATGTAAATAAGTGTTATACTTATATTTTTTTTAATTAATATATATTTCTTTTTGTAGCTGATGTATATAACTAAGTAGATTTTAATTTAATGCCTTTTGTCTTCTGTATATTCCTTTCCCATATAGAGATAATTCGGAAGATGTTGGAATAAGATGTTTGCTGTGTAGTGTCGGCTTAGAATAGCACTACGCCATTTCTGCCGGTGGGTGTACGTAAGAGGCGACTAACGGTATTGGGGCTTTTAAGAGATTTTTGGGCGATGCGGTTGGAGACCCATCACCAATAACCTTTATTTTACCATCTTTACCCCACTCAACTTTCCAAAAGTCGCTGAGGAGTTTCTAATTCCTTAGCTCTGGCTACCCCTTCTAGGGATTTATAGCCGTTAGTATATGAATGTATGTATTAAAAAAAAAACCTCACAAAAAACGTAGCACCACGTCAAATTTCCTAAAATGCAATGAAAAACTTTCCATATTTAAAACGTTCAAATATTGTAAAATAGTAATGGAATTCCATTACTATTTTACAATATGTCATAATTCCACCAACGAGGATGACAACAAAAAGTTCGTATTGCCGTCACATACTGCTTGCGTGCGCAAAGTGATACTTAGACGGTACCTATTAATTATGTGACTTTGTGTCGTAGTTCAAAGTCATAGGCGGGTCATTTGTACTTGTATTGTTTTCCTCAATCAACACACTTTGGTGTTAAAGGTCTGTGAATGTTCTAGAAACTAGATGTGTTGTGTAACCTTGGTTTATACCTGCCTATGCGCAAGGTTTTAAATCCTAAGAAGGTAGCCAGAGCTTCAGAAATAGAAATTATTCAGCCACTTGGAAGTTGAGTAAGTGAAAGATTGTAAATAAAGTTTGGTTGGAGTTGAATCTCCAGCCATATCGCCTAATACTGATAAAGCCTTAAAATTTAATCGCTTCTTACCAGGGAATACCCTTAGGGAATTATAGGTTAATGCTTTTCTGAACCGACATTACTCGGCTTAAATATTCAGGTTTCAAAGACACCAAGCTACCATGTTCGAAGTTTTTCTGTGTAGTTTCGGCTTGAGGATTTCAAAACTTTTGATAAAGGAACTTAAATCAAAAGACAATCTTCTTAGCTGGCTAAGCCACCATATATACAGGGTGGCGCATTCAAATCGGTCAGTATGGGAAAGTCTGAAACTATAAGACATACGAAGATTTGTTTTTAGGAACCATGTCACCGATTTTGATAAAAATAAAAACTGCATTCATACATTTGAAAAAAAACTGTACCCAGCTTGGGAATCGAACCCGGTTGTTTTGAAAAAATAAACTTACACTTTTTCTATTTGGATATCGATTGTGTAGGTCTAAAGCTGTAAATGTCTGCATAAAACATGATGTCTAAAATGAATAAAATGCATTGTTTTGACATACTTTAATTTCTCAAAGTAGGTGTTCCAAGTGACCACCGTTACAATATTCAAGAAGTTCAGGCATGTAAAATTGTCTCTATGACTGTTTGTACCTCTCAACTTATTAATAATAAGTTATTACATACATGCACCGTATCATGTGGTTTGCATTAAATTTAACATTTAAGGAAGTTTTGTTATCTACAGTAATTAAACACTAACAATAAATTGGAAAGCCCACTTAAAGTAAGTATGTAGATATTGTAGATACACAGTCGCTCGATTTAACGTCTCTAGACTATTTTTTATGGGGTTACGTTAAGGATGAAGTTTACAAAACAAGCTATGACACCTTTGAAGACCTAAAAGCAGCCATTGAGTCAATTTTAACACAAATTCACCACATGAAGATACAAAATGCAATAGTAAGATCGTTATCTAAACGTGTTGAAAATTGTATTGAAAAAAATGGTGTTCACTTCGAACACCTACTTTGAGAAATAAAAGTATGTCAAAACAATGCATTTTATTCATTTTAGACATCATGTTTTATGCAGACATTTACAGCTTAAGACCTACACAATCGATATCCAAATAGAAAAAGTGTAAGTTTATTTTTTCAAAACAACCGGGTTCGATTCCCGAGCTGGGTACAGTTTTTTTTTAAATGTATGAATGCAGTTTTTCTTTTTATTAAAATCGGTGACATGGTTCCTAAGAACAAATCTTCGTATGTCTTATAGTTTCAGACTTTCCCATACTGACCGATTTGAATGCGCCACCCTGTATATATATGGTGCTTACATATTTGCTGTACAAAACCTCTGTGCGAAATTCCATCTGAGAGTGTAACTTTGAGGGGGTTACCTTTAAACGGAAAAATCTTTCGATAGGTAAGTCGCGGCAGACGGGAATGCGTGGCGGGAGCTTGTGCAGGCCCTGTGCACCAGTGGGTTGCCGTAGGACGACAACAACAACAACTAACGTTAGGAGTCAACTGGGTTTTGGGGTATTGTAAGTGATTGTTAGGCAATATAGCTGAAGACCTATCTCCAACCAATCTTGAACCATCCTTTATTTTACAATCTTTTCCCCACTCATCTTGCAAAAGCGGCTTTGAAATTTATTTTTCGGAAGCTCTGTCTACCTCCTCTAGGAATTTTTAGTTGTAAATATATGTATTATGTATGCAAATAAGTGGTAGTAAATACTGAGTATGAAATAAATATAAAGCGAGTGACGCGGAGCGCAAACTAGAGTCTCTATATACAGGCTGATTCAGTTAAGGAAATGTTTGGATATGTCGAAAGAATATGTATCAATTGAAATATAGGGTTTTTAAGGTTCGAGTTTTGAAACTTGTAAGTTGTTGTTGTTTACGTAATGTGGCTGGAAATCGCTACCCAAAAACTAATATTTTTTCCTGTTTTTCCACTCAACTTCCAAAGTCGCTGAGGAATTGCTAATTCAGAAGCTCTTTCTACCCATTTTTATGACTTATAGACGTTAGTTTTCCCCTGATCGAGAAAAAGGAGTAATAACATGCTTGTAAAGTTTTGACTGGTTTTGTAAAAAGAAGGGGTGTGATTAGACCACCGGGATTTCAAACCAGACCACAGCTTGAAGGTTTCAATGCAAATTAACACGTCACTCACAAAAACATTAAGTAAATTTGGAATTGCGTAATTAATACCTCGCATTGTAACTCAGACTGCAAAAAAATATTAACTTGCGAGAGAAAGACCCAGGTGAAGCCGTTTTGTGAAATTACTACTTTTAGTTAAATTATTATTTAGTATCCACAGATAATATACTTATTTATAGTTTGCCGAGTAGTGCCGGCTTAGAATGTCGCTACCCATTTCTACCCACGGGTGTCGTAAGAGACGACTAAGGGTTTTGGGGCTTTTTATTGGATTTTTGGACGATGCGGTTGGAGACCCATCATCAAAAACCTTTATTTTCACCATCTTTTCCCCACTCAACTTCCAAAAGTGGCTGAGGAATTTATAATTCCTTAGCTCTGGCTACCCCTTCTAGGGAAATATAGCCGTGAGTATATGTATGTATGTATGTATTATAGTTTATATTTACACATAGTATAGTTGACCGCTTAGATTAGCACTAACCAATTTTCCCGCGAATGACCTAGGAGGCGATTAGAGGTTTGGAGGTTTGAAACAACCACTTCGACACCACTCCATCCACATCGACCAACAGTGATGGTTGAAGACCTATCACTAACTATCCTTTATTATAGAAACAAAGAAATAATAATAATAATAATAAATCTTTATTTCAGACAAATACAGTCCATACAAAATAATACAAACTAGTGTTAGTAAAGATTTACTTAAAAAACTATGTGAGAAGATAAAATAAACGACACAATAAATTGATATATGTTATTTACAAAGTTTACACAGTCCTGAGTTGCATACCCGACCAATGCCTTAGTATGGGACAAAACAGGCGTTCAGCTATCCCCCACACGGTGCAGCCTTGTCATGGCGTGGGGGCTCAGTAGCCCCGGGCTGGTCACCCGGGGTGAAGCCAATGCACCAAGGGTCCGCTTCTCTCCTCTGTTTTCAGAGTGAGCAGTAAGCGGACTGGGTTAGGAGAAAACCTCGTTAAAAAATCAAGAGAACTCGGAACCCTGGCAGTCTTGCACTTCCCGGGCCGAGGGTCTTGCCGCGGCGTAGGCTTGACCGCGAGGAGTAAACCTCTATAAAAAATCGGAAGAGGAGTAAACCTTCCGCAAAAATCCGAGGACAAAACCTCGTTAAAAAATCCGTGAGGTGGTGGGCTGCGACCGGCGGGTTGCAGTCTGCTACTCCGCAAGGAGAACCTCGAGGGGGTGGGCGTTTGGAACTTGTGGCCCAAACGCCTGCAGTGCTGAGGAAGCACAAGGAGGAGTGAGGGACTTTAAGTCCCCCGAGATGGGCTGCTTTTTGCAGCAGGTGCGTGGAGTCTGTGGATGTTGCCTACGGTAAAGTTGCCAGGGACTCCACACATGTGTACCATAGGTGGCCACCGTGGGGTTTTAGTCGGTAAGAGTCCGACATACCTTCGTCACCCCGCCGGGTGACGTCGGATCCATGAGGATTTCCCCACGAAAAAAAAAAAGGCGTTCAGCTATGCTGCCTATGCTGCTCAGGATGCTATTATAGCTATCACGCAAGCGACTTCACCCAGATGCTATGCGTTTTCTTATAATGGCTAAAAAGCCATCTACTCGCGCTTGTAAAAACATATTAGAGGCGCTGCAATAACGTGACAACCCTAACATCACCATGTTTATTCACAATGACAATTATTTAAAAAAATAGCTCTTTACCAAAAAGGCCTTAACTCAGCATTCGTAAGACACAGTATATCTCATTATACGCTAAGTTGAATTCTTGATATAAGTAGTTAAATTTTCATTAGATAGATTAATTTCATAAAATAGGTCATCAACTCATCAGACACAATTTTTGATAAGAAAAAAAACATATTTTTCTTGGTCTACTTGCAAGAGTGGCAAATAAGTTTTAAATTATGAAGCTTTTAAAGGGGTTAGAACAGAATGCTTTTTAGGGTTCCGTAGCCAAATGGCAAAAACGGGACCCTTATAGATTCGTCATGTCTGTCTGTCCGTCCGTCCGTCCGTATGTCACAGCCAGTTTATTCCGAAACTATAAGAACTACATTATTGGAAATTGGTGCGTAGATGTATTCTGTAAACCGCATTAAGATTTTAAAATAAAATCTGAAAAAAATACCAAAATTTTTAGGGTTCCCCATACATAGAACTGAAACTCAAATTTTTTTTTTTCATCAAACCTATACGTGTGGGGTATCTATCAAAAGGTATTTGAAAATGATGTTGAGGTTTCTTATATCATTTTTTTCAAAACTGAATAGTTTGCGCGAGAGACTTTTTCAAAGTGCTAAAATGTGTGTCCCCCCCCCCGTAACTTCTAAAATATGGGCATGATAATACTGAAAAAAATATATGATGTGTATTACTATACAAACTACTAACGAAAATTGGTTTGAATGAGATCTAGCCCGTAGTTCTATTTTTAAACGTCATAAATCAAATTACTCACCTAATTTGGCTCCCATGATTTTCACACAAACGGGATTTTCTATATATATGATAGTACGGAACCCTTAGTGCGCGATCCGACTCGCACTTGGCCGGTTTTTGTTCATGAAAACCTCATGTGGGGATTATTTCCGCTAAGGTCGAAATTTTTCTTTCCTTTATTTATAAATTTTAAAGGGGTGTCCCTGTTTTAGGGTTTATAGTCGTAAGTATGGGTAGGTAGATGTAGTAAGGTAAAAAGTTTAAGTCATTACCCAGTCTTCATATTTTTAGTTAGTCTGAGTCCAGTACTTTTACTAAGTATTCTGGGAAAGAAGGCATATTTCGTAAGATAATTAACACAGATAGTGTTCCGAAACGATGATTGCCCACAGACCACAGACCAGCGGATTTGACGGAATATTTGGACAACGGGCCCTCTAGGTCTCAATCAAGTTTTACCTCTCTTGTGGGTCAATTCAGATAAATGTCGTATTTTCACGTTTTTTTTACGAGGTTTTTACTGTCGTTGATTGAAATACATGTGTTAACATAGCTCAGGAGCAGAAAAAATATTGTTTTTTTTTACTTTATTTAACTAAACAGATAAAAAATATATTTGTGCTCTTTTAAAAATGTTTTTTTTTTGTGGGTATTATTTATTATTTCACTCTATTTTTCTATCTAATTTTACCTATTGTTGAGATGAAAGCTGAGGATAAACAGATAGCTTGGTGAAAATTTCGGGTAGCCGATGGTTGAGAGCAGGACCGTTTGTTGTGGAAATCTTGATCATTGTGATATCATATAAAAGTACATCATAATTTCGAGATATCTTAAATTCTTCGTTAGATGGAAAGGCACATGTATTCAATGGCCCCGCGCACTTAACTCCAAACAGTTATAAAATTGAGACATAAACCACTATAACAAAAAAAACTAATCTCTAATAAAATAAATACCCATCACCAATTATTAACAGAATCATAAAAAATATATTTAAAAAATCCTAACGAACAAATGACAAAGATATTTTTGCTTAGTGCCTCTCTTGTAACGATACCAAAAATGGATGTATCTTGAAAATCGAGTTGGGCCTGGCGTATTTTTATTAAGTAACTAAAGAACAGCCTATTCAATAGAAGAAGAGAACAGGCCTATTTTACAGAACTCTACATAACTCAGAAAGAGTGTCAATTCGAATTTCAGTAAATATATATGGTGATAAATATGTATGGTTTAATTATGTGAATATTTAGTATGTACCTAAACGCATAATTAATTTTATTACATACATACATATACTCAAGGCTATAAATCCCAGGAAGGGGTAGCCAGAGCTAAAGAATTAGAAATTCCTCAGCCACTTTTGGAAATTTGAGTGGGGAAAAGATAATAAAAATAAAGGTTGTTGGTGATGGGTGCAACCGCATCGCCCAAAAATCCCTTAATAGCCCCATACCGTTAGTCGCCTCTTACGTACACCCACCGGAAGAAATGGGGTAGTGCTATTCTAAACCGACACAACACGAAAAATAATAATAATTTTATTAATCAAATTTAAATATACATACATAGATATAAACAAAATTCTTGCAGCAGAATTGACCTGAAACTATGGCAACGTCGCATCTATACGTTTTATCTCTCTTTCTTACCAATTCAATGTAATGCTGTCCTGCTCTCACTGTCTCATACCGTTTGGTCATCTATAAAAAAACAGCTGTTTTCATATTTTGTCATCGTTAAAATTACAGGTGGATTTTTTTGTACAACATTTTGACTGGCCTATGTTTTACAGTACTATAGAAAACTTTACTTTTTTTACTTTAAACACAAAAATAAGTACAAAAGTAGACGAATAATAATAACTTTGCCGTGTAGTGTCGGCTTAGAATAACACTACCCCATTTCTACCCGTAAGTGATCGTAAGAGTCGACTAAGGGTATAGGGGCTTTTTAAGTGATTTTTGGGTGATGTGGTTGGAGACCCGTCACCAAAAACATTTATTATTATATTACCATCTTTTCCCCAATCAACTTCCAAAAGTGGCTGAAGAATTTCTTATTCCAAAGCTCTGGCTACCCCGTTAAGGGATTTATAGCCGTGAGTATATGTATGTATGTAATAATAACGACATAAAGACATACATTTTTTTGCACATTTCTTGATGCAGATATTATTACATGCTCGATATTTACATATTTAATATTTAATCTCATACCTATAAATACAGACACAAGATAAGACCAAAAAAACATTACAAAATTAAAAATTAATACTTCTGAGTATATTTCCCGCAAACAAGGTTAAAAACCTATAATGCTCACGGCTATAGAAATAGAAAAAGGGTAGCCAGAGCTTCCATATTAGTAATGCTGCTGTTACTTTTGGAAAGTGAGTGGGGTTTCGCGATCGGTCTACACATCTCAGAACAATCAATTAAAAGGCCTAAATAATGACTTATCGAAATGATGACTCTCGTGCCGAAAGAAATGTGTTGAAGCTGTCCTAAACCAACACTGCCGACACAGCTTTAAAAGGTTTATATTAACGCATTCAAATAAATATCTAAGTCGAAATAATTTTGGTATTCTCACCGCTAACAACTATAAATAATTAACTGTTTGATTATTATTTTGTAATTTATTGTAATTTTCTGTTTTATCTCCAATAAATTGATAAGCCGTGTAGTGCCGGCTTAGAATGTCGCTACCCCTTTCTACCCACGGGTGTCGTAAGAGGCGACTAAGGGTATTGGGGCTTTTTATTGGATGTTTGGGCGATGCGGTTGGAGACCATTCACCAAAAACCTTTATTTTTACCATCTTTTCCCCACTCAACTTCCAAAAGTGGCTGAGGAATTTATAATTCCTTAGCTCTGGTTACCCCTTCTAGGGAAATATAGCCGTGAGTATATGTATGTATGTAAATTGATAAGAAAAAGTGAAAGATATTAGAATCAATCCCTTTTCTATTTGATGTGGTACCTACTAGGACCTATAACAGCAGTAGATTCCAAAAAGAGATGCCAGAGCTTCAAAATTAGAAATTTCTCTGCCGCTTTTAAAAGTTGATTGGTAAATATTGAAAAAAATCAGGGTCGGTTGGTTGGTGATGCTGATGAGTCTCAAGCCACATTGCCCAACATTTACCTCAACCTAAACTAACACCAAAAACCTTAAGTCACACTCTTACGTCTTACACACACTTGGACCAAATTGAAAGTGTGATCAAAAAGGCAGGCGTCCGAAGTATGAAGAATAAAAGAGTATGTATGAAAAGATTGATGGATGTAGACGAAGCAAGAGAGGTTTGCCAGGATCGTACGAAGTGGCGATCGATAGTCTCTGCCTACCCCAATGGGAATTAACGGCGTGAGTATATGTTATGTCTTACAACACTCGCACACAGAAATGGGTAAGAGGTATTTAAAACGACATTATGTACTCAATATAATGAAAGTATATAACAAAATGTGTAGCTTTTTCATTAACTGCGTGGTGTTTAATTTCGAAGTACCAAGGGAATCCATATTTTCCTTCCTTATTTGACTTAATGCAACCCTAAGGGTACACCTTTATTGATCTAAGGGTATAACAACAAAGAGCTTTTTGTTATTAATTAAGCAATTTTTTGAAAGTACTCTTCCAACTTACTAAACCGTCAAGACCATGTGTTCCTTTAATTTATTAAAATGTTTGTTGAAAGAGTTCCCAGTAACATCTGAATTACAACTGCAAATAAATATTATAAATTTGTATTCCTATTCCTACCCCGTAAGTGTAATATCCCCGAATTTAGAGCATATACCAATCAATCACACACATTAGATTGCGTAAAATGGGTTGGGGTCAGAGAAATCCCGCGCAAGAGTAACTTAAAATACAGGTTGATCCTAAAACAAACATAATGAACTATGCTAATCCGTGCCGAATCCCGTAAGAAGAAAAGAGAAGGCTATATTCCCGTTACTTCGCTGAAACAAAATAGGTCATCAATCTGCTGGAGTTATGTTTATAGTTTATCGCGCGTCGCAATGGCGGGTAATTTGAGCGGGGGCCGGCCATCTTTGAAATGACAAGTGTAACCGCCAATAGCGAGTGTGAGGCGGGCGCATGCGCGTCCCGTTCACCTACACATACTTTTCAATGAGTTTTGTGTTTGAAATTTTATTTCATATATCATGTATTTTTGAAAAAACTGCTGAAACTTAAAATGAAAAACTAATATTACGTGAATTGACAAAAAAAACATAATTTATATACGGGGGTTTTAACATATATAATTACAAAATTAACTATAAAATATATACTTATGAGTCTTAAAATATTATGGAAAATATTATTTGAACTACAAAATATATTGTTTTTCTTTCAAAACTAATATTTATGCATCCGTTTTTGTTATTATGTAGTTCTTTGCGAAAATAACAATGTTAATTATAATTATACAAATAATAAGGAGTGGGGTTGTTTTCTCGTTGGAAAGGAAATCCCACCCATTAACCGGTTTGCATAAATATGAGGTGCAAAGGTGTCCCACGTCATGTAATTAAAATAATGTGATCGTTTACTTTCAAAAGGGAAACATAATGTTTTAAAACACAAACCGACTGTGGTAGATAACTAGTAACTAATAAATTATCAATATAATAATATTATATAAAATTAATAACAAAATCAAGCTACCAAAAATATATTCTAAATAAACTATTACTGTAAATTAAAATTAATTTATGAAATCTCTGGATAACAGTACCACGTACGAATTTTGAATATTCATAAATATATACGATTTTGAATACATAATTGTAATAATTTATCGTACCTAACTTTTCATTGAACATCCAACAAGGACACAAAACTTATCGAATTTGGCAAACTTACGAACAGGATTTAATTAAGCTATAAATAATAAACACACGAGTAAGTAAAGTCTCGGTACTTGACAGGCGCCCGGCTTCCAACGATCGCTGGTCATCGCTAAAAAAGTGGTATTTCAGGTTTCGCGAAGCATTGGATTGCAAAGCATCGGTGCGTTAAATTTTCCAGGTAAGACAGCTATCTCATCATTGATAATGCACGGTTTGGCAACGTCGCCCTCACCTGCGTTTACCTGCGCATTGTCAACGCCAGGGGGGAACACGCCAGCGCCAGTCGCGCCTCCGAGTTTGCAGACAACACTGTTTTAACGACTCACTCGGGAAATTAACTATTAAATCGCAATATTTATAAACATTCTACAACACTATCATATAACGTTGCAAGTTGAACCATGTATTACCTAGTTTAGGGACTACTTAGGTCGACTATAGAACAGGTTTGTGTAGGCCGCATTCGAATTTGGAATCGGGCATCGACACCAAAAACTCAACGTTTGCCTATTAGTAATGTTGATTGTGATGTGAAGTATATAATTCGGATTTTCACCTGCAGCGGAAACAGCTTACGTAGCTGGCTAGCGGTAAACTGGCTGAGTGCACACGCGAGTCTGTTTAGTTGGGTAACCAACGATTTTCTAAAAAGTGCTTTTATAGTATACAATCTGACGTTTTGTTGTTTGACAGAACCAGACTAGTCTTTTAACCCTGTTAGTGTACAATAGTTTTTCAAAGATGTTGTTAATTTAAAGTGGACTTGGAGTGTTTTGTTGATGAGTGGGCGCATAGAATTGCGCGATGATCAGCGGAGGTTGGGTTTGTGCCCTGCACGTGCGCACTTCGGGGCTCGGAGGGGCAGCCCTCGGCTCTGATGAGGAGGAGATCGTTTACCTATCTTATATCATCGTCCATGTGCTCACTAATGAGGTAAGACTTCATTCATTTTGATATTAGAATTTTGTTTGTGGTAAACGAGGCGGTATGTGCTTAAGAACTCATAAAACAGGCTGTTGACTTAAAACAAGTGTTTATGTCTGAAAGTTGCTAAGATGCATCATTACAAGCCGTCAACGAAAATATGTTAAGGTACTAACACTGTTAAAAAATTTAAGTTAAGAAGCAAACGTAAATCTTAATATAATCAAGTTCGGACGGCTCAAAAACACCGTTTTTTGTGCTATAAACTCAAAAGATATTGAAAATATTAAAATATATTTTATTTACCTTCACCCAGTTGATCGAGTATGCAAATGAACAATTCTTTTTATTCGATATTTAGCGGAAACACACGGTGAAGGTCGTCGAGTATCTTATACTAAAATTATCTGATTGATTACCTACAACGATTCATAGATTAGAAATAATATAAAAACAATTTATTAGGTATTTGTTGTCGTTACCTAAATCCGATAATTTTAGCATTGTACTCGTTGATATGAATTTTGCTTAGTCACTGTGAAAAGGCACAGTTATTTTTAGTAATTAAATTGTGTATTCGCTATTTGAGCGCAGTGGGCGGGCGCATAGGGCTGGGTATCTTAATCTTGTATGTGAAAAGAACACCCTGTATTTGTTTTAGTTAAAATGTTTAAAAGTATGGCACATGTAAAATTATAATAATAAATAAATTATTTAAATTATTTGGAAATCAAAATATATTTATCGAATTATTTTGCAAACATACGGATACGGATATAAATTTAAAACAAGGTAGTCAGCGCCCTTAGATTTATCAATTCTTCACCCACTTTTGGAAGTTGAGTAGAGAAAATATGGAAGGTGGGATAAAGGATCGTCAGTAATGGGTTTCCAACCACATCGCCAATCATTCACCAAAAATCGCTAAAATCCGATAGTTAAAGAGAGTTTAGACAGCGGTGATAGTCCAATGGGTAGAACGGCCGCCTGTCAATACAAACAGGCGTGAATTCAAATCCCGGGTCGGGCCTACATATATAATGCCCCTTAATATATCATGGTTGTTAACGGTGAGTGAAAACATCTTGAGGAAACCGACATGGCTAAGTTGTACTAAGTCAACTGACAGTGTATTCGTACCAAACGGCGATAGGCCTGCCCCCTATCACGTGAGTACACTGTCAAAGCAAAACGTGGGTAGGTAATCTGAACACTAGGTGACGATGTCATGTGATGTTCAGAAGTATTAGTACCTCTGCCAACCCTTTCGGGGATATACCGCATGAACGCTTGAGTTGAGTTGAGTTTAAAGAAATAATAAATAAATAATAATTACATGCATATACTCACGGCTATAAATCCCTAGAACGGGTAGCCAGAGCTAAGGAATTAGAAATTCCTCAGCCACTTTTGGAAGTTGCATGGGGATAAGATGGTGAAATAAAGGTTGTTGGTGATGGGTCTCCAACCGCATCGCCCAAAAATCCCTTAAAAGCCCCAATACCGTTAGTTGCCTCTTACGTACACCCACCGGAAGAAATGGGGTAGTGCTATTCTAAGCCGAAACTACACAGCAATAATAATAATTATAATTTATTTATTTATTTATTTATTCAAATTATAATAACACGTTTTCGACAAAACACAATACATTATATGCATTTTAAGGGGGCCAGAGGTAGCCAGAGCTTTAGATTAAGAAATTCCTCTCTCACTTTGAGAATTTGAGTGGGGGAAAAATTCTAAAATAAGGTGGTTGGTAATGGGTCTCTGCTGTGTAGTGCCGGCTTAGAATAGCACTACCCCATTTCTTCCGGTGGGTGTACGTAAGAGGCAACTAACGGTATTGGGGCTTTTGAGGTATTTTTGGGCGATGCGGTTGGAGACCCATCACCAACAACCTTTATTTTACCCTCTTTTCCCCACTCAACTTTCCAGAAGTGGCTGAGGAATTTCTAATTCCTTAGCTCTGGCTACCCCTTCGAGGGATTTATAGCCGCGAGTATATGTATGTATGTATGTAATGGGTATCCACTCCAACCAAATCGCCCAAAAATTTACTTAAGAGCCCCAATACACTAAGTCACCACTTACGCCACTCGAGGTAGGAAATGAGGTAGTGCTATTCTAAGCCGACACTGCACGACTTATATCACCTACAAAATCAAATTTACCAAAAACAAAGAATGTGTTGCTAATATAGGTAATAAGTAGGTACATAATATTACTCACAATTACTAGAAGTTTGTGTTAAGTAAGGTGCTTAGATCTGAGTCACGATGAAAATACGACCTTTTCTTAATTGTGTAGTTATAATCATATTATTAAATTCATTGTCTGTCGTTACTCGTAATTAAAGACATGTTTTTGGTTGTCTTTCGTAAAATATAAATAGGTAATTATTTTTATTTTAGATTAAGTTTTATACTGTTACTAGCTGAACCGGCAAAAATTGTTTTGCCATTTATATTATTTTTAGGAATTTATAGTCGATAAAATATAAATAAAATATTAGGGGTGGACAACCCTTA
The DNA here is from genome assembly GCA_963576735.1 of Bedellia somnulentella. NCBI lineage: Eukaryota > Metazoa > Arthropoda > Insecta > Lepidoptera > Bedelliidae > Bedellia > Bedellia somnulentella. The sequence goes on from OY755193.1 coordinate 1,299,170, forward strand.
TCGAAATGGCGTATTCTTTAGATATAAACCTATTTTCAGACCTACCGAATGTGTAGGCAAAATTTCATTGAAATCGGTTGAGCCGTTTCGGAGAAGTTAGGCGACAAACACTATGACACGTGAATTTTACTTAGAAGACTAACGCCCGATTTCTGAATTGAGTATTCAAGCTGAGAACAACTTAAGTATCGTTCTGTCGCATTGGAATCTTAACATCTGAATGAGACAAAACGATACTTAAGTCGTTCTCTCGACTTCATTAGGAAAAGTAATTTATCTTATCACATCTTGCGGAAGTTGAAATTTGGTATTGTTTAAATTCAAGAGGTTTTCCTTTCCTAGATTGCAAATACATTAAAATCTTCCTTTCCGTTCTTTATGATATTAGAGTTGATGTACCTAAAATGGGTTACACTTTATAAACGGCTCAAAAAGGTAGGCGTCCGAAGTATGAAGAATAAAAGAGCATGTATAAAAAGATTGATGGATGTAGACGAAGCAAGAGAGGTTTGCCAGGATCGTACGAAGTGGCGATCGATAGTCTCTGCCTACCTCAATGGGAATTAACGGCGTGAGTATATATGTATGTATGTTTATAAACGGGTGTTATAAAGCGGTTATTATAAGAGATATAGTTTTATATAGTTAGATATTGCTGTTTAGTGTCGGCTTAGAATAGCACTACCCCATTTCTTCCGGTGGGTGTACGTAAGAGGCGACTAACGTTATTGGGGCTTTTTAGAGATTTTTGGGCGATGCGGTTGGAGACCCATCACCAACAACCTTTATTTTACCATCTTTTCCCCACGCAACTTCCAAAAGTGGCTGAGGAATTTTTAATTCTTTAGCTCTGGCTACCCCTTCTAGGGATTTATAGCCGTGAGTATATGTATGTATGTATGTGTATTGCTTTTTAGTGTCGGCTTAGAATAGCACTACCCCATTTCTTCCGGTGGGTGTACGTAAGAGGCGACTAACGGTATTGGGGCTTATAAGGGATTTTTGGGCGATGCGGTTGGAGACCCATCACCAACAACCTTTCTTTTACCATCTTTTCCCCACCCAACTTTCCAAAAGTGGCTGAGGAATTTCTCATTCCAAAGCTCTGGCTACCCCGTTAAGGGATCTTGCTTATCACATGCCACCGTGGTCTCTGTACAAAGTCATGTATTGCCTACTGCTTTTTTTGTGAAAGGTTCTCATAATCACTTCATTATTTGATTTTCATCTCTCAAGCTATGATTATTACTTCCAAAATCTTGGCGCCGCGACTTAGGATTTAAACATTAACATAGCATGTCGATCTAAGTTTTTCTTAATGAGTAATTACCCTTAGTATTTGGACGTATTCTCAATAAACCCTTCTTCTCACTGTAACACATAAACATATTAAATAATAACAAGAGTTTCATACAAAAACTTACTTCTAAATTGCTGTATTTCTCCTCCTCCTATCATATCACATTTGGTTTTAAACTTCTAGCTAGAAAATTTGCTGTGTATTTTCGGCTTAAAATAGCATTACCCCAATTCTACCCGTGCGTGTATGTAAAAAACGACTAAGGGTATTGGGGCTTTTTGAAGGGGATGAGGTTAGAGAGAGACCCATTACCAACAACCTTCGTTTTACCATCTTTTCCCCACTTAACTTCCAAAAGTGTTTCAGGAATTTCTAATTCCTTAGCTCTGGCTACCCCTTCTAGGCATTTATAGTCGTAAGTATATGTATTTTTGTAAAATTAAGCAATATTATAAAATAGAGATAGCGCACAATGTTGTTATATTATCTTGACTAAACATATTTTATCAGCGCCTAAAATCTCTGATTTGGAATGTGCTAATAACTAAACTAGTTTTCAAAGGACGTTTTATTAGTTGGGGTCAACCGCGGACAATTACTTTCGCGTCTAGGCTTATGTCGAAAAAAAAGAAACAAGAAATGACTGCTACTGTTAATGAAAATAAAAAAAACAAATGTGTATTGGATAAATGGCAGCTGGAAATTTCTAGATTTAACCAAAATTTCTTTAAGATTCATCTTTATCTTTTTCTAATATATAAATTTCACGTGTCACACTTAGTCATGTGACAGTGTATTCGTACAAAACGGCGATAGGCCTGCCCCCTATCACGTGAGTACACTGTCCATGCAAAACGTGGGTACTCTGAACACCAGGTGACAAAGTCACGTGATGTTCAGAAGTATTAGTACCTCTGCCAACCCCTTCGGGGATATTCGGCGTGAACGTTTATGTTATGTTATATTATGTTACAGTTTTTGTCACCAAACTCCTCAGAAACGGTTGAACCGATTTAAATGAAATTTTGCTTACACATTTGGTAGGTCTGAGAATAGGTTTAGTTTATGACTATATTTTATACTCTTAAGTGATAAGGGTTGTACACCCCTAACATTTTATATTTATTTCATCCACTAGAAATTTCCGAGGAATCATTTATATGACAAAACAACGTTTGTCAGTTCAGCTAGTTTCCAAATAAAATTTCCTGTTTTTAATGTTTGAATCACATCTTTCCATATCGGTATATTACATAGAATCATAAACATCTATTCAGTAATATATTTTTATTAACTTAAACCTCAGGGTTATAAAACAAACATTCTCACACATTGATAGAAATAAGGGAAGACATTGGTCACTAATTCTTGAATTACATAGACATCCTGGTTCAATTCTAATAAAATTTTAAAATAATTAATTTCTAATCACACACGGCTTATTCTTGACTTATGCAAATACTAGCTGTTTGTAAAATTCAAGAAACATGCGATAAGCTATTAAATTTAAGATGTTTATCAAATCTACCCGCTTCTATTTCTACTAGCAATAAAACATAGTAAAATATTTGATAATTTTGGTGATAGTTCTACTAATATTTGCACAGTGATTTTTATAAAATAACAGATTCATTTGTGAAACCGATGATATTTGTAACTGATTTCATGGATATAAAATGTAAAAAGTTTTATTTTTAGTAAGTATATCCAATATATTTCAGCAGCAGAATACATGCTCACGGTTATAAATCACTAAAAGGAGTAGCCATTGCTTCAGAATACGAAATACTTAAGTTACTTTTGGAAGTTGAGTGGGGAAAAGATTGTAAAATCAAGGTTCTTGGTGACCAAAGATCACTTACCCTTACTTACACCAATACGCTTAGTTACCTCTTACGACCACCCACGGCAGTAATTGGTTAGTCCTATTCTAAGTCGACACTACAAAGCTTTTGGCTAACATTAACTGGTTTGGAAATAAATCGCATGATAGAAATAACCTTAACATATAGACAAATACTGCGAGTCTGCGAGGAAAAAACCACATTCATCCATAACCAACAGTGTACAATTAACGAAAAACTTTTAAATAAATACAAATTACTTTTAAATGAAGGTGGCATTTATGTTAGTTCGTAGTTCAGTTCAGTAACGGACAAAAGAGTTAACACTTTTCGCGCCATTAACTCTTCCTTTTTCACTACCATTTATTATTACACAACCCTGGATTCACGCGCTACACAGCCAATTTAGTACTCAAGTTATTCGAATTCGTGTAAGTGTTGCCAGGTACAGTACAGTGAATGATGTCTAGGGCTAAGAGGTCGGCGAACTCCACTGAATGACCACTGGACTGGGCGTCCATCAACATCCACAGTTATGTTTTAATTTGTACACATGAGATTACTGTGCTTATGTTTGCGTCTGCCGTTTACGGCAGTATTATAAAGGCACGTGGAAGGAAGTGGACTAAAAGTAAATTAAAAATAAATTAATAAAGCATTTAATCGTCGGAAATATAAAGTGATTAATCCAAATACTGCAATCTCCTTAGTGACTTAACGTACTCAGTCGGTATTTAATAAACAAATTACATAACGCTGCGATATAAGAAGTACAAATACAAGTGATAGTCGCGATCTCTGCTATCGGTTATCAGTTAAGCTAATACGAATACTAGATAACGGGCTATCGTTACTATGTTTCGTGTATTTCTCATTTTGTTTCTATTTGAAATGTCGTGTAGTGCCGGCTTAGAATGTCAGTATCCTCTTCTTCCCGGGGGTGACGTAAGCGGCGACTAAAGGGTATGGGGGTTTTTAAAGTAATTTTTGGGCAATCCGTTTGGAGACCCATCACCAATAACCTTTATTTTATAATCTGTCTTTATGTTGTTCCGTATAGTAGCGTATGTATGTATACCTCTATTTTTCCTGCTAAAGCCTGAATGGTTTATAGGATTTTAATGTTTTTGGTATATACAGCAAGTGATCCTAGACATATCGGAGATATTTTGACTTCAATAAAACATTTATGTCACACCAAATAGTTCCAAATTACACTGGATATATATAATAATGGATTTATTTATTTATTACGGATTGCCAACAGTGAAAATAGTAAACAATCTTAGAAAGTACTTAAATTTATAGGACACATATCAACTTAATACATTAATTATAGGCTACACATCATTATCATCAATATAGAAAGGGACCGAAGTCAAACTTTTATTTTTAATAATGCAAAATAATGTCTTTCGGTTGTGATAATAAAAACCAATTTTGATGTAATTTAAATCTTTTTGTTCATGAAAACCTCATGTGGGGATTATTACTAATAAATAAAGAAGTTAGTGAAGAGAATTAGTAAAAATTCGGAGGTAGGAAACGCAAACACTACTTAAACGTGTAAAAGAAATAAAGGATAGAAGAATTTCGCGCCATTTTGATACGGTAGCTCCATTAGCAGAGCGACGGGGGCGTATACCCGAGGTCGCGGGTTGGATTCCCGCCTGTGAAATTTTTCTTTCCTTTATTTATTCTTTATTTATTAGTAAATTTTGATGTAGTTATTATTCCGTAAGCACACGAATTAAAACAACTAACATGGATTGACAATTGTTTAAAATTATATAAATATAACACATAAGAGCCAGGATAACAAGCCAATAAACCAATTTACATTCTTTCATAATTAATATAGAACTAGGCGACTATTTAAAGGACAATTAATCATTCACCTTGACCGTTTTTAACTTAAGGCTATACAGTAAGGCTACAGTTAATTTTACTTATTTACTAAATAGCCGCACAAAATTTCAAATGTCAAATTAAAGTAAAATAAGCGGGAACCATTGAGTGACAGATACTTATGCCAATGTCACTCGAAATAAATGCCTTTTTATTACGGAAATCTTTTAAAGTATGTAAACCTTACATTCTCTTTACGATTTGTTAACCCTGTCTGAATTATAATCGTTTGTACGTAATGCACGAAAAGATGCAAAGATTATTTTAAATGCTTAAAATTCAACTTAAAACCCAAATTGTTTGTACTACTGAGAGTGTTAATACTTAAAGTTGACACAATGCTAAATAGTCGATGGTGTTATTTGGGTACAATATTCTTTATTAGAGGTAATAAATAACTATATGGATACCGTTTTTGAGAGGTAAGGCAGCAGAAAATTATTAAACTAATTAACAGGTATAGTCTCTAACAGCATCGCCCAAAAATCCCTTAATAGCCCCAATACCGTTAGTCGCCTCTTACGTACACCCACCGACAGAAATGGGGTAGTGTTATTCTAAGCCGACACTACACAGCAATTAAAACTATGACCATCATTGTGACCAAACTAGGTGTGGGTTCTTAATATGTCACCACCCTAATGTGTCTTTTCTTTAGTCTTAATGTGTGCTATATGTAACCAAATAGTCACTAGTCAGGAAACCGAGAAGCTGTACTTAGGCATGTGACAGAAAAATCGTATAAAGCAGCGATAGGTCGCCCCCTATAACTTTATCTTACGATCATTAAGTACCAAAAATGACAAAGAATATTCATAAATTTTAAGGTACTTTGCCTCCCTTTTGGAGATACAAAATATAAAGCTGTTTATTGCAATTAAATTCATATTAAAAATATTGAACCAAAACACACTTCGCAGTCTTTCAACAAGATGTGCATGGTAAGGTCAGTGAATTTATGGTTATAAATTCAATAATATAAAAAAATAGATGAGCAAGAAATAGAGGAAGACTTAGAGTAGTGATTGTATTACGCTTCTAAAAAACGACGTAAACAATGAATATCTTTAATAAATAAAGGAAAGAAAAAATATGACACAGGCGGGAATCGAACCGGCGACCTCGGGTATATGCCCCTGTCGCTCTGCCAATTGAGCTACCGAAATTGTGTGTCGAAATTTTTCTTTCCTTTATTTATTAGTAATAATCCCCACAAGAGGTTTTCACGAACAAAAAAATAAAAACATTCAAATGAATATCTTTATTAATGATTATAGTTTTAAGTTAAAGGTGCCCGGTGAAGAGAAGGTTGCCGTGTAGTGTCGGCTTTGCCTTGTAGTATCGGCTTAGAATAACACTACCCCATTTCTACCCGTGGGTAAAAGGCGACTAAGGGTATAGGGGCTTTTTAAGTGACTTTTGGGCGATGTGGTTGGAGACCCGTCACCAAAAACATTTTTTTATTACCATATATTTTCCCCAATCAACTACCAAAAGTGGCTGAGGAATTTCTCATTCCAAAGCTCTGGCTACCCCGTTAAGGGATTTATAGCCGTGAGTACATGTATGTATGTATGTATGTTAAAGGTGACATCTAACACCAAATTACTAAATTATGTTTAATCAATTCAAATAGCTAAATTGCAATGTCTTATATTATAAATGATGCCCCCAAATAAACTAACAACTCGAAATGGCGGCTGCATATTTTATTTAACAATTTAAATAAAACATCAATCACATGTCGTAACGGTGCAATGTCTAATGTCTAGATAATTTATAGATTATACTTAGCATTTTGAATTATTATATACTATTTTTAAATAAATAAACTTGTTATTTTATGCGGTAACGTCTTATTAATCGGTCAGTGCTGACTTCCTATTCATATCTGACGGTGCTAAGTGGTCTGCCCCCTATCACGTGAATGCACGTTTTTGTCTGCAAAATCACCATTTACACAAGTTAGAAATACATACATACATAAACTCAAGGCCATAAATCCCAAAAAGGGGTAGCCAGAGCTTCAGAACCTAAAGCTCCTTAGCTACATTTGGAAGTTGATAGGTGACAAGATGGTAGAAATAAAGTATCGTTGGTGATGGGTCGCGAACGTATCGCCTCTTTACGACACCCGTGGGTAGAAAGGGGTAGTGACATTCTAAGCCGGCACCACACGGCAAATCCCATTCCCAGCAGCTAATGGACACTTTGCATAACACCAGTACAAATCGAGCACTTTCACTTGGCATAACATAGTAATGACAAAAAACGCCTATCATTTGAATTCACCGCAATATTAAGATGCAAGTGCAATCGTGGTCAGCGAGCAATCAACAGTGACTTGCATTGCAGCCTACTTATATTCTCGACTTGAAACGAAAAGGGGTTGCTGGAGACTTAGTATCAATAGTTATTGTGATAAATATTGGTAACAGTACTCAATTAATTTGTAATTGTAGATAGGTAGTACAGCGTTTCAGTAAGCTAGTGTTTGTAGTATTTCATGGTAATTACCTCGCATACTATGGCGACTTAAAAAGCCCTAATACCCTTACGACGAGCGTGGGTAGAAAGGGGTAGTGGCATTCACTTACTTATTCATTAAGTTACTTATATGATAAAAGCAATGCTTAATACCATAAAAAATACGTTCAATTAGTTAATTTAACTTTTGTTTAAACATACTATTTTCTCTGGCTGTAAAATTTAAGGTCAATTAATATCATCGGTTATGCAATCAAAATAAATGGTGCCAATTATTGAAATGTGAAAAAGCGTAAGCAAATTCAGTTGATAGCAGAAAACATTATTTTCTAATGGTCTTTGCAATCAATGCTGATTTTCATGAAAAAACGAGGGACATGGAAAAACACGAGAAATATTAATCTATGTTTTAAATTACAATACTCGTAAATATTTAAATGAAGCGCGAGAGGTTTGCCAGGATCTTATAAAGTGTCGAGTCGATCGAGTATCTGTTTACCCTAATGGGATAGCACGACTATATGTATGTATAAGCCGTGGAGTGCCGGCTTAGAATGTCACTACCCCTTTCTACCCATAGGTGTAGTAAGAGGCGACTAACGGTAAGAGGCTTTTTAAGCGGTTTATGGGCGATGCGGTTGGAGACCCATCACCAACAATACTTTATTTCCATCTTCTCCCCTATCAACTTCCAAATGTGGCTGAGGAGTTTCCAGCTCTGAAGCTCTGCCTACCCTAATGGAATGGCGTGAGCAAATGTATGTATGTAAACATTGATACAACAATCATAAATAAAAAAATCGCCAGTTTCTCAACCACATATACATATAATATTTACACATATTTCTGTTACGAAATAATTATAGTAGCAACGGAAATAAATAAAATATCATGTTACATAGAATTCCATCGGTTCCGGTCGGGTTGCGTGTGCAGGAAATGTGTGAAATTACTAAGGAAACTGTCATTTCTTTAGATGCTAGTGGTTTATGTGAACTGCGGTGGTCAAGGAAATTCATCATGCCTGCAACATAGGGAGTATGCTGGGACTTCTTGTTTGATGAGCGTTGGAGGAACTTGTAGGAATTGTTTTATACAAGGATAAAAATGATTCTGGTTCACACGGCTGTTGTATTATTGGGAGGATATATTATCCGCAGGTTTCATTACGAAAAGAAAAGTTTAACGAAACATGCATCAATAATTTTTCATTATAATAAGTTCGTTAAGATGTTTTTCGCAATTTTACAAACATTAAATATTTTTCGGATAGTGTGAAACTTTGATAAAACCTAAAAGGGAAGGTGTGGTAAGCTTATACGATTTGACATACATATTGATGATCGAAATAGAAGCGATTGAGCTAGCATATACTGAAATTTTATAATGTAATCATAGTCCTTTCTCAAGCAGAATATCAAATGTCCAATAAGGTTTGATACGTGATGGTCCGAGCGAAATATGTGCCTTGGACCTTCATGACACTCGTGATGAATCTTTCCTTTTTGCTTTATCATAGAAAAGAACTTAACAATAGGCTTTCTTGACCCAAATATTGCTAAGAATTTAAGTAATCGTTTAATCATAAGTCATCGTTGGTGATGACCAACAACCTTTATTTTACCCATTTCCCCACTCAACTATCCAAAAGTGGCTGAGAAACTTCTAGTTCCTTAGCTCTCTACCCCTTCTAGGGATTTATAGCCGTGAGTATATGTTTGTATTAATAGTTTTAATTCTCTGCCTACCTCATTCATATTCAATGTCGTGAAAGTACAAGTGTCAACGGATGAAGCAATCAAACAAACACACATTGTAATGTTCACGTCATTCTTTGCACTTCTGAGATCTTATACAAACGCTTTCGAGTACACTGTCAATACTGCGACAGTCCTCGATACACACTTTACTGCATACATATACATACATACATACTTCCATTCACACTGATCATCTAGTCCCTATACATACATATATACTCACGGCTATAAATCCCTAGAAGCGGTATCCAGATCTTAGAAAGTTTTTCAGCCACTTTTGGAAGTTAAGAGGGGTTAAAGATGGTAAAATAATTGTTTTTAGTGAGGGGTCATCAGCGTGGCATAACAATCACTTAAAAAAAGAACTCCCACTAGTAGTGCTATTTGAAGTCGACACTACACATTTATATAATAAGGAACATAAGGAATAATTTTGTAAAACAATGTCCCTGCTTCTCTCCCCGTCCAACATAGCAAAAAATTACATAAAAAGCCTACAAAACCTCAGGTCACCTAACGAAACTTGCCAAAAGAAATGAGTGTGCTATTCTAACCCGACACTCACAGCCATCCATGTTGAATATATACAGTTTTCAAGCACAGATTCGTAGAAAGATTACAGGTAGTATAAATGTCCATCTTGCGTACAAAATACGTGACTAAGTTCATTTTGCAATGTCAACATTATCCGAGTGGTTTCTACTAACTACCTACACTTACAGCCTTAATTTTAGTAGAACCTTCTAGAGGTTTTAGAACATTAATGTTCAAATAAAGTTCAGTTACTGATGAATTTTGGCCAAAAACTAGTTCTTTTTGTAAAATTGCTTTTAATATTAATCTATCGTAAGCGTAACATTTTCGTCTTCCAACCCGCAATTGGTCAGCGTGGTGGACTATGGCCAAATCACCCTATATAGGGTAGGGTCGAGCCCCTTGGTGGAGGCCCTTAAAGGCTAGATGAATAAAATTAATAATTTATAAAAAAAAACCTTCTCTATTTTCGCTGTCAAATTGTCAGTTTGATATTTCAGTTAGTGTCTCTACTAAGTACATACATTCATATACTCACGGCTATAAATCCCTAGAAGGGGTAGCCAGAGCTAAGGAACTAGAAGTTCCTCAGCCACTTTTGGAAAGTTGAGTGGGGAAAAGATGGCAAAATAGAGGTTATTGGTGATGGGTCTCCAACCGCATCGCCCAAAATCCCTTAAAATCCCCAATACCGTTAGTCGCCTTTTACGTACACCCACCGGAAGAAATGGGGTAGTGTTATTCTAAGCCGATACTACACAGCAAACTAAGTAACACAATGTATATGTAAATGTATGAAATACATTGTGCCTACTGACTTTCAAAACGCGAGTTTAGGCCGAGGTCACTCAACATACAGGGAATATAATAGTTTATGCCTAGCGAACTACAAGTCTGAGCACCTTCGTTGTTATTCTTGTCTGTACCCTTTAAGGGTGTGCAGACGATAGGGTTCCAATCCCTGGATGGGACAACACCAATTTGTTTCTCTAAAGACATTTGTATTGTGTGATTAATTTCTCATGGCTGTTAACGGTGAGGGAAAAATGACTATTCGTACAAAACGGCGATAGGCCTACCACCCATCACGTGAGTACACTGTCCAAGCAAAACGTGGGTACTCTGAACACCAAGTAACAATGTCACGTGATATTCAGAAGTATTAGCACCTCTGCCATGCCTAAAGTATTTACGCCGTGAATATTTGATTTAAGTTAAGATATGTATTGACGATAAACGCTAAAAAGTCTCATATATTTATAGCAATGTGGATGGTAATGTTAGTAGAGGACGACCACGGAGAACACACTTGGACCAAATTGAGAGTGTGCTCAAAAAGGCTGGCGTCCGAAGTATGAAGAATAAAAGAGCATGTATGAAAAGATTGATGGATGTAAACGAAGCTAGAGAGGTTTGTCAGGATCGTACGAAGTGGCGATCGATAGTCTCTGCCTACCCCAATGGGAATTAATGGCGTGAGTATATGTATGTATGTATGTATGTATATTTATAGCAATTCCTATTAGCACTGCTCATTGAATTCTCGTGCTCTTGAACTAAAGTCAAGGTTGTTGCTGAACATATTCAATACAACTACGTAAACACTCGGCTATTAATCATTGTATTCATCAATTGCTAATTGTTTTATCCTATTTTGTCTCTCAAAATAACTCTGATTATACGTAACACACAAACATATTTACAAACATATACTCACGCCATTAGTTCCCAATAGGGAGATAGATAGATAGATTATTCGTTTATTTATGTTAACATAACACCACATACAATATGAAAAACAATACATAAAGTGAAAAAAAAACAATATTTTTGACCTAAAAATTAGTGCTATGGTAACACAAACAAGGTCCTAACTCAGTGCTTGATATTGCCAAGTGGCAAAACACTGGTTTTCAGTTAAGGCCCACACTACACTACACATCATTAAATAATATATAAACAAAAAAAAATCTGTAGGTAGGCAGAGCAAAGGCTATCGATCGCCACTGAGTACGATCCTGACATCCTCTTGCTTCGTTTACATCGATCAATCATCTCATACATGCTCTTTTTTTCTTCATACTTCGGACGCCTGCCATTTTGAGCACACTCTCAATTTGATCCAAATCAGTCCTCTGAGGTCGTCTTCTACTTTCATCACCTTTCACATTGGCTCGATAGATCTCTTTCGGTTTAATTTTCTTTGCCCTTAAATTTTTGTTTGGCTGGGGCGGTGGGCAATCATGTGTAAACATACATACATATACTCACGGCTTTAAATCCCTAGAAGACAGGGTGGTCAGAGATAAGATTTTAGAAATTCCTCAGCCACTTTTAGAACCTGAAACTGGAGAGTACTGAAACGTTTCAGTACTTTTAAAGTTGGTTCTTAACCTGAAACAAAGATATCCTTTACATCAAAGAAGAATTTCGAGCATTAAACAACTAACAGTTATAGAAATAGCATATGTATGTCATCTTTTTACCGTTCCAATAAAACGTATAAACATTTTATACCGGCCATAAAACCAGTGATTATTTATGTATGCACACGAGTTTTGATACGTTTTTATTATTTCTACCTACACACGGGTATATTTACGAAAGGGGAAGCGCCATAACTTCGAAATTGAGAGAGGAAAAGTTGATAAAAAGGGGTATTACACGACATGGTAAAAGAATACGGCAATTTATGTCAGTTTTTCGTAACCATTGGCATGTCAATGTATCAAAATAATTATTGATTACAATATTCTGTGTATTGTCGGCTTGGAGCAGCACTAACCCATTTCTTCCTGCGGGTGACGTAAAGGCCGATGTTGCTGAAGACCCATTCCAACCACCTTTATTTTACATCGTGCAAAGTGTTAGAAAGTTAGTTAAATTGTTGCTGGTTTAATGATAAAAGAGGTCCTTGAGGTAAACATGCGTGTATTCACCAAACATTACATGAATCCGGAATGGCATTTTTGAGTTGCGGGGTTAGAATTACAAAAAGTGTTGCCATTATTAAAAATTAAATGTTGGGTTACTAACACAAAGGAATCTCTAATCTTTATATATTATCTCTATATATTATTTCTGTAAGCCTCTTTCTTGCCCGGAAGCCTGTGACGCGATGTGTTAGGCTAGAAATTTGGATCAGGTATCGTTTTGTACAGTTCGCGGCCGTGGTGTGCACAAAATGCACAAAATTCAGACATCTGATGTAACTGGATTAAGTTAATTGTTTCAGAATTTCAAAGTTGGCCCATAGACTTTGCTTGAGTGTCATAAGCGCGCGCAAACTTTAGTCGATCAGAGATGCGCTGTGATTGGTCGGATTTTTTTCAAACCGGCCAATCAGAAAAATTCACTAGAAATTCAGAAGAGCTGCGCTGTGATTGGTCGGAAAATTTCAAAATAAACTCATTTTATAGGACGCGACGTAGTCGCGCCAGGGTTACCCACTAGTTCTTAATATTTGGCTACCACTTTTTAATATCTATATCCGTTAGCATATCTATATATGAAAGACGTACATATAAGCTTCATCCGTACAAATTAGGCATCAAATTAACCACAAAGAACCAACACACAAAAGATTTATCGATAAATAATTTTGTCTATTCAGTTGGTTTATGACACAAGTTTAACATGTTTAACCGGTTACGATTGACGAAATAAAGTGTTTGTCACTTTGTTGGCTCTTCGTTTTGAAACAACAGGTTCAAATCCGTGATAGTTTTTTAGGAGGTGCAAAAAATGAAGAATGAAGCTAGAGAGGTTTGCCAGGATCGTACAAAGTGGCTATCGATAGTGTCTGCCTACCCCAATGGGAACTAACGGCGCGTGAGAATATGTACGTATGTAAAGAATTATAAAATCATCGATAGTTTTTCTAGGCTTGTTTTGGATGTATATTGGATGACGCCTATTTTTTACATTATATATTTTTAAAATACAAAAAAGTATTATACAGAACAACTAAGATTAAATCTAATAGTATACAATCAAATTTGGTTTTGGTTGATACAAGGCAATAAACTTAACTATAAGGTTAGAATAGAATAATAATGAAAATATGTCGCAAGTATACTGTGTAGTGTCGGCTTAGAATAGCGCTACCCCATTTCTTCCGGTGGGTGTACGTAAGAGGCGACTAACGGACTTGGGGCTTTTTAAGGGATTTTTGGGCGATGCGATTGGAGACCTATCACCAACAACCTTTATTCTACCATGTTTTCCTCACTCAACTTCCAAAAGTGGCTGAGGAATTCATAATTTCTCAGCTCTGGCTACCCCTTTTAGGGATTTATAGCCGTGAGTATATGTGTGTATGTATGTAATAGAATAATAATGAAAATATGTCGCTAGTAATAAATAAAATGAAGTTGTGCGTGTTAAAATAACATTATAGCCTTTATCAATAAATAGTGTAAGATGCTATGATTTTCTAAAAATTTAATGGTCGGTTTCATATTTCTGAAAATCAACTCTTATAAACACACAAAATTACACACTTTACCTCTTTATAACATTACATACATATACTCACGGCTATAAATCCCTAGAAGGGGTAGTCAGAGCTCTGGAATTCAAAAAAGAAATTCTTCAGTCACTTTTGGAAATTAAGTGAGGAAAAGATTGCAAAATAAAAGGTTGTTGTTGACGGGTCTCCAACCACATCACCCAAAATTCACTATAAAAGCCCTAATACCCTTAGCCGCCTTTTACGAACACTCACGGGAAGAAATAGGGTAGTGCTATTCTAAGCTGTAACAACACACCTAGTATTAGTATAAACTTATTAGCATTCTAGTAATTACTGAACAAGGAAGTTTCTTAACACTAAACTATTGTCATTTAAGTGTTGCCAACATTAAAATGGCTATTAGTAATAATGGCTGGCTTAATGCGTGGGGTCATGGATGGCGCCTGCCCCGGGTTTCACCCGCCATATAACTACGTTTTTATGTCTTAATACATCGTTATTACTACCTACAAATACATACTACATACAAATAGCTGTGTAGTGTCGGCTTAGAATAGCACTATCACATTACTTCCGGTGGGTGTACGTAAGAGGCAACTAACGGTATTGGGGCTTTTAAGGGATTCTTGGGCGATGCGGTTGGAGACCCATCACCAACAACCTTTATTTTTACCATATTTTCCCCACTCACATTACCGAAGGTGGCTGAGGAATTTCTAATTCCTTAGCTCTGGCTACCCCTTCTAGGGATTAACAGCCGTGAGTATATGTATGTATGTGTGTATAAATACTTCTAAGTGTATAAGTCTTTGTATAAAGCAATTAAGGTATCTGGGGTATTTTAGGAGCATGATAACATCTAAAATTCATGAAAAAATCCTTTTGCTTTCTTCCAAAACATACTGTGGAAATGTAAAATCCAAACTGCACCAACGAATACACCCATGTTTACTCACATTACTAACTATATAAACTGGTAATCGTAGATAAAAAAAGGATATCCCAGGGTATCCAGAGCTTTCGAATAAGAAATTTCCTAGCTTATTTGGAAGTTGCTTTGGGAGTGAATAAGTTGTAAGTGAATTATTACGTTGTCACAGTCACTCACCACATCGTCAAACAATCATTTAAAAAGTTCCACACCTATAGAAGCTTTTCACTACACTTTTACACAGCTATGTTATATAAATAAAACTTAAACGGCCATAGTGCTGTATCAGTCTATCCCATCTAAACTAGGACTTCAATGCAAGTGTGCAATTGAAAAAAAGAGCTGAGCGATATGTTCGACTCGACTGAACTATCTTTATTGCAAATTATTGTTCCTTAAAGAAAGACATTCAATTCAACATTTGTTTAACAAAAATCAAATGGCGGAAGTGAGCGTATGAGTTTCTCTATGGTAAGTCTATGGAAACGTTTTTGGCAATTTCTTCTAGATGTTAGAAAAAGTTAGTTTTTTAAAAACCTGTAGGTACTTTGTGGCTATCAGCCTGTGAAATTTGGTTAAGACCTGTCAAGCGGTTCCGGAGGAGTAGCGTTCCATGGAAACGGCTAACCCGCTCGACTTCGTCTCGCTCAGCTCAAAAAAGGGGCTTTGCATTTAACCGACAGTAACTAAGTAATAAAAACCTGTTAAAGTCTTAGGGTCACGGATAGTGCTTGCCCCCGACTTCACCTGTAATAATCGACACAACGTATGTAACAAATTGAAATAGCATTTTTATTAATTGAAAAACTAACAACCCGTCAGTGGAAGTCTTCAGTTGATTAATGGTTGTTGCAAGGCTGGTGCTATCCAATAAATTATATATTTGCGTACGTTGAGTTATGTGTTAGAATCAAAGTGAAAGATATTTGTGTATATACGCGAGAGGTGATCCGCCAATAAGATGAGTAATTAATTTGGCAGTCTTTGAATATATTTACTGTACAATTCCAAATATGTTTCCCCGCACAGAAGCCACATTACTGTCTAAGTTGTATTAGTTAGTTTTTATTTTCATTATTTTAGTGAAAGACAGTCTGAAAACCAGCGCTGTAAGCTAGCACTAATGGTGCTGTGTGCAGCAAATGCTGAGACTGTTCCTTTTTGCCATTAATTTTATTTAGGTTAAAATTATACTCGTATTGTACCCGAAGTCCTTTAGACCCATCAGCCTCACATCCTTTCTCTTAAAAACTCTGGAAAGACTCTGTGACAGACATATAAGAGAAAAATCACTTGCGAAAAAACCCCTCCATATAAACCAACACGCTTTCACTAAAGATAAATCAACTGAGACTGCACTACACAACGTAATATCTAAAATTGAATGTGCACTCAGCACTAAGCTATCCACACTAGGCACCTTCAT
Organism: Bedellia somnulentella; assembly: GCA_963576735.1. Lineage (NCBI taxonomy): Eukaryota > Metazoa > Arthropoda > Insecta > Lepidoptera > Bedelliidae > Bedellia > Bedellia somnulentella. Next base: position 1,315,834 of record OY755193.1, read on the forward strand.
AGACATTGAAGGTGCTTTCGATAAAACTAACATACCCTGTATCGAGAAAACTCTGAAAGACTTCCGTGTTAACTCCACACTCAGGGGTTGGGTTGTTAACATGTTGAGACTCAGAGCGGTCCAAGTAACCTTAAAAGACACCACCAGAGCCATTGTGACAAGAGGATGCCCCCAAGGGGGGGTCCTCTCCCCACTCCTATGGAACATGGTGGTCGACTCTCTACTTAGGAGGCTCAATGCCCGAGGCTACTTTACTGTAGGCTACGCGGACGATCTCACTATCCTACTAAATGGAAATCATGTAAACACGCTCTGCAATCAAATGGGTCAAGCATTAAGAGTAGTGGAGACATGGTGTAACGAATACGACCTGAAAGTAAACCCTAAAAAGACTGAACTAATTCTTTTCACTCACAAAAGAAACTCCCCCCTTTTGAACTTCCAAAACTCTTTGGAACCCAAATCACTCTTTCCAAGACTGTTAAATACCTAGGAATTACCCTAGATGACAAACTGAGCTGGAAACCACATTTAGATAACACTTTAAAAAAAGCCAGCGCTATGCTATGGCAGTGCAAGCGGATACTAGGTAAAAACTGGGGATTAAAACCTAAGATCGTACACTGGCTTTATACCACCATTATTAGACCTGTGATAACCTACGGCTCACTGGTCTGGTGGTCGAGAACTAGATTAACAACAGCCCAAAACGACCTAGAAATAATGCAACGGCTTGCCTGTATGGCCATCACGGGCTGTATGAGAACCGCACCTACGGCAGCTCTTCAGGTGCTACTGAATCTGCCGCCCTTACACTTACACATACAGCAAGAGGCAGCGATGTCCTCACTTAGGCTGAAAAAGGCAGGACACCTCAAAAATGACTCCAGAATCCTACACACTAATATTTATACAGCGGCCATCCAATACCAGCCCTTACTTACTGCACCATGTGATAGGATAACAAAAACCATTATAACCAAGCACAATTACACTGTTGTACTCGAAGAGGAACAACATGACTACTCCGATATTAAAGAGGTGCGTGTGTATACAGATGGCTCCAAGACCAACCAAGGGACTGGAGCGGGCGTATACTCACAAGACCTCAATATCAAAATCTCCAAAAGCCTAGGCCACCACAATACGGTATTCCAAGCGGAGTGTCTTGGAATAATTGAGGCGGCAATGGCAATCAAAGCCCGTGCGCTGTCCGATATGCATGTCAAAATCATCTCGGACATTGCATCTGTGCTACAGGCTCTGGATCGTTGTGTGTTCACTTCAGGACTAGTCCTGGAGTGCCACGGTGCTCTGGAGGAGGTAGCCGGGAAAAACATTATAACCCTTCAATGGATTAAAGGTCATAGCGGCTCATTGGGAAACGACGCGGCTGACGAACTGGCTAGGGCGGGGTCGGCCAGGAACCTGCAGGGTCCTGAACCGATTATCCCCCTGCCTTTTGGTCAGCTGCGTGCGTGGCTAAGAGAACGCACACACTCTCTCTCCAAGTCACACTGGCAGGAAGAGCCTGGCTGCAGACAGTCAAAGGAAACTATGCCAACCCTTGACATAAAGCTGACCGGGCGCGCACTACGACTTAGTAGGAAGGACCTGCGGACAGTGGCGGGAATACTCACAGGACATACCACATTAAACAAACACTTACACACTATAGGCATCACCGACAGCCCTCTATGCCGTGCGTGCATGAAGGCTGATGAGACGGTCGCTCACGTGCTCCAGGAATGCACTGGAGTGGCCGATATCCGAAAAAACACTATAGGAACAATAAAGTCGCTCCCAGGGGCGGTAGCTGACCTGGATAAGCTACTTGCCTTCTGGACGGAATTAGGCTGGGAGAGCTAGTTGACCACTTGGTCCACGTACAATGGTCCGCCATGTCGGGCTCAGTGCGGAAACCCGTGGCGTTTACCGCCCGTCTAATAATAATAATAATAAAGAACGCCTGAAAAGTGTGCTTAATAGCTACTTGTCAGGCGTTAATAAGATCCGAGCCATTAACTCCTGGGTCATGCCTGTGCTGATGTACACGTTTGGCGTGCTCAGATGGACTCAGTCCGAACTAGACGCTCTGGACAGACGAGTCCGCACGACGATGACCTCTCATCGAATGCATCATCCGAGATCGTCGGTTATGAGATTGTATATCCCGCGGAAGTGTGGTGGTCGAGGCCTCTTGAGTGCCAAAACAATGCACAACCGCGAGATATGCAACCTCAGAAACTATTTTTTGACGATGACGGATGATAGTATTCGGGGAGAGGTGGTCGCTAGTGATAAAGGACTGACTCCCTTATCGTTGGCCTCACAGGATTGGCGAACCCCGGAGGTACTTAGCACCTCTGATCGGGAGTCCGTATGGAAAGAGAAGGAGCTGCACGGGAGGTTTTACAAGGTACTTCACGAACCTTTCGTTGACCGTAAAGCCTCCCTGCATTGGCTGCGTTTCGGGGACCTCTTTGGGGAAACCGAAGGTTTTGTCTGTGCAATACAAGACCAGGTTATCAAGACGCGGAACTATCGGAAGTACATCCTAAAGGACGGTACCACAGACATCTGTCGAGCATGTGGCCGTCCCGGAGAGTCACTTAGGCATGTTATTTCCGGTTGTTCGGCTCTTGCTAACACTGAGTACTTGCACAGACACAACCAAGCAGCCAAAATCCTACATCAGGAGCTCGCTCTGAAATACGGACTCTTGCAACAGAGGCTGCCGTATTACAAGTATCTGCCGGAGCCAATCCTAGAAAACGACCAAGCCAAAATCTATTGGGACCGATCCGTTATCACGGACAGGACTATTCTAGCGAATAAGCCTGATATCGTGGTATGGGATCGGTCGCAGTCGAGGGTATTTCTAGTGGATGTCACTATCCCACATGACGAGGGTCTCGTGAAAGCCGAAACCGAGAAGCTTCGGAAGTATCTTGATCTGGCTCACGAGATCACCGACATGTGGGGTGTGACCTCGACTGAAATTATCCCAATTGTTTTGTCCGCGAACGGGTTAATTCCAACCAGCCTCGCGACCAACTTGAGGCGGTTGGATTTCTGTGGCGTGTCGGTTCCAGCACAAATGCAGAAAGCGGTGCTGCTCGATACGGCTCGGATCGTCCGTCGGTTCTTGAACCTGACTCCCTGACCTCGACCGACTGTGCTCTTGTCGGGGAGTACCGCCTCTCCCATTAAAATTTTATATTTTCTTTTTCGGCCATGGGAGAGGCGAGAATCTAAAAGATACCGAATAATAATAATATAGTCGTATTTTTCTCATAGACATAGACATATACTCACGCCGTTAATTCCCATTGGGGTAGGCAGAGACTATCGATCGCCACCTCGTACGATCCTGGCAAACCTCTCTTGCTTCGTCTACATCCATCAATCTTTTCATACATGCTCTTTTATTCTTTATACTTCGTATTGTTCTCATTTGTGCATATTTAAGGCAAATATAGAATTTAAATTTCACTGATCCGACTTCGACAAATCTATCAAGTCTATCTATTAAACGAGGTTGTTTGCGCGGTAAAACCATTTTTTCAGTGAATGTAAAGTAGTAAAGAGCTTATTCCATTTGTCTGAATGAAGACGTCTGAAAGCCACAGAATCTGAATTCAGACTAGTGGAATAACGTTCAGAACGCTAAGCTTCTGAAAAGTAGACAAATTTGTGTAGTGGAATAACAAGCGTCTGCGGCAGTAACTTCGAAGGACGTCTGAATTCAGAAACGACAAAGTGTAATGGAATAAGCTCTTTACGACCACAGCTCTACATTGCTAATTTTATACGTATGCATAACTGAATTTCTGTTTGATAGAATTGGTTTGAATTATTTTTACAAAACGCAAGAGTCCGAAGGGAGAAAAGAACAGTAGTGTGTGTAGGAGGCATAAGTTTTTTTTGTCAGGATCGTACAAATTGCCTATTCTATATCAATGGAAAGCAAAAGCCTTATATGATCATATGTAACGAAACACACGTCCTTATATGTAACGAAAATTTAAGCTATTTTTATTGCTATGCATTGAATCCATTCAACGGGCTTTTACTCGATATTTAGTATTCAGAACACTCGGAATATCATACAGGCAGCCTTATACTCAAATATTAGAGTTTTTTGAGATGGAATCATTATTTGATCGTCGGAAAATGTTAGACTCTGAGCTTCTTTTTTATATAAGGTAGTAAACAATTTCATTAACTATGATGAAGTAATCAAAAATATAAATTTAACTGTTCCCTTCAATATCCTCGATATACAATTAGGAATATATTTAATGTTAGAAGATGCCGTACCAATATTGGACTTAATTCACCCATCACGAGAATGTTTAAAAGCTACAACGAAATGCAGGCAAAACACTGTGAAATTGACATATTTGGTGACTCTTTAGCAGTTTTCAAGCAAAAAGTTAAAGTTGTAAATAGATAAGATGGGGCCAGTTTGTATTGTATTGTATATTATTTTATTAATTTACTAATTTTGTTATTTACTAACATTTAATTTGTTGTTATGATTGTATTGTATTTTGTTAATTCAACAACTTATTGAATTATTCTTACTAGATAATAAGTCAAATATTTATATAGGTGTATTTATTGATTTAATTATTAATTTAAGTTAGTTTGAAGATTTTAAAAAATCTGTTAATTTAATTTTATAATAATGTTAGCAATGTTTTGAATTATATCGATATCCAAAATGAATGATGTGATTAGCCTATAATTGGTGTATTTAGTTTCACTGTTGGCAATCCGTAATAAATAAATAAATTTATGTAATGTTAAAAAACAGCAAGTGAAAACAGTGATTTTCAGTGGCAACATACAAACAACTTATTCAAACATTTCCTACTATCAATCTTTCTATAAATCCAGTCAAGTTAACATAACAATAGTCGATGTAATGATGGTAATAATATTTTACACTGGCAATGATTTGTGAAAACATTATCTATGACTATGACTGCCGTTGTCTAAGTTTCCTTTTAACGTAGTTCTTACGTCAGGGTATTTCAAGACGCTTTTTAAATTTTTCACAGTCTTCTATAACTTAATAACAGTATCGATTTTTGTTATAAAAAGTTAAAATTTTATTTGTAATATTGCCTATTCCGTCGTGTCTTATGTTAACTTTTTTGTAATTGTTATATTTTATTTCATAGACATGCTTTCCAAAACATCTCAGTTTGACGATATTCCTCAACTCATTTATCAAAATATGAGATTCATTTTGAAATAATATCAAAAGGAAAGGAGATGAGGGAAAACATTGCGAGGAATCCCACGCGATTACCTGAGTTTAAGTCCATTCCAATAAGTAAGTTAAGTCAGAATAAATAGTATCTGCTCTGTGGCTTTTCTTCAGGATTTATGAAGTATATATAGTATATACGATATGCCGGTGTCTATATTATATTTACCTACTTATCTATCCATCGGCCATAAGTTTTGCAAGTTTACGCTCTACAAAACAATGAAATTATTCTTTACAAATATAGTAAGCTATAATTCATATCCACAACTTGACTACAGTATAATAACATTGATTAAACACATAAAAGTAAGGTAGCTGTAACTTACCGCTCGCTTGAAGGCGGGAATTTACTTTCTACTGCCAACATTATAATAATGCTTTGGTAAATAGTTATGTTATCTGCCAATTGCACCTTAAGTTCCGTTATTTTAAAAAAAATATGCAAATATGTTTTATAAACAGAATTCATGGACCTGGATTAATTTCTTTTAGTTAGTTTTTGTATTTTTTGCTTTTTAATACTTTTATAACTTCCTTTTCTCACAATTCCCTATTATTTAATTTTTCGCTTTAAATTCTCGAAAATCCTTCGAGCTGACTTTTACTCGCCCACATTTAAAATATCTTTTTTCTACATCAAGATAACACAGTCAACAACACTCAACCCATATCTATTTAAATTACTGCATAAAAAGTTTTACATAAATATACAAACGTTTTTCGATAATCAAGAATTAAAATAATAATAAAACTCGCGATAAAATCTCGAATATTCGAATTCCCGCCATTGTGCGGTGACATTTGACCGGTACGCATGCGCAATGTAGTTCACGACCCCACTTTGCATACAATATGTATTCGATCCTAGTTTGAATACTTTCAATATTGACATCTCTTTCTTTCATTGTAGCAGCTTTGATTTAAGCGGTTTGTTAACAATAATTTATCTTGCTGACTCTGTCACTCATTAACATAAGGACTCAACAGAATATATTTAGGTTAATTTGGATAACTAAAGTATTTGTACGGTTTTTGGATATCGTTTTTAGCTTACGAGTATAATACCAATAGATAAAACGGGATACTATTACTAAGGCTTTGATGTCAGTCTGTCAAACTATCCGCCCGTCCCCAGGTGGTATATCAATCTTAGGGGGATGTATATCTGCGAGGAATAAAATTTTCGATATTGACACTAAAATTTATAAAATATATTGTTTTACTTATGTATGTCTAAATATTTTATGTAGAACCAGCTTCATCTCAACGTTGACGCCGTAAATCATCGAAGTAGAGGCCAAGTTACGTATACCTACTTCTGAAAAACAAAAGTAATATTATTAATAAATAAATAAATGAGTGAAATCGTTATTTGAGTACTCATGATTTGAGTGGACAGTGGACAGTGCATTCACAAGATAGGGGCATATGCCTATCACAATTATGTACGAATACACTGTAACATGAAAGTACATGTCAGCTTTTCACAATATTTATATCACCATTAATAGCATTGATACATTAGCCACATGTACACATTTGTGTTAGAAAAAAAAATGGGCGCAAATTATTTACAAATCCCAATTCGGTATGCAAAGTTTTTTTTTGGTATTTATTAAATATTTTTATTCGATAGCCAACACGAAAATAAAAAACTGATTTGAATATTTTTCATTTAAAATGAGTAATTGCAAAGTTATGATTTTTTATAGATTGTTCAACTTTTGCACTTAATGACGTCATCGATTGAAAATATCACGTAGCGCCATGCAAATAAATCGAAATGTTTAGTAAAAATGTTGCTAATTGCAAAATATTTCACGAATTTGAGATCCCAAATGAATATTATTACGATATTATACTAAATAAACCTATGATTTTCGATGTTTTATTAATAAACTGCAAAAACGAATGTCTTTGACATAACGCTGAAGGTCAAATACTGTTACAGTTTTTTGCTAAAATAATGGTCATCTTAGCTCTGTTTGATTTAATTTCAAGAAAATATGTTTTAAAAACATAATATCTCGAAATGGTTTCGTAATCAGCACCACTTTTGTAAAACTTTGCATACCGAATTGTCGTACTTATTTAAATATGTTATCCTTACTAATTTTTAACGGTATTGTTGCAGGTGATAGGTCGAAGAGAGTATGCGGTCAGACCTACAAGACGGACGACGGAAGAACCGCAGCCGGGGTTACCCCTAGACGTTGTCGTGCAACAGGTAACATTTGAAACTTTCTACCAATACCACGTGGATAACTAGAATGTTTTTGTTCATGAAAACTTCATGTGGGGATTATTTTTAATATTTGTCCTTTATTTATTATAAAGAAAGAAAGAAAGAGAGACATTTATTCGCTGTACATCATATCTATACGTATATTTCACGCCATTTCTCCATACGATCTTCACTCTGTAAGATCATACAAAACCACTCCAGTTTTATTCATTAATCTCTTACACATGATAGAGATTTAATCTTCTACCCTTAGAATAATACTAAGTTTGTGCTGCATACTTCATAAATACTCATATTTCACGCCATTTCTCCATACGATTGTCACTCTGTAAGACTTTGGAAAACTTCTCCAGTTTTATTCAACAATCTTCTCATACATATTTTTTTAAATAATTAAAACGCCTACTTTATGTTGTCTATTTGATTTAAATGTGCCCCAAGCTCATAAGATATGTCTTTTCGAAATCAAAAGTGAGTTCTTTTATGTATTTAAATTTAACCATTTTTTTAAGTAACTCGTTAAACCAAAACGTCAAAATATAAGTATTTTTTTTTATTACACATTCATAATATATTCATTCTTAAATACAACCTTCTTGATAATTCTGAATAAATCAATTTATAAAGACACAAATCCATTAATCAATCAAATTCAAGAGAAATTTCTTTAAAGCTATAATCCGTAATAAAGTCATCTCAAAACTATCAATACATTGACGCCATATAGCACTTAGATTTGACCTGCGACCGCAGACTGAATAGACCGATCAATCACTACTTTCGTATTGATCAACTTATCACCGTGAAATAACAAAATATCTAGACAAATTCTTTAGCTTTATCTTAGAAGATAGTGGTGGAATAAATTTAATCTAAGAAAAAAGAGTTTAAAAAAAAGATCTCATCTCAACGATAGGATGATATAAGGCTGAGACTAACTAGTAAATTTAGACCATTACATTTTCATCGGAAAATTAACATTTATGTGAGTGTGTAGAGCTGTTAGTACATATTTGACAGATCTACCTGTAAATAAGGTGTATCATAGTGCCATAAAAGATGCAGTTCTGGAGAGTTTAATTCAAAGTTGCACGCAGTTATTAAAATGATTTCACAAGGGAACAGCATTTTTGTTGCATGAAACATTTTGTCCATTATTTAATTATGCATTTTTGGGGTGCTGATTTCAGATTTGAAGTCAGATTGTTTGTATCAGCTTTAATTTTTGAGTTACAAAAAAAAAGCGTTTATAAAGAAAATTTTTTTTTTTAGAATATCACTAGAAAAGTTAAAACATTAGTTAAAACTACTCTTAAAAACATTCGGTCGGGCCGGGTAATAGATAAAAAGTTAGGGTAACAGCATTTCGAAAGGTTTTTTGTTAATATTAACCAAACAAAAATAAAAATCATCTTGATGATTGGTAGGTTCCCGCCACAGCATTGGTGATTGATACTTAAAATGGGGTCTTTTCTTATTTGCCCATAATCTCAAAGACTCCACACATGTTTTACAAAACAAATGAGGAACCCAGTACGTGTCATGGGTGTCCAAAGGGAATCCAAAGTAATTGAAATTCACTTGTTTTATGACCTCCGACATACTTAATCTACAATCATAGAATCTACAATATTTAAATGTATATTCACCACAGATGTTACAAAAATAGTTAGAAGTTAGTTTTTACAATTATTTCTCGTCGTTGACATTGTTAAAGAAATATTATTTTTAATGAATAGCACGATTGATTTGTATTTAAAGTGTTACAAGTAAAGAAATACGTGTGACCGCTGTATATCAAAAACTAAAGCTGTTAGAGAAAAACTGAAAGTAGATTTAAAATCAGCGACCTCAAATTAGAAATATTTCAGTTATGATTAAAGTTCAAACTAAATAGGTGGCATCCATCAACTAAAAATAAAATTTTGTGAAAATGATATCCAAATAGCTTTTAAGTGAAAAGTCCACTCCCTCGGATATAGTTTTCTCAGATGATGTAAACGTAGCTTTAGCCACCTTTTACGTCGTGGGAAATGGGAAAGTGATATTCTAAACCGGTACTTCAACCAAAACCCACACCTTTTTAACTCTGACTAAATCTTCATGACAATAAAGTAGGTTGTATAATTATTCAAGTAAGAACACTTAAAGTAAGATATTATTATGTACGGAAACAAAACAACGGACATGTTTTATCTCTTTACCGGCAAAAACGGATGTTATTAAATATTTTAAAAGTTGTAATATTTACACTTTTTAATTTATGAAAGTGTGTCATCATCTAAGTATTTTGTTATTAAAGGTTATCATTATATTTTTTAAAATATTATTTCAATGTATTCATGTTGTAAGTGTTGTAAAGATAATCTCTGTTGAGCCACATCAACAACAAGATTCTTTGATAGCTAAATTCTTATTCTTTAAAACATATAAAAATACATATAAATAATGAATTAATTTCGAGATTAATATTATTTTAATTATAAATATCGTTAGTACCTTAAAATTTCATTGTAGAATTTTGATAAACTTAACAATTACTACGAACATACACCATTATCCGTTGAGAAGAAAATGAGAACTAATATTAATAAGTTTCTTCGCTTAATTCCGCTAAATAATTAATATTAATATATTATTAATATTAGTATTTGCACTTTTGCAATAAATATATTTGAATTTGTATTGCTATGGATTTCCGCAAAGTAACGCCTGATTCAATCCAAGAAAATGAGTTTTAAGAGAAGAGGCGTAACAAGAAGATAAGTCGTCATAATCAAATAGAAATTCTTGAATCCGGTCCGGTCAAAGGGCGTTGAGAAACCACAGATTCACCTCACAAGGGCCCCGTACTTGACAACTAAACCTGTATCGTGAGATGTCTGTCATGATTAATGGGAAAATTTGATCGTATCTATCTGATACGAAGTCCGTTCTTGGGATTTCCCTGGGATATTTGTTCTTTACATATTCTTACGGCTATAAATCCCAAAAAAGGGAAGTTAGAGTTTCAGAATTTTATTTATTTATTCCAAAAAACATAATCATTACAGGCATAAACCTAATGCGATGACATTTTAAATTAAATTTTAACATATTAAATTTATGGTACTCTCTTACTTATTGCAACAAAGATATTTCAAGGCAATGATTGTGAAGTCACCCAGATGACATGCAAAAACATCCACATTTTCAGCAATTTCCCGCAAAGCCACTAGTGCTCTGACCAGAGGGCACTGCTGCAATAAATTAGTGCGCGACTGTGGTAAGGCAAAAAAAATTCCCTGTCGTCGTCTCAGCGTTCCATTCGGCACTTTCAAATTTATTTATAAAGAATTTGGAATGATACCCCGCATAACTTTCAATAAATATAAAATTAGATTTAAATCCCTTCTAACTTGCAAAGTATTATAACCAACCATCCCTAAACCAATTTTGTTGGATACATAAGCGGGTAATAGGGATAGACCCTATACATTTTAAAATAAAGAAATTTTAAGAATTTATTTTGTATTTTCTCCACCATGAGACTATATAATTGGAAATTCTTAAGTTATGCATATAGGGAAGAAACAGAAGTTAAACGATGATTGGTGATTAGTCTCCATCACAGTCAGACGAAAGGGGTATTGTCTTTAAGTGATTGTTGGGCGATGCAGTAAAATGATATTTTTATATTTCCAACGTTATTTTTAAGAGCAGTAGTAGAAAACAAATGGAGGATTATGGATGCATTTCAATCTCTATTTTAAGCGATGTTTGTACAATTTTAGGATGTTTTCTTTTTCAGATGTATGTAACTAAAATAATACATAAGATAAGCAAGAATATCATATTTAATTTATTGATTCTTGTTTATAATGCTCGGAAAATATACAATATTTTTTTAAATTTTCGAGGGAGAAAAATAGATATTTTTGAGGGTTCGTCACAAACACGGGCCTTTTTTTGTTAGAACCTAAATCAAAGGTGAGTGTCAAATCATCTTCTTTTACAACCTTGACAAAGAGAAATCTTCCATTATAAATCAGATTACACGATTGGCCTAATAAAATATTACGGCAAATATAAAATATTAATTATGCTATCATCTTATTTTATTATGATTATGACACAACACGAGTCAGCCATTAAAATATATAACAATTATTTTCCTCTTATTGTTTTATTAAACAAATCAATTTCAATGGAAATTATTGATATTAAATAAATTGAATCGCATGACAATTATTTATATTAATTATGATATTGCGAGATGGGAATAATTTGTGGTTTTTTTAATTGTTTAATAGCCTTGGTAGTTTAGTGGAAAGAGCACGGCATCTGATGCTGAGATCAATGGGTTTGAATAATGAGCTAGACCTTCACTTATGTGCAGTTCTAGGCCCGGAGGTCGCGGGTTTGAATCCCGATATCGATACAAATCAATCCCAATGATTGCGGATGTGAACGATACGAACGGCCGACAACAATTTTGTAAAAAACGGGAAAAAATCCAAAAAAACATAGGTAGGAAGATTAAATAGTAGTACTAATGCTTTAGTAAGGAAAATTAGATTACAACTTTATATTATTTGAATTTAAAACTCCACCACACTGCGCGGGAAAAAAGCAAACCCGCCAATAACACATCCGCCATTTTGAAACAAGCATGGTTTCCATTTATCCATCCACAGCATTGGGAAACAAATCCAAGAAACAATATAGGTAGGTAAACTAATAATAGTAGTGCTAATGATAACTTTATGAAGGAAACAAACAATGTAGTGACTTACAAGACCTATGTTATTGTCGAAATGACGTCATAGATCGACCTTTGACCGAGCGGCCTTCCCGCGCTTAGCACCTAGGTGAAAAAAACAACTAAAATGTTGCCATGTGGAAGGAGGTTCTAAGTTTATTACGAGACTATATGGTCGGCAATTTACGTACATGCATATTGTAATCAAATTGTGTAATAATTTTAGGTACTATTTGGTAATGTAGTTATGAAACTTTTCATACATACCGTGATATATAAGAACCGTGATAGATCAGTGAGTAGAACACCGCTTGTCATGCAGACGATGCGGGTTCAAATGCCGGGTCAGGCTTACTCTAATTTATCTTTTCTAAAGTCATATGTGTGGTTAATTTAATTTATTAGGGTTGTTAACGGTGAGGAAAAACATCGTGAGAAAACCCACCTGGCTAAGCTGTACTTAGCGTATTAAACGGCGATAGGTCTGCTCCCTATCACGTGAGTACACTGTCCAAGCAAAACGTGGGTACTCTGAACACCAGGTGACAAATTTTCATAATTTATAAGTTAAATAAATTGTGTAGATAAGAGGTATAAAATTACTTCCTAAAGGGATAGAACAAGGATAAATTTTTTGAAAGGTTAGATATTTTATACTCAATTACGCCTTGACGGAAAATGTCTACACATATATTTTCATGACATGACAAAACAATAAGGGTTTAGGTTTTCAGCCTTTCGACTACGATACCTTAAAGAGGAGAGTTTTGGGCACTATGCAACTCAATAAATCAACCTTCCAGCATAGCTAGTACGAGCGATCTTTTATCAAGATATCACGTGGTATAAAACAGCCATCTATTACATACATACATACATATACTCACGGCTATAAATCCCTTGGAGGGATATCCAGAGCTAGGGAATTAGAAATTCCTCAGCCACTTTTTGGAAGTTGTGTGGGGAAAAGATGGTGTAATAAAGGCCGCATCGCCAAAAAATCCTTTAAAAGCCCCAATACTGTTAGTCGCCTCTTACGTACACCCAGCGGAAGAAATGGGGTAGTGCTATTCTAAGCCGACACTACACAGCTTGCACACACACAGCAGCTTTCTTAATTGATTAGTAATAATCCCCACATGAGTTTTTCATGAACAAACATTTCTAATAGGTAATCGTAATGATAACATAGAGCTCACGCTAGGCCTCCAGCCCGGCTAGTACGAGCGGTGTTTAAACTAGTTATCGCGTGGGATAAAGCAGCCATCTCCTACGCACTTACGTTGTATCGTGTACTGCCATCTCATTCTAACCGTTATCGTGTCGATAAAATAGCGCTTGTACTTGGCCTTCTAATTTCAAAATCGGTGTTTTATTCTATTCAAGATTTCTAAGACGTGACCTGTCAGGTTTATTTCATGGTAAATGCTCATTATTTTTAATTAATAGCCTTTTGCATACGAAACCATTAAATGAATAAAAAATCTAAGTGGCTGTAATGTTTTGACAAGTCAATTTCGTCATTATACTGTCGAAACACGGAAGATGTCGGTTGTAAAGTCATCTTTTATAAAGACTTATTCATATTCTATTCGTTAAGTTTCATAGTATACCTACTACTTAATATTATTCATATATTCGTAGGCCTTTATTTCACAAAAGGGTAGACAGAGGGACGGTAATTATATAGTGACATCGTCTGGTAAGCCGTGTAGTGCCGGCTTAGAATTACACTACCCATTTTTACTCACGGGTGTCGTAAGAGGCGAATGTGGTTGGAGACACATCACCAGCGATACTTTATATCTACCATCTTCTCCCTTATCAACTTCCAAATGTGGCTGAGGAGTTTCTAGCTCTGATGCTCTGACTACCCCTTTGTGGGATTTATGGCCGTGAATATATGTGTGTATGTATGTCATTCTGAAGCTGTGGCTAGCTTGTTTTTGGGATTCTAAATAGTTTAAACACAAATATTACAAAATTGCGACTTCTGTAAGTTTAATTCTCCTCATACAAACATACACGACAAAATAAATGTCACCCCTTTTCTATAGTATCTTGCACGTGTATGTATGAATGACAAAACTTTCATTTAAAACTTGTAATTTTTGAAAGTAAACACGTAAATGTATGTTTTACCGCCAATTTGCGAATCGTATATCCTACAATCAGTACGTGACGTGGGCTTATAATAGTTTTTATGGTTGTGTCTGTGCAGAGTATGTGTGTAATTTGAGTTACGTTTGAAAATTGCTGTGTAGTGTCGGCATAGAATAACACTACCCCATTTCTTCCGATGGGTGTACGTAAGAGGCGACTAACGGATTTGGAGCCTTTAAGGGATTTTTGGGCGATGTGGTTGGAGACTTATTACCGAAAACCTTTATTTTACCATCTTTTCCCCACCAAAATTTCCAAACGTGGCTGAGGAATTTCCAATTCCTTAGCTCTGGCTACCCCTTCTAGGGATTTATAGCCGTGAGCATATGTATGTATATTTGTATGTTTGAAAATATATTGTTGTACTGTACCCCTATGAAAGATATCCAATTCTCATTTCTGCTGGGAACTCACTGTTTATAATATACTAGTGGACCAATCCAGCTTTCAAATATCTTAACCGTTTTGTAGAAACAAACTGTCACATGACTAAGTATTACTTACGTGGGTTTCCTCACGATGTTTGTTACCAAGTATCTATTGTTCAAGTATAATTTTATAACTGACCCGATGGACTTCGTACTGTAAATTTGCTTATGCCAAACTTTAGGCGTTTCTTGCGGAACTGAGTTCAATCAGGCGTGAATATTTCATCGGTAAAAAAGTTCTAGGATAAAAACTATCCTATGTTATAATTTGTGTCATTATTTAGCATTCTGTTAAATTTCATTTATATATATTCTATAATTGAGAAGTCTTTTTACCTCAAACACAAAAATATCTAAACTTTCACATTTATAATATTAATAGTATAAGGCGATAGGCCTGCCTATAGGTGATAGGATTTGAGTACATTGTCCAAGCAAAACGTGGGTACTCTGAACACCAGGTGACAATGTCAGGTAATGTTCAAAAGTATTAGTACCTCTGTCAACTCTTCGGGAATATAAACAGAGTGAGCGTTTGAGTCTTTGATATATTTATCATTTATAAAATAAGCCCGAATTTCGGAAGAGAATGTTCCCATGAAGCCATTCGAGTTCAACTCACGCAGGACCAGTTCCACTTCCTACCGATTTCACCAACCCTTCATTATCGGGGATCACGAACTGGTTCGCTAACTGTACCTGCGTTTGGGCAAAAAATAAGGACAGATTTTGGGGTTCCGTAAGTTATTAAAAGATGATTAAGTATATTTGGGCCTTTAAAGTACGGAGAATAAAAGAGCCTATTTTCCTCTCTCATCTTCCAAAAGTGGTGCAGAAATACATAGTTCTATAGCTCAGCCTAAGTAACCCTTATTTGAGAAATGTAGCGTAGTAATAATATATAAAGGAAAGAAACATTTAGACACCAGCGGGGATCGAACCCACGAACTCCGGGTATACGCCCGCACCACATGATATTTTCATGAGGTTTGACTCTTTTCAATTTTCTTCGTCGAAGTTTTTTCATCTCTTAATCTTCATTATCTCCTTGATTTTTCAGCAACTTATAATATTAAGTAGAAATTGATGAAATCGTATAGAAAACTGTGTATATAGACAAAACTGACTTAGTTGTATTAAATCATACATACATACATATACTCACGGCTATAAATACCTTAACGGGGTTGCCAGAGCTTTGGAATGAAAAATTCCTTAGCCACTTTTGGAAGTTGATTGGGGAAAAGATGGCAATAATAAATGTTTTTGGTGACGGGTCTCCAACCACATCGCCCAAAAACCACTTAATAAGCCCCTATACCCTTAGTCGCCTCTTACGATCACCCACGGGTAGAAATGGGATAGTGTTATTCTAAGCCGACACTACACGACATCTAAGCCGACACTACACGACATCTAAGCCGACACTACACGACATCTAAGCCGACACTACACTTAAATCATGTGACAGTGTATTAGCCTGCACTGCATCCTGTCATGCACTGTCCAAGAAATATATATTGAATAATCTGAACACGGCGATAGGCTTGCCCCCTATCACGTGAGTACACTGTCCATGCAAAACGTGGGTACTCTGAACACCAGGTGACAAAGTCACGTGATGTTCAGAAGTATTAGTACCTCTGCCAACCCCTTCGGGGATATTCGGCGTGAACGTTTATGTTTATGTTTATTATAATCTGAACACAAGATGTCATTCAAGATTTCTACCTTTGCCATTTATTCGAGGATTTGGAATGTGAACGTTAAGTTGAGTTTTAGAAAGTGAGACACAAATAAAACTACATTTAACTAAAAACAGTAAAACTTAAACAGAAAGATACTTTAACTTATCTTCATGCCATTTTATAAGTTTCTGCGGATCCCTAAATAGCCGGCATCTTAAAAGACATTACCTTCCTCCCACTCTGCTCTGATTTTAAGATAAGCATTACGTGCACTGGAAAACCTTTTTAATATAAAATTTGAAGTCTCATGCATTCGCGATAACATGTTCATTCTGCATGCATGTTCTGCCTTAAATATAAGTATTTATCAAAGGTGGAAACTTGTAAATGGCTCGTAGTCAATGTATAGGTATTAACATTGTAAATTTAGCTGTTAGTTTTCGAAATAAATTATAATACTTGTATAGTTTTGCTTATTAACATATATATATATGATTAACAGGAATAATATTCTTTTTACCTGTGAGAATGCTCCAAAACTACTACCCCGATTTTAATCATTATTTCATTAAAGTAAAGGTGCTTCCTAACCGGGAGCTTTCACTTATACTGTAACATTATAGATTCATCTTTGAGCATTACATTACAATAATAATATTATTATTATCTCCCTGACTGACGAGCATTCGCGTGTAATTCATACAATCATTCATATAATCATTTGAAGGTGCGCATTGTAATGCTCGGTTCTCCTCTTTTACTGATGTAATGCTCAAATCACATTACATTACATTACACGCAGATGCTGCCGGTGAAGGAACCCGTCGAAGGTATCATCGCACTAAATTTCGTAGGGGATGAGTAATAACTGAAGAAGGCTTATATGACTACGAAGCTGGGGCGGACCACTTGTATTTATATACCAACACAGGATAGGAAGAACTTGTCACCAACATTTTAATGCTTAAGTGGTAGCCTGTTTTGTAGTTCTTTATAAAACATTAGCCGTGTAGTGTCGGCTTAGAATAACACAACCCCATTTCTACCCGAGGGTGATCGTAAGAGGCGACTAAGGGTATAGGGGCTTTTTAAGTGATTTTTGGGCGATGTGGTTGGAGACCAGTCAACAAAAACATTTATTATTAGCATCTTTTCCCCAATCAACTTCCAAAAGTGGCTGAGGAATTTCTCATTCCAAAGCTCTGGCTACCCCGTTAAGGGATTTATAGCCGTGAGTATATGTATGTATGTATGTTATAAAACATTGTTAAACATTAAGTTTTCTAAATGTGCTGTTGGATATCATAATAAAATAGAATAAATAACATATGAAAAACGTTGTAGATTGGGCGTGCTTGGATTTGGTTGTCTGTCTGTTCGTTTGTGTGTCTCGAGTTCTATGACAGTGCGACTTGATAGACATAATATATAATCAAGCTTCTTATGACACAAGACTTATGTCAAGTCTTTTCTAAGGAATACATACATACATACATACATATACTTACGGCTATAGATCCCTAGAAGGGGTAGCCAGAGCTAAGGAATTAGAAATTCATCAGACACTTTTGGAAAATTGAGTGGGGGAAAGATGGTTAAATAAAGGTTGTTGGTGATGGGTCTCCAACCGCATCGCCCAATGTTCCCTTAAAAGCCCCAATACCGTTAGTCGCCTCTTACGTACACCCACCGGAAGAAATGGGGTTGCGCTATTCTAACCCGGCACTACACAACAACTACTACTGTTTTCGGAACTGCATCTAATAAGGGTAGCCAGAATAAAAATTTCTCAGCTTTTTGAATATGACTTACAGACTTACTTATACTCACACCCGTTGTTCCCATTGGGTATGGAGATACTATCGATCACCCGCCATTTTGTACGATCCTGACAAAGCTCTCTTGCTTCTTTATTCTGGACTTTCGCCTTCATAAGAACGTTTTCGATTTGGTTTTCAAACGTCTTACGCGGCTGTCCTCTTAACAACAACATCCACGTTGGCTCTATATATCTTTTTAGCCACTGTACGTTCCATCCTCCCTTTTGTGTTTTGTGGGGAGAATATTGTAAAATCTTTATATATTATTTCTGTAAGCCACTTTCTTGCCCGGAAGCCTGTGACGCGATGAGTTAAGCTAGAAATTTGGTTCAGGTATCGTTTTGTACAGTTCGCGGTCGTGGTGTGCAAAAAAACAACCATCAGACATCTGATGTAACTGGATTAAGTTAATTGTTACAGAATTTCAAAGTTTCGATTCTGGCCCATGGACTTTGCTTGAGTGTCATAAGCGCGCGCAAACTTTAGTCGATCAGAGATTCGCTGTGATTGGTCGGATTTTTTTCAAACCGGCCAATCAGAAAAAATCTTTAGAAATTCGAAAGAGCTGCGCTGTGATTGGTCGGCAAATTTCAAAATAAACTCATTTTATAGGACGCGACGTAGTCAAGACGTAGTCGCGCCAGGGTTACCCACTAGTAAAGGTTATTTGTGATCGATCTCAATCAATTTCACCCAACTATCTTACCAAAAGCCTTAAAACTTCCAACCAACTCTTCACATATAAAAAGAACCAAAACGATACCAAATAATACCCATCCAAGCATAAGTAACAAAAATTACGCAATCACGCCTTTTCGGGCACGATTGAGTAAGCGAATAAGTCGGGACCGGTTCCAGAGTTCCCGAAAACAGGCGTTCCCGGGCAGTGACCCGGGATCTCGGCTGGTACAGTTAGAAACCTGTTCGATGTCAGATCGTGATGGGATTTTTATGCTGAAGGGATCTTGAGATGTATCGCATTATTATCGATACGGCATTTTGATTGATATTAGCGTTTTTTAGGCTTAGAATAGCACCTCCTCGTTTCTTCCCGTGAGTGGTATTAAAAATTGGCTGACGTATTTCTAATTACAATGTTTTTTTGTTCATGAAAACCTCACGTGGGGATAATTTCTATTATTCATTGACACTATATCTCAATTGGCAGAGCGACGGGGGCGTATACACGGAGGTCGTGGGTTCGATCCCCGCTGGTGTAAAAATTTTTCTTTCCTTTATTTATTAGAATTTCTTAGCTCTGCCTAACCCTTGCCTGGATTTATAGCAGTGAGTATATGTCTTAGCGGAAGTAGGTGTGTATAAAATTGGTGAGTTTCTGGCATAGATTAAAGGAATAAGTCACTTATTTATTAAACTTAAAAGCTTAGAAAGTCACTCCCCTTTTCTACCCACGGGATTCGGGCGATGCTTTTGGAGACGCATCACCAGCAATACTATATTTCAACCATCTTGTCCTCTATTTACTCCCAAATTAGGCTGAGGAGTTTCTAGCTCTGAATACCCCTTATTGGGATTTAAGGCTGTGAGTATCATTATGGCTGTGAGTATCATTATGGCTGTGAGTATCATTGAGTATAAGTATGTATGTATGTATATAGCCCTACTACAAGCCAAATATTATCTACGTGTTTGATCTGGCATGAGTCGTCTAAATAAGAATTTGAAGTACATATGCCTATATTTGGCATATTATAACTTCTTTATTCTTCATATTCCTTTTATTTATTTGTATGACGCTGATGTATACGTATAAACACTGTTAAAATAATGATCCACTTGTCAGTGAATCTATACTAATATTATAAAGCTGATGAGTTTGTTTGTTTGAACGCTAGGATCTCAGGAACTGCCGAATCAAATTGAAAAATTATTTTGTGTTGGGTAGTCCATTTATTGAGGAAGGCTTTAGGCTATATATCATCACGCTGCGACTAATAGAAGCAAAGAAGCAGCGAACAATGTTGCAAAAACGGGGATAATTATTCATATTTTAAGGCTTGCGTTGTGTGCGCTGCGTAAACAGAAAGAAAAGAACGGACACGGAAAGAATTATTCCTTTTTAAATGATCTAAAAAATGTCCACGACAGTATATGTGTATCTTTTTGACTCACCATAACTTTTTTTATGATAATCAAATTTGGTCGAATTTTATGCACTATTGCCAATTATTTGCCATAATATTTTATAAACATTATATTAATCCTTACCCAAATAATTGTGTTGTTAAGAGTATTTAATTTTGAACAAAATTGTCCTTGACATCACTTAATTAAATTAACATCTTAGAATATGATAAAATTTTAAAATTACTTCGCTACAAAATTGACACGCGTGCATGAAGCGCAAGACAAGACGGACTGACTGACTCAGAATCAATCTCAGCCGAAACTACTATACTTATAAACTTAAAAATTATAAAATGAAATAATTGTGAAAATACTATTAAAAACACTTTTATTCTCATCGCATGACAGAGACCCTCAACGGGTCAGTTAAATATTTCAGTTGGACGCCGTGAAAGTCTACCCTTTTGTCAGTACGAAGTCTGTGGGGTCAGCTAGTTTAAAATAAAGTTTAGTTTTTCCGCCCAGCGATTGGGCATTAAGTCGGCGTAAATTAATTTTTGCCCATTTTAACCCAATACGCCCTATCTGCCCAATATGTTTTATGCCCTCGACCCATCTCTAGCCATGACACGGTTAAAAGGTTAAATCCAAAGTTTGGAATTATTATATCAGTAGGATTATTACATATTATTATAATTGTATTAAAATAAACATTATCTCTGCGGCCTTCACTATAAACGCAGAGATAATTGTGATACCCAAATTTGGTTTACAATCGCGATAGCTACCATTTTATTTATCTTTTGTTGATCATCGTGTAGACATCAATCATTATTTTTTAAATGTGGTCAAGTCTGCGTTATAATATTATTCGTACGAACCTTACAATTATTTTTCGCTTCTCTTAAATGAATATTTGAAAACATCATTCAAACATGTACGGTTTCTCAGACGCTGCTCACACCTTATAAACACACATACATACATATACTCGCGGACGTAAATCCCAATAGCTGTGTAGTGTCGGCTTAGAATAGCACTACCCCATTACTTCCGGTGGGTGTACGTAAGAGGCGACTAACGGTATTCGGGGTTTTTAAGGGATTTCTGGACGATGCGGTTGGAGACCCATCACCAACCACCTTTATTTTACAACCATCTTTTTCCCACACAAGTTTCCAAAAGTGGCTGAGAAATTTCTAACTCCTTAGCTCTGGCTACCCCTTCTAGGGACTTATAGCTGTGAGTATATGTATGTATGTATGTACGTAAATCCCAATAAGGGGTAGCCAGAGCTCTATAGCTAGAAACTTCTCAGCCAAATTTGGCATTGATAGGGGAAGAGATGGTAGAAAACCGCTTAAAATACCCTTCCCTTAGTCGGCTCTTAAGTCATCTGTAGGTGGAATGGGGTAGTGACATTCTAAGCCGACACGACGCAGCAAAATTTAGCCCCTTATAAAATTTAGCGTTATGTTCCTTTTGGAGATTACAGGATTCCTATGACGCAAGAATTAATTTATTAAAACTACAATATCGAATTAGGCTTGTCCTGTAATGGTATTGTTAATGTGGAAAAATAAATAAATAAATAAATTAATTAATTAAAATTGGTTTTGTGGTTTCGGATCCTATTCAACAATCAAAATTACGCAAATTTCCACTTCACAATATTAGTATAGAACCGTGATAGCTTAGATGGTAGAACACTCGGCTATCATGCAAACAGACATGGGTTCAAATGCCGGGTCGGGCTTACACCAATTTGTCTTTTCGACAATCATATGTGTGGTTTATTTATCATGGTGAACCCACATGGCTAAGTTGTGCTTAAAGAGCTTATTCCATTTGTCTGAATGAAGACGTCTGAAAGCCACAGAATCTGAATTCAGACTAGTGGAATAACGTTCAAACTGAAATTTGTGTAGTGGAATAACAAGCGTCTGCGGCAGTAACTTCGAAGGACCTCTGAATTCAGCAACGACAAAGTGTAATGGAATAAGCTCTTAATCTTGTGACAGTGTGTTCTTACAAAACGGCGATAGGTCTTCCCCTATTACATGAGTACACCGTCAAAGCAAAAAAATGGGTACTCTGAACACCAAGTAACAATTACACGTGATGTTCAGAAGTATTAATACTTCTGCCAACCCCTTCGGGGATATATGGAGTGAATGTTTCAGTTCGAGTTTGGTGCAGCACTGCTTTTCGAAGCCGGAACTCCGAGGCAACTAACTTTTAATACCAACTTGTAGTATGTAGCCTCTTTATTTCCGGTCATACTTTTAGTTGTTTACCTTCTATTTTTCCCAATGATATTTTGGATTACACAGAATTAAAATTAATGAGACTAACGAAAACATTATGATTGCAGAATTATAAAATTACATTCGTACTGTAATAGCGTGTTTAAAAATAATAATTTTTTGCTTATCATTCTCACCTTGGCTTCTGGATACAGAATTAAATTGCCAAATGATAAACGAAATTTACAGTTTAATCCGTGGGCTTTCAATGATTTTTTGGCACTGCATTTTCATTATTATGTTGCATTACTTAAGGATCGTACCTAAACTAACGAGGTGTAGGGAGTAACATTACATAACATAAACGTTTACTCCGTTTTTATCTCCGAAGGGGTTGGCAGAGGTACCAATACTTCTGAACTCACATGGCAGCGCCATCTAGTGTCCAGAGAAGGTACCCACGTTTTGCTTGGACAGTGTACTCACGTGATAGGGGGCAGGCCTATCGCCGTTTTGTACGAATAGACTGTCACATGACTAAGTACAACTCAGCCATGTGGGTTTTCTCACGATGTTTTCCCTCACCGTTAACAACCATGATAAATTAACCACACATATGACTTAAGAAAAGAAAAAATGGTGTAGGCCCGACCCAGGATTGGAACTCACGCCCTTCTGTTTTTGGGCGGGTGTTCTATCCACTGGACTATCATGTGTAGGGAGTAGTGGTTGATAATTTATTAAATAAAATTATTAGGAAGATTTTTGAGTTCATCGCTTAACTAATAAAAAAAACATAAAGTTTAAATAAATAAAGGCTAAACTTCCATACTGGTATATTTTTAAATAAAAGAAACATAGTTACCTATAGATAGTCATAATCATAGCTCATTTAATTTATGTCCCCACCAACCTGACTAGGGTGATTTCAACGTCCATCACGATGATCATTTGCTGTGTAGTGTCGGCTTAGAATAGCACTACCCTATTTCTTCCGGTGGGTGTACGTAAGAGGCGACCAACGGTATAGGGGCTTTTAAAGAATTTTTGGGCGATGCGGTTGGAGACCCATCAGCAAAAACCTTTATTTTACCGTCTTTTCCCCACTCAATTTTCCAAAAGCGGCTAAGGAATGTCTAATTCATTAGCTCTGGCTACCCCTTTTAGGTATTTATAGCCGTGAGTGTATGTATGTATGTATCATGATGGCTATTCTGGGTTCGCATACATGCGGCTACAACGTTATAGTAGCTGCAGTCGACGGCTATCGTGCCCTCCAAGCACGGACTCATATTAATTTTCGGATAGTCAAGGGATTCAATATTCTACCATACTAGGTTAAAAATATTACAAAATGAATTTTTAAATATTCTCCCCCCAAGCCAAACGTTCTACCATTAAACCACAAATTACCTAAATACGTGCATATACTCACGGCCATAAATCCCAAAAAGCGGTGGCCAGAGTTTCAGATCCTAAAACTCCTCAGTCACATTTGGAAGTTATGGGACAAGATGGTAGAAATAAAGTATCGATATGGTGATTGGTTTCCAACCACATCGCCCAAAAACCACTTAAAAAGCCCTATACCCTTAGTCACCTCTTACGACACTCGTGGGCAGGACGGGGTAGTGACATTCTAAGCCGGCCCTACTCGGCACATATACTTATGTAAAGTTCAAAATGATTAACCTTATTTTTTATATGAAAAACATGTTAAATATAATAAAGTTTACATGAACACATGATTTTAATATTAGATATTTTTCTTTACAAAATCATCAGTCCTTGATTAACGTGTTTGATTAATGACTAGCCACCGAGTAAGACAGAAAGTAGTTTTTAATATACAACTAAAACCTGTTTGGTGTGACAAGTGATTAGAATATTGCAGATCAAGTAGAAACCTGTACATTATTTTAGGTAAAACCTTTTTGCTCAGTTTCCGATACATGGCTATGCGTTTTAATTAAGTAATGTTTATCATATAATTTTACTCTAAAAAGAAGTTGGTAGATGTGGAAATAATAAAAGATTCAAATTCGGTGTTTGCCAATCTTTAAAATCCTAAAAAATGCTCGACTACTTTTTATTATAATTTTGTTGGTGGGTCTAATAAGAAGAGAATCTCAGATATGTTCTTAATATCTACCCATTACCTAACCTATACTAAAATGAAACTACCCCAATATGCAGAAATGTATAAAAGAAAATTTCTTAGCTACTTCGGTGATGGGTGTGAAACCACATCGCCCAGTTATCACTTGGAAAGCTTTTAAACGACACACATTTCTAAAATATATACAGCTTTGTTTAATAAAACAAATGTTAATAATTTTGAAACATAAGTCATGGAAGCGTGTAGAATGTTTAGAATAGCACTACCCCATTTTCTCCAGAGGATGTACGAAAGAGGCTACTAACGGTATTGGGGCTTTCAAGGGATTTTTGGACTATCACCAACAACCTTTATTTCAACATCTTTTCCTAACGCAACTTCCAAAAGTGGCTGAGTAATTTCTAATTCTCTAGCTCTGGCCTTCCCCTTCAAGGGATTTATAGCCGTGAGTATATGTATGTATATAATAAGACATGGGATAATTATATATCTTCTTGTTTATATACTACCAGGATACAGAAAACGAATATACTTAAACATTAGTGTTGATTACAGTTTTTGCAATTACGATTTGTGGTTTGCAAATAATATTGAAGTCATTAGATCGGAATAATCATTCCGAAATCAGATGACATTGGATGCTGGAAGGTTATGGGATACGTTAATAAGTATAGAAGCACAAAAATGATGATCAAAATACATAATTGGAAATGTACATACATACATACATATTCTCACGCCGTTAGTTCCCATTGGGGTAGGCAGAGACTATCGATCGCCACTTTGTACGATCCTGGCAAACCTCTCTGGCTTCGTTTACATCCATCAATCTTTTCATACATGCTCTTTTATTCTTCGTACTTCGGACACCTGCCTTTTTGAGCACATTTTCTATTTGATCTAAATGTGTCCTCCGAGGTCGTCCTCTACTAACATTACCTTCCACATTGGCTCTATAGATCTCTTTCACCACTTTACTGTCATCCATCCTCTCTATGTGCCCAAACCATCTCAACATTACTTTTTCTATCTTTCTTACAATATCATCTTTTACACCACACCTTTCACGAATCATGTGAATTGGAAATGTGTAAATGGTTTAAATAATTTAATGCTATCATGGTAGAGGTTATCAACAAAATTACGCTATAGTTACCATTGGGCTATGAATACTATCGATCTCTACTTAATACCATCCTGGCTTCATTTCAGTCTATACGGACATTTTATACACAGATCAAGTAAGCTCAAAACTAAGCGTGACTTGTATTTTGGAATACTAACTTAACGATATATTAAATATTATATAATACACATATATGACATGCAACCGTGATAGCCCAGTGGGTAGAACACCGGTTATCGTGCAAGCGACTAGTGTTCAAATCCTGGGTCAAGCCTACACCAATTTGTCTTTTCCAAAGACATATGTGTGTTAATTTATTATGGTTGTTAACGGTGAGGGAAAACATCGTAAGGAAACCCACATGGCTGAGATGTACTTAGTCATATGACAGTGTATTCGTACAAAACGGCGATAGGTCTGTCCTCTATCACGTGAGTACACTGTCCATGCAAAACGTGGGTACTCTGAACACCAGGTGGCAAAGTCACGTGATGTTCAGAAGTATTAGTACCTCTGCCAACCCCTTCGGGGATATTCGGCGTGAACGTTTATGTTTATTTTATGTTATGTTAGTTACCATTGGGCTATGAATACTATCGATCTCTACTTAATACCATCCTGGCTTCATTTCAGTCTATACGGACATTTTATACACAGATCAAGTAAGCCCAAAACTAAGTATGACTTGTATTTTGGAATACTAACTCAACGATATATTTCATATTATATAATACATACATATACTCACGGCTATAAATCCCTAGATGGGGTAGCTTGAGCTAAGGAATTAGAAATTCCTCAGCCACTTTTGGAAAGTTTAGTGGGGAAACGATGGTAAAATAAAGGTTGTTGGTGATGGGTCTCCAACCTCATCGCCCAAAAATCCCTTAAAAGCCCCAATACCGTTAGTCGCCTCTTACGTACACCCACCGGAAGAAATGGGGTAGTGCTATTCTAAGCCGACACAACACAGCACACTATACAATACACATATAAATAACACCCAAGACTAAGAAACAATCATTTATACTCATTACATAAATGTTGCTCTCAGCGCCGAACCCGCAACCTCCGGACCAAGAAGCAAGTCACCTATCAACTCGGCTACGGGTGTCGTCAACTACGTCTTAAAAATACGGACGCCTGCCTTTTTGAGCACATTTCTATCTGTTCATATGTTTTCTGTGGTCGTCCTCTACTGACGTTACCTTTCACTTTGGCCCTATAGATATCTTTTGTCAATTTACTCATTAATTATAAATTATATTTTCAGTTCGACGAGTTCGTGCAATCCCTCCACGTGGACTCTCATTCGCCTCTCTTCAGACTCGTGACAGATGGACAGCCTCCACTAAGGTGAGATTGAAATTAACTTGTTTGAACTATTTCGTTGATCTGTTTTGCGTTGACTAGGAATAACATACATACATACATATACTCACGGCTATAAATCCCTAGAAGGGGTAAGCAGAGCTAAGGAATTAGAAATTCCTACGCCACTTTTGAAAAGTTGAGTGGGGAAAAGATGGTGACATTAATGTAGTTGGTGATGGGTCTCAAACCGCATCGCCCGAAAATTCCTCAAAAGCCCCCATACCGTTAGTCGCCTCTTACGTACGCCGACCGGAAGAAATGGGGTAGTGCTATTCTAAGCCGACACTACACAGCAGACTAGGAATAACACTAACTTATATCCATAATCTAGTATTTGATGGACATTCGCCTCTCTTCAAACTTGTCACAGATGGACAACCTCCACTAAGGTGAGATTGTAATTAACTTGTTTGAACTATATCGCGAGCGCGCGAGCGTTGATCTGTTTTGCGTTGACTAACGCCTGATTTCTGAATTGAGTATCCAAGCTTAGAACGATCTAAGTATCGTTTTGTCTCATTCAGTTGTTAAGATTTTAATGCGACAGAACTATACTTAAGTCGCTCCCAGCTGGAACACTCAATTCAGAAATCATATAAAAACGTATATAAGTATATAAGAACACTCACCCATATCCATAATCTACTATTTGACGGAATAGCGACTTCGCTTAGCCCTTTTGTCAGAAGTTACACAACATACATACATACATACATATACTCACGGCTGTAAATCCCTAGAAGGGGTAGCCAGAGCTAAGGAATTAGAAATTCCTACGCCACTTTTGAAAAGTTGAGTGGGGAAAAGATGGTGACATTAATGTAGTTGGTGATGGGTCTCTAACCGCATCGCCCGAAAATTCCTAAACCACTTTTGGAAATTATAGTAGAGTAGTATAGAAAAGATGGTAAAAATAAAGGTTGTTGGTGATAGGTCTCCAACCGCATCGCCCAAAAATCCCTTAAAAGTCCCAATACCGTTAGTCGCCTCTTACGTACACCCACCGGAAGAAATGGGGTAGTGCTATTCTAAGCCGACACTACACAGCATAAGTTACACAAATTTACTCATAATTGATTATTGAGTACACTGTCCAAGCAAAACATGGGTAGTCTGAACACTGGTGTTAATAATGCTACGCGATGTTCAGTAGCTTAAGTAACTCTGTGACCTTTTCGAAGATATTCGGATATACTTTCCGTTTTCGTAAAAAGCTTCCAAAGAGCTAATAATATAATAATAATAGCCGTGTTTTTACTAGTTATCGCGTGGGATAAAGCAGCCATCTCTTACGCACTTACTTAGTATCGTATACTGCCATCTCATTCTAACCGTTATCGTGTCGATAAAATAGCGCTCGTGCTTGCTCTTCAGGTGTAAATAATGCTACGTGATGTTCAGAAGCATTTGTAACTCTGTCACCCTTTCGAAGATATTCGGATATACTTTCCGTTTTCGTAAAAAGTTTCCAAACAGCTTATGACCTTTAATACTTACTCAAAAAGTTGCATATAAAGTACTCGGACCTTAATCAATTTGATTGCTTTTTCATTGTTCGGATTTCAAGCAAAATGTCTGTAAACGATAGAGTTCAGGGTCAGCGGACATAAATAAAACAATGCCCTATTTTACATAATATTACCAAATTAATGAATAATCGATAATGTTTTTTGTCTCATACTAACACTGTCGTCGTACCACACATTAATTGAATCTTGTTGAAGTCTAGTTTGCCAGGATCGTACAAAGCGGCAATCGTTAGTATAAGCCTTCCCCAATAGGACAAATGTCTTAAGTGTTTGTAATATTAACAAAATTCAACTCAATATCCACGGAAAGTGTGGCAGAGGGAATAAAACTTCTGGGTAACAAACATGACGGCGCAAATACGCAACTACTGTCGAGTAGACGCTAGCGAGTCAAGTAAACGGTATTTTGACTCATGGTACCATCATTGTAGTAAACTATCCGAAACGCGTTAACTCGATATCGACTGTAGTAAACGAAACGCAGTTTACTATAACAACTCATGGTAATGCTACTGAACATCACGTGCCATTGTCTTCTGAACATCACGTGCCATTGTCATCTGGTGTTCAGAGTACCCATGTTTTACTTGGACAGTATACTCACGTGATAATGAATAGGTGGTCAGCGTTTTGTACGAATTAACTGTTACATAAGTATATACAACTCAGTCATGTGGGTTTTTTCACAAAATTCTCCGTAGCCGTAGAAAACTTTTTATAATAAACCACACATTTGATTTAAACTAAGTATTACACGCCACCGCACAGAATATACTGTAGCAAGTGAACAGACATACATACATACATACATATACTCACGGCTGTAAATCCCTAGATGGGGTAGTATGCCAAAAAAGTGATTTTGCCTTATCAAGGCTATTAGGTAATGTTTGTAAAAGTCATCACTCACCCCTTCGCTCCGATTTGACATCTCGAAGCATTCACACTTACGCCCAATTTCTGATTTGAGTATTCAAGCTGAAAACGACTTAAGTATCGTTTTGTCTCATTCAGTTGTTAAAATTTCAATGCGACAGAACGATACTTAAGTTGTTCTCAGCTGGAATACTCAATTCAGAAATCGGGCGTTAGTGTAGATTGACGTTATTCTATAAAAAAATAATGAGTTTCAATAACTAATTTTACTTAATTCCCGCCTTCCCAGACAATGCCTCCACCCTGAAGCATGCATAACGAGCGGTGCCCGATAGATAGATTTTAAAATAAATGTTTTTGGCGATATTAACATAATAGGGTAGTACTATTGTAAGCCGACACTACACTGCAAGGGCATTAATGATTGTAATTAGTTCTCATTTTTTTTATCCTACTTTCTACATTATTCCAGACAATGCCCCGAAGCGTGCACAAAGAGCATCTCCCTCCCGCCATACTACGCACGCTTCCATGGCGTCCGCAAAGAGTTCATGCGCGCGTACACGCTGCGAGCGGTGTCTATTAGATAGATAGTCAAATAAATTACGCGATGGTCAAAAATCACTTAAAAAGCTCCAAAATAGTCGCCGCTTATGAAAACCCATCGTTTAGTGATTGTCTAAACCGACCTATCCTAGTCTTCACATTATTCCACGCCGAAGCGTCGCTGAAATCCTCAGCTTCCGCCATACACAATTGTGTAAACTGTTTTAAACAAATTTCCTAAATTGTTACATGCAATGACCATTTCATGCCAATTTTTACACCAGATTTCACATTTTTCCAGACAATGCCTGCACCCCGAAGCGTGCACAAAGAACATCTCCCTCCCGCCATACTACGCGCGCTTCCACGACGTCCGCAAGGAGTTCGTGCGCGCGTACACGCTGCGAGCGGTGTCCGCCGCCGCCGCGCCGCCGCCGCCCGACCATCCTACGTGCTTGCAGGATATGTTGACGTGTATCCTTTTTGAAATATTACATATATAAAAGAAAAAAGAAATTATTGATTACTTGCCTGAGAAAACTGAAATATATTTTATTTATTTTATTTTATTTGGAAGATTTACAGCGTATACATTGACTAAACAATAAAGTAAACAATGCAATGCCAATTAAAAATCTCCACCTATAACAATAAAACTAAAAACAACAACTTACAGACTAAAAGTAAATTCAAATAACAGACCGAGAACAATAGAAATAAAGGTAACAATAAAACTAAATTAATTATTGCTAAAAAAGAAAAATAAAATAAAAATAATTAACTTAAATGTTCTGAAAAATGAATTGGTAAGTAATCTAAATCTGAATCTAAATACACAAAAAAAAACGAAACAAATAAAGAGTAACCGTAATGGTAAAACGCAACAACACAAAGTGCATCACACATAGTTCTGCTCACAAAGCCAAATAATCGGCTTCTGGCCCAGCATACTCTATAGGTGTTTTGGTGTGTGTATATTCGCGTATGTTTGACCAATAGGAACTTAATGTTTTAGGATTTTATTAGGAACCGAACGCTGTGAGGCTAAATGCCTACGTGCCTTATTTTCCATGCACCGGTGTAGGAAATAATAATAAATTGTTATATTAAGATGCAATGTAAATGTAAAAAAATATTGTGTATTTGTATTTGGTACAATGGGTGCTCATATTCGTTTTCAAATATCTGTCAAGATTTAAATAAAAATATTGAGTTTCAGTGTGCTTGAATATAAACTTTATAGGATCTATAGCCGTGAATATATATGTATGTATATAAATAACATCCAAAACTAAGAAACAAACATTCGTATTAAGATGCTTTGATTCGTAAACCGTGAGGTGTGAAAGACAT
The DNA here is from genome assembly GCA_963576735.1 of Bedellia somnulentella. Taxonomy (NCBI): domain Eukaryota; kingdom Metazoa; phylum Arthropoda; class Insecta; order Lepidoptera; family Bedelliidae; genus Bedellia; species Bedellia somnulentella. The sequence goes on from OY755193.1 coordinate 1,347,460, forward strand.
TGAAACATTTACTTAGTGTGATTCGTAAACGGTGCGATGAGAAAGACGTTTTAATATTAAAACGTTGCGGGGTGAAACACCTAATAGGTGTAATCATAAATAAATTGTGTTTATTAATTTTCATAATTCCCGCCACTTTCTCGGTTTCTGCAAAAGCACTTTAGTATAAAATTTAAGTAACAGCTACGGTTGGGAACTTGGAATATAATAGAAATAGGCTCAAAAAGTGCAATCCAGAGCCGTAAGACAATTTATTATTAAATAAAAAAACTTTGAGGCGGGAGTTTTTTTCAATTCCACAAAAAGCGCGGGAGAAGAACAAACATTGAAATGAAAAATTTAATCAATCACGATCTTTGTAATTTAAAATTGATACTTGGTACAGTAGATTATTGTGAACTCAACTGATTGTATTTCGTGTTTTAAAGTATATATTTCCTTAATTTGTTGTAACAGATTTAGGAATTCCCCCATATGATGGCTGCAATTTTTACATGGCAGAAGCAGAAGATATGGTTAAAATTATACAAAGGATAATAAGTGATGGTAAATATATTTTGAGTTAATTTAAATACATTATGCACCATTAGTCCGACTATTTAATGAAATAAAATTGAAAATTGAGAAAAGATTTCTACTTCCCGTCCCCATTGTGCCTTCGATAGTATCCAACCACCGTGAGTATCTGTACCAAGCGATGGCAAGAAAACATTAGATATACAGACGACGTGATAGCTCAATGGGTAGAACACCCGGTTCAAATCCCGGGTCGGGCCTACACCAATTTGTCTTTTCTAAAGACATATGTGTGGTAAAATTTATCACGGTTGTTAACATTGAAGGAAAACATCGTGAGGAAACCCACATGGCCGAGTTGTACTTAGTCATGTGACAGTGCATTCGTACAAAACGGCGATAGGCCTGCCCCCTATCACGTGAGTACACTGTCCATGCAAAACGTGGGTACTCTGAACACCAGGTGACAAAGTCACGTGATGTTCAGAAGTATTAGTACCTCTGCCAATCGCTTCGGGGATATTCGGCGTGAACGTTTATGTTATGTTATATACAGTAGAACTAGTACCTCTGTAACCCCTTTGGGATTGCACGCCGTAATAGCTATGCTAATATGATAATGACGTACCCCAAAAAACTAACAATCTCTAATGGCGGCTGCATATTTTAACAATTTAAATTAAACATCAATCACATGTCGTAACGGTGCAATGTCTAATGTCTAGACAACACAGGTCATACTAACATGCTTAGCATTGAGAATTATTAATAAAGTTATTTATTATTATTGAATCTTCTGCAATTTTTATTTTTATGACATAAGGCTATTGATGGTTCGGCAGCACGAGAGGTTAGGATTAACAGTCTAAGCCTTTCCCATATGTATATTGATATTCGGATCCATCTAAGTTATATTACAAATCACGTTTTACTTGGACAGTGCATTCACGTGATGGGGGTAGGCCTATCACCGTTACGAATACTTTGTCAATTGATTAGGTACAACTTAGCCATGTGGGTTCCTCACGATGTTTTCTCTCGACTTCTCATCACACATATTATTATGACTTATACACATTGGTGTAGGCCCGATTCAGCATATGAACTCACTTCTCCTGCATGAGAAGCCGTGGTAATTCTACTGAGCTATCACGATTGCATATCAATTAAAATCCGTCGCAAAAAATGGGGTGATGCTTAGCAAATCCTACATGACACTATTAATTTAAGCACACTGATTTTTTCCAGGTTTTCGATTGGAATTGCCAGAGACAGTGGATCTAGTTTTAGAAACAGGAATTTGGTGAGTATTTATAATATTTTATTTTAATGTGGCTACCCCTTTCTACCCACGGGTGTCGTAAGAGGTGACTAAGGGTATTGGGGCTTTTTATTGGATTTTTGGGCGATGCGGTTAGAGACCCATCACAAAAAACCTTTATTTTACCATCTTTTCCCCACTCAACTTCCAAAAGTGGCTGAGGAGTTTATAATTCCTTAGCTCTGGCAACCCCTTCTTGGGATTTATAGCCGTGAGAATATGTTTGTATGTACGTATGTATGTTTATTTTGCCTATATAAATGTCGTTTTTTCAAAGAGTTAAACGATATTCAGAATTTAGGTACATGAAACGCCTTTATTAGTTCTACGGCAATATTTTCCTAAAGTTTTTGTTGCACTGCATAGTTAAGGCAATTATGAATGAAGACATTTGTATTTGGAAACAAACATACATATACTCACACTGTTAGTTCCTATAAGGGTAGGCAGAGACTATCAATCGCGACTGAGCGGGATCCTGCCAGGCATCGAGCTTCATTTAAATTTCAACTTATGCTTTTTTTCATTCTTCTCTTAAAATTATAGCTTATGGACTACGTCAGCGTCAGATGACACTAAAAAAACGTCGAAGAACGCTTTACAACGCAGTTTTAATTTCACGTTAAGACTCCTGGGAGTTAACCTCTTCGAGGTCGACACTTAACGACATTATTAATTGTTTTAGTTTCTATGCGATTAGCTATATGTTAAAAATGCAAGTAATGATCACTTTATCACCGCGATATGATATCTACATTCTCACCTAGTGCAGTTGGTAATAATCTTTTGAATCTAAAAGATTATATATCTAAAATAAACATAAATGTTCACGCCGTTTATCCCCGAAGGGGTTGGCAGAGGTACCAATACTTCTGAACTCACATGGCAGCGCCATCTAGTGTCCAGTGAAGGTACCCACGTTTTGCTTAGACAGTGTACTCACGTGATAGGGGGCAGGCCTATCGCCGTTTTGTACACTGTCACATGACTAAGTACAACTCAGCCATGTGGGTTTCCTCACGATGTTTTCCCTCACCGTTAACAACCATGATACATTTTTGGTAAAAAATATTATTTACATAAGTAAGTTATAATCAGGTCATCTTATCATTACTTCTTCTTGCCTGCTCAAAATTAAAGTTGTTATTGAAATAAAAAAAATATCTTAACTTAAAAACGATCTAAATAACTTCAACTTCAATCTAAAAAAGAGTTTATTAGATACTATGTGGATACTATCATAAAATACTAGTTCAGAAAAGTTTATAAAAGGTAATGATATATTTTGAAAGAAAGAAGAAAGAAAAACGTTTATTCGCCATTTGTAGGCACAAGAAGAACAAGTAACATAATACAAAAAATAATTTACAACTTAATCTTAACAACATTTAAAATAAATTAGTTATAAAATAAAAAATAATAAAAAACAAAAAAGAGAATCAATAAAAAACATACAAAAATTTGTCATGCACTTCCCGTGCCACCCGAACAGCGAATTGGTGCTGTCTCAGCATTTTCTGTGAGCTTTTGACTCACAGAACTGATTTTCAGACAACACCATGGCAGAGTGACATCAGAGGCATCTCACGAAACAGAAATGGCAGTATTACCTTAATAAACAATTACAAAATAATAATAAAACAATAATATATATGCATATATATATATATATATATATACATTTATACATCGATCTCACAATATATATACATACTATTCACTAAATACATATCTATAATTCCTACGAGTATATATACAAAAATTATAATCGCTATATCAAATAATCGAAGCTTGTTTTCGAGAAAAATAAAATACATTTTTAAATTGGAGAACTAATTATATATATATATTTCAATAATCTAAGGTTTGTCCAATCACTTCTCCGTCCCTTTTTAAATTTTGAGTGATAATGATAACTCACTTGATACTCTGTTCAAATCGGCGCGGGTGTAGCGGTTTTACAGTTTGTTAGATGATGAGCCAAACGTTGTTTTGCCATATAACTTATTTCTAGGGAATTTCTAGTCTATAAAATAAAAATAAATTTATAGGAGTATAGTGTAGTGTCGGCTTAGAATAACACTACCCCTTTCTACCCGTGGGTGATCGTAAGAGGCGATTAAGGGTATAGGAACTTTTTAAGAGGTTTTTGTGCGATGCGGTTGAAGACCCGTCACCAAAAACATTTATTATTACCATCTTTTCCCAAATCAACTTCCAAAAGTGGCTAAAGAATTTCTCATTCCAAAGCTCTGACTACCCCGTCAAGGGATTTATAGCCGTGAGTATATATATGTAAATTTATAGGAGTGGTCAACCCTTACACTTAGGGACAAAAAATAGTTATAAACCTATTCGATTTCGGAGGACTTCTGTGACAAACACTGTGACGCGTAAATTTTATGCATTATAGTTTCCAATCATAGCTAAATATATTTTACAAAGATATCTCCATATCGTGCTTACATCACCCAGTTATCGCTGATAATTAACCGATTAAATTATATCAGTGCTTATTGTTAATGTGTGTCCCAAATTAAACGTTGTCGGTTGAGAATTGGCAAATACGGCTGATAATGTATTGGTTGAAGCCGTGTTATGTCGGTTTTGAATAGCACTAACCACATTGATTCCGTGGGTGTCGTTAGAGGTGACTAAGGGTATGGGGGCATTTTTTTGTGTGTAGTGTAACTATACGACGTCCGTGACCGAGTGGCTAGGATAGCTTCTCGGTCCGGAGGTTGCGCGTTCGATACTCGCTGAGAGCAACATTTATGTGATGTCTACATGAATTTATTTATTTATTTAAATACAATTGTCAACTGGTTTACCAAAATACAAGCCAAATTGAGTGTACATGTAAATGTTTTTATACCAAAAATATTACTTTTTTTATAATAGCTTTCATTCATACATACATACATACATATACTCACGGCTATAAATCCCTTGAAGGGGTAGCCAGAGCTAGGGAATTAAAAATTCCTCAGCCACTTTTGGAAGTTGCGTGGGGAATAGATGGTGGAATAAAGGTTGTTGGTGATGGGTCTCCAACCGCATCGCCCAAAAATCCCTTAAAAGCCCCAATACCGTTAGTCGCCTCTTACGTACACCCACCGGAAGAAATGGGGTAGTGCTATTCTAAGCCGGCACTACACAGCAAACTTTCATTCATCTCATTTTTATACTCATAGTATGTTTCAATTCATAATTCACCTCGTGACCAGTCACAAAGTCACGTGAGTATAACTCAAGTGGTCATAGTGAAGTAGTTTCGTTAATGTAAGCATTCGCATAGCTACTGGCTATAAAATGAAACTAAAACAATATGAAGAGAATTTTTATGTTTCAATGATGGGTTCCGTAGAAAACTTGGAAATTTTATTTAATATTGATTATAAGTTTTCATATAGCTGTGTAGTGTCGGCTTAGAATAGCACTACCCCATTTCTTCCGGTGGGTGTACGTAAGAGGCGACTAACGGTATTGGGGCTTTTAAGGGATTTTTGGGCGATGTGGTTGGAGACTCATCACCAACAACCTTTATTCTACCATCTTTTCCCCACTCAACTTCCAAAAGTGGCTTAGGAATTTGTAATTCCTTAGCTCTGGCTACCCCTTCTAGGGATTTATAGCCGTGAGTATATGTATGTATGCCAAATATAGTTCCAGAATATTGATCGCCCTCCGTAGCATGAGGCTTGTGAGAGCGCGTTTGTCACTCGAGAAGTGAGAAACTGACAGATAGTTTATACAAAACTTGTCATTATCTCAATTATCATATGACGTACTTGCACTTACACGCCTCATGGTACGGCAGCAAGTTTGCAAACGGGATTCAACAATGTATGTTTCTCTAAATATAAAAAAGGGAGTAAAAAATATGCCAAAAACACTCCAAAAATTTAAATAACTCTTAAACAAAATGGATGGTTAGTAACAAAACAGAAAGAGACAAGAGATTTAAATATCAATGAAATAAGAGATGCAAGACATTTGACAAACACAGTTACATAAAATAAGACAAACAAATCTTACATCAAAAAGAGTAATAAAACGACACATTGTTTGCTATAATTTTACGACCCGACATCTGTGAAATCAATGCAATACCAGCAGGGCAAGCACGAGCACTATTTTATCGACACGATAACGGTTAGAATGAGATGGCAGTATACGATACTAAGTAAGTGCGTAAGAGATGGCTGCTTTATCCCACGCGATAACTAGTTTAAACACGGCTCGTGCTTGCCCTTCAGCATACTGGTGACACTACAGCGGTAGCGGTAATAGATTTTCGTACATTTTAAGTTTTGGTCTAGATTTATGTGTAATAGATTTTTGTTTTTTTATTCGCTTGCATCCTGTTTTACTCCCGTATAAATAAAATTATTAACATTTTTGTTGGCAAGTTGTGTTAGTTGGCTGAAAATTGGTGGGGAGGCAGCTTTGAACCAGGATAAGGACAAACGATACATTTAATCCTATTATTTTCCCACAAATGGTTACCCACGATTTTTTAAAGAAACATGGGGCTATGTACCACCATGCGTATATTGAAAGCTATAAGGTGAACTAGTAAAAGTAAAAGCTGTGTAGTGTCGGCTTAGAATAGCACTACCCCATTTCTTCCGGTGGGTGTATGTAAAGGCGACTAACGGACTTGGGGCTTTTTAAGGGATTTTTGGGCGATGCTGTTGGAGACCCATCACCAACAACCTTTATTCTACCATCTTTTCCCCACTCAACTTCCAAAAGTGGCTGAGGAATTTCTAATTTCTCAGCTCTGGCTACCCCTTTTAGGGATTTATAGCCGTGAGTATATGTATGTAAAAGTAAAAGTAATGTAGGCCCAATGCTCAGACCGTGCTCTTCCTATTTCCACTAAGCTAATATCGCATTAATAGTTTTTGTTACACGAACTTACTATTTCAACTCAAACGTTCAAGCCGTATATTCCCGAAGGGGTTGGCAGAGGTACTAATACTTCTAAACGTCGTGTTCAGGATACCCAACTAACTATCTAACTCTAACAATTCTATGGAAGTTATAACCAACTATATATCCAAAATGGTTTCTCCAAATGTTGAACGGACCTCTGAAACCTTATACCTGCCATAACGTGTCGCATGGGCTGACCGGCGACTGCTGAGTAAACCAAACATAACCGGTACCACGGTACGCCGACAATATACTATCGTTGACGTATACTTTACAGTATTATAAAGATAGCTTAGGCAAATAGAGAGGATGGATGAGTGTGATTTTTTGGTGATACGGTGGGAGATCATCACCAAAAACCTTTTTTTATTCTTTCCCCACTCATTACAAAGCTCTGGCTGGCTACCCCTTTTAGGGATTTATAGCTATGAGTATATGTATGTATGTTTTTTAGGATACATAGGACCCTCACTTTCCTCGATACAATGTTGTACTCTATCCATTTTTAATTAATTATTTAATCATTCTTAAAAGTTTCTGTCATTGTTTTATTAGAAAGAATTCAAACTCCAAATATATTCTCTTAAGTAAAAACATTGTAGTGACGGCTTAAAAAAACACAAATCCATTACTTCCCGCGTGCTTCGTACGAGGGACTTAGGGGATTTGGGAATTTTTAATTGATTCTTGGGTGATGTGGCTGGAAACCTTTCATCCATCCAATCAACCAACCATCCTTTATTTTACCATTTATTTCTCTTGATCATATATTTAATCTAAAAATGACTAAGTAACGAATCATAGTTTCATGGTACAGGGACCCATCGTTTGCGCACTTCAAATGTCACCAAGAAATCAAAGCTAAGTTTTATTTCTCGTCACATTCACTCCTTGACCGCCGGCCGGTGAAGACGTATCGCGGACTATCAAACCTATATGTGCAGCAAGATTAAAATTACAAAAACATATCGATAAAGTGAGCTAAATACATTCGATATTGTGGATTGTGTTGTGTTGTGGCCAGTTTTATCAGTGTTGGAGCCAATTCGAGATAATAAGGTGAAGCCGATAACATTTCGATAATTATGTCTTGAGGACGGAAAGATAAACGTCTTATAGTCCAATTTGTGATACATTTTCTGCTTACTTCATATCACATGAAACAAATTGTATTTAATGCCAATTTTTATTTATATAAGAATAGGTATAAGTTTAGTGTCGACTTAAAGCAGCATTAACTCATTTCTTCCTGAGGTAGTCGTGAGAGGCGACTATGGGTATTAAAGGTTTTAAGTAATGTTGGCGATGTGGCTGGAGAACCCATTATCAACTATTCAAAATTTTACAATCTTTCTGTATGATGGTGTATGAGGAATTTCTAATTTTGAAAATTCGCTACCACTTTTCGCTGCTTATAGTCGCGAGTATACTAATTTTACGAATAGTTGACTCCTGGCATTTTGAAACGGATAGATTATTCTGGTAGAAAACGGGTTGAAAGAGTATATCCTTTATCGCCTAAAATCTCTAATATCATCACTGCTTAATAAATCGACACCACACAGTTTTAAACGGTATGTATGTTGAGGTTGTTTGGTCACATAGAGAGGATGCGTATTAGAAAATTTCTAAAAGGTATCTATAGAGCCAATGTGAAAGGTAATGTTAGTAGAGAATGACCACTGAGAACACGCTTGGACCAGATTGAGAGTGTTCTGAAAAAGACAGGCGTCAGTCAAGAGTGCATAAAAAGATTGACGGATGTAAACCATATGTAAGCGAAGCAAGAGAGGTTTGCCGGGATCGTACGAAGTGGCGATCGATAGTATCTGCCTACCCCAATGGAAACCAATGGCGTGGGTATATGTTATGTATGTTTATGACCCAATATTATATTAATTAATCATGGGTTGCATACTTCCTCACCGAGAGCTTAAGCTTACTCTATATCAATATCAATAAACACAGGTGTCAAAATATCACGAAATATTTTGAAACGACTCGCCTTTGCCACCCCTCCGAACACAAAAAAAGTGTCACAACAAGTACACACATTAGTCTTCCATACGACACCTTCGGAAGGCAGAGCTATACTTACCCAACAGTAAAGAGCATCTACTTAAACTTCTTTTTCATCTTACTAATTAATAAGTTAAGGAAAATTTCGACACCAGCAGGTCTTGAACCCCCGACCACCCGGTATACGCCCCGGTCGCTCTCCCAACTGAGCTATGGTGTCAAGTAACCATTGCTGTGAAATTTGTCTTCCATGCCTCTAAACACCTTACTGGTGTCATAGCTCAGTTGGCAGAGTGACCGGGGCGTAGAACGGGTGGTGGGGGCTTCAAATCCTGCTGGTGTCGAAATTTTTCTTTCCTCAATTACATACATACATACATATACTCACGGCTATAAATCCCTAAAAGGGGTAGCCAGAGCTGAGAAATTATAAATTCCTCAGCCACTTTTGGAAGTTGAGTGAGTAAAAGATGGTAGAATAAAGGTTGTTGGTGATGGGTCTCCAACTGCATTGCCCAAAAATCCCTTAAAAAGCCCCAAGTCCGTTAGTCGCATCTACGTGCACCCATCGGAAGAAATGGGGTAGTGCTATTCTAAGCCAACACTACACAGCTATCTTTCCTTAATTAATTAGTAAATTAATCCCCACATGAGGTTTCATGGTGTGCCTACACTCAGTGGGACCCCCTATCCTAAAACGATATGAGTATGTCTAGGATTTAGTTCCAAATTAGTTCTATCAAATGCAGTCAAAATTTGATTTTGTTCCGTCAAAATGGAAGAAGGGCGTTGGTTTTAATTCGACCTCCAGCCAGCGGGACACTTTTTATTTATAGGTCACAGGAAATTCAAATGGGTGTCAAACTTTAGTTCTACTTTCATTTATTCCGATCTAAGTGAAAACGGTGTTCTAGCGCAAAAAATTACAAAAATAACAAGGTTCAAAAGAACCTCCAGCCGGCGGCCAACTTTTTTCAATGATGCTGTGGGAACCTAAAAGTTACATCAATCTCTTCCCTTTGTTTAATTCTACTCGATTATCGGTTTTAAATGCATCTATTTTATCTTTTAATAGTAAACAGTGAAAAACAAAAACCTTCAAGTATGCTTTAAATCTTTTTGTTCATGAAAACCTCATGTGGGGATTATTACTAATAAATAAAGAATAAATAAAGGAAAGAAAAATCTCGACACAGGCGGGATTTGAACCCGCGACCTCGGTAGCTCAATTGGCAAGAGCGACGGGGGCGTATACCCGAGGTCGCGGGTTCAAATCCCGCCTATGTCGATATTTTTCTTTCCTTTATTTATTCTTCAAGTATGCTTTTTATTTATACAGTTAAATACATATTTTCACAATTGATTAAGAGATTGACGTAACTTTTAGGTTCCCACAGCATCATTGAAAAAAGTTGGCCGCTGGCTGGAGGTTCTTTTGAACCTTGTTATTTTTGTATTTTTTGCGCTAGAACACCGTTTTCACTTAGATCGGAATAAATGAAAGTAGAACTAAAGTTTGACACCCATTTGAAGTTCCTGTGACCTATAAATAAAAAGTGTCCCGCTGGCTGGAGGTCGAATTAAAACCAACGCCCTTCTTCCATTTTGACGGAACAAAATCAAATTTTGACTGCATTTGATAGAACTAATTTGGAACTAAACCCTAGACATACTCATATCGTTTTAGGATAGGGGGTCCCGCTGAGTGTAGGCACACGGTTTCATGCACAACAAAGTCTTTTTCTTTTTCATCTATCATTTATGACAGTTCACATTATGTCCTCTCTGAAGGGCTCGACCTCTACCCTGACTTGGGTGATATTTGGCTATCGTGGTCCACCACGCTGGCCTAATGCGGGTTAACTATGATAGACTATGATCGTTGCCGGGTCGTCAATGATAGCCTAACATAACTTTTGAAGTGCATCTAATATGAAGTCAAACAGAATATATGAATTGTAAAAACATCTCTAATTTCCTTGCTTAGTAAAAATATACTACGTTAACGTTTAATTCTTGAGATAAGGAGTATAAAAAATTCACATGATCTATGTCACTAGTAGCTATGACGTAAAGTCATCTTCCGGAATCTGACCTTACAAATAATTTATACCTATTATTAAAAATGTGTCTAAAAACTATCATGAAGGATGTTAGAAGAGCAGGATAATAAGCAAGTATATGGGAAATTTCAGTAATGCATTAAAACAAAATTGGTCTGGGGCCGTGTTCGAACCAATGCTGTACTATTGTGATAATGTTTGTACTTGGCTTCTCTTCCTTTAAAAAGATTCAAATGACCTAACCAACGCTAGTTTGACATAAATAAATCAGCTTGTCCATCACACAAAACTAATCTCATTACTTGCGGTGAAATTCTTTACCAGACAATTATTCCAGGGAATAACGAGGCAAGACCTAGCTTTATACACAGGGTCATGTGCGCAATGGGTCTTTATCGTTAAATAGCCGAAACCGATGACTTAAAATGTACTCTGAGGCATAAAACCGTCTTATTTTTTTGCATAATCACAGCCTTTTTATCTGACCTAAGTATCTGTACCCGGGTATATTACTCACAGTGGGGCATTATTTGATTAAACCTGGGACGCTTATGCTTTGAGCCTAACTTCAAACTATTACCCCACGGAGGCATGTTTGCACAATAACTGATCACCGAAACTTGTTTGTCGGTCTCAAATAAATCGCTTACTAAACACTCTTTCGCAAGCTCTCAGGTTACTTTGCTTATTCAAGAGTCGAGTAGCTTTTTGTTTAAAAATGATGACATGAATCCGGTTTAACGCGCTGTTTATTCCTAAAGGGTTGGTAGAAATAGGGTATCCGTACTGTTTTTAGTGTACGTTTAGCAGATAAAGAACAGTTTATCGGGATTATTGGTAGTTCACACATTAGTCTTAAGAAAAGACTAATTGGTGTAGGCCCGACCCGGGATTTGAACCATCATCGTCTGCATGTGCACGATAAGCAGTGTTCTACCCACAGAGCTATCACGTAATTTAAATCTTTTTGTTCATGAAAACCTCATGTGGGGATTATTACTAATAAATAAAGAATAAATAAAGGAAAGAAAAATTTCGACACAGGCGGGATTCGAACCCGCGACCTCGGGTATACGCCCCCGTCACTCTTGCCAATTGAGCTACCGTGTCAATGGCTGCCAGTGCGAAATTATTCTATCCTTTATTTCTTTTACACGTTTTAGCAGTGTTTGCGTTTCCTACCTCCTCAGTGACACGGTAGCTCAATTGGCAAGAGCGACGGGGGCGTATACCCGAGGTCGCGGGTTCGAATTTCGCCTATGTCAAAATTTTTCTTTCCTTTATTTATTCTTTATTTATTAGAGCTATCACGGTTGCTAATTATCACCATTATTCTTAATTTCTTTATTCTTTCAAAAAAGCTGTACGCTAGCACTACTGCCTTTACGTTTTGGATTTATTAATCTCTGACAAGACTAGTAGCGGAAGTTAATTGATAATTTATCTAGTAAACATGTTTTTGTTATGATATGCAAGTCCATGACATTGATGTTCGATCTTTGCCATTCATAATCATAGTGACAAAGATAGAAATAACACCCTAACGCCTTATGATTTTGACTGTCAAGTAAATGATTTAGTGATTGTTTCCTACCATGTCACCACCATGTTAATTACAAAGCTTCATTCCTTTCAAATTCGGATCATTTATTACAATCATGTCATGTGGTGATATTCATGATGATAGAGGATTTGCTTATTATATGTGCCGTAACATGAACCCTGATAGGGCACCGAAAAATATAATTATACAAACAAAAGTATTAAAAAAAGACAATAATTATTTTAATGAAACATAAGTATAAGATGAAAAGAAACTGGTTAGTCGCCTTCTACCCCTAGTCGCTTCGTATGAGATGTCATGAGGAAGAAGTACTCGTATGTAAGGGGTGTCTTGAAAAGTATAGATGACTACTATTCTAATTCGACACTATGCGAATCATTTTATATTACATTATGAGGTCTTTCTAATAAGGTTACGTTATAGAATGATTTCATGAGAACGCTTATAGGCTAAAGATTTCCTTATCTGCAGTCTTACAAATGACACAGTGCACAAATAACTTAATGATATAGGTCATGTAAGTGAATCAAAACGTTTGAGATAAGAAATAGTCGTCGATTACTCGAATTTCACCTTGAGGGGACCTTTGGCAGTAAACAGTTTTACTTTACTTGATGTATCATGAGGTTCCAAGATAATAACGACGTAGCACGAACATAGGAAGATTATTTTGTATTGCTTAGTTGAAGTTGTTCGAGAATAAGATACACATGGATGAAAAATTAAGTAGAGAATCTAAGTAAATGAGGCCTTTACCTTTATTCAAGTTTAATTCAAAATGTATTTCATAAATACAGTTTTTATTAAGAAGCCAATTTACAATCCAAAATTCTTCTAAGTTATATTACTCTTGGATGTATACCCCAAAAAGGGGTAACAAGAGCTTCAGAATTATAAATACCTCAGCCAATTTTGAAAGTTGAAGGGAGGAAAGTTTGTTAAATATAGGTTGTTGATGATAAGTCTCTGGCCACATCGCCTATTAAACACCTAAAAGCCGACATCCTAACGCTATTCTAAGCCGACATTTCAAAAATGTAACACCAAAGAATATTTATGTATTTGTACAATATTATTACTGTATAGTGTTGTATTATTGCTGTGTAGTGTCGGCTTAGAATAACACTACCCCATTTCTTCCGGTGGGTGTACGTAAGAGGCGACTAACGGTATTGGGGATTCTAAGGGATTTTGGGCGATGCGATTGGAGACCCATCACCAACAACCTTTATTTTGCCATCTTTTCCCCACTTAACTTTCCAAAAGTGGCTGATTTCTAATTCGTTAGCTCTGGCTACCCTTTCTAGGGATTTATAGCCGTGAGTATATGTATGTATGTATGTATGTATTACTGTAATAGCGCACAGTAGCTATTGTGGGGTATTTGTATGATCAATAAAACTAGTATTGATCGTATTGTATAATAAAGATAATACACATTGTTTACAACATTCATAGATCTGTGAAACTATTCGGCTTCATAAGTAAAATATATTTAGATTTAAATCCTGGATTTAACACTGGAAATTTGTTGGTTTTCTGAAGAATATGTTGTTTATGCAAATTACGTTCACTTTTAATAATGAAACGTAAAAAAACCTTTAATTCTTGGTTAAGCTAACTGTGTAGAGGCTTGCAATAGTTCTTATCCATTTCTTCCCGATGGTGTCGTAAGAGGTGAGTTGGGATTGGGGTTAAAGGTATTTCAGGACGTTATGGCTGGAGAACCATCATAAACCATACTTTATTTTGATACCTTTAAGAAAAAAGAAAGAAGAAAAAAACATTTATTTGCTGCCAGTCGCACATGAACATGTAAATATTTTTACAAAATAAATGAAGGTAATAAAAAACATTTAACAATAAAAACAGTGTTGATCTCACATAATGCGCGAAAACAACAAAATGGCGTCTAACTCAGCGTTGTCGTTGTGAGTTTTACCTCACAACACTGATTTTCAGTCAAAGCATCCAAAAATGGCTTCAGTTTTTTTCTTATTGCTGGCCTTTTCTTTAAGAATATCGTATGTTGTTTGAGGTTGAATTAATTTGTAAATAACTTTCACCGAGGCATAGACAGTAAACGTGCAGGTGTTTTCTGACAAATATTACATAGGGATTTCCATATTATTCAATATAAAAATATACCATTTTACTGAAGTATATTAAAAACTGTATGGTACTTGATACAAATAACCTTATAGTAACGACAAGCGGACGGACAGACAATACTTGTTTTATAAGCACTGTCATCATATTAATCGGAATTCAATAACCGCGGAACAATGGATTATTTTGAGAGCAACGTTATCTAACTTTGTTTAATATTATATATCATACTTACATGTGCTCACGGCTAAAGTTTTGATATGGTAGGCAGAGGAATAATATCTTGAAGAACAATATAATAAAGTTCTTTTAGAGATTATAACTCTTGCCTCTACGCGGCTGAAACAAAACTGATAAGGCAACTTGCTACTTTTGTTGTTTTTCTAACGCCTGATTTCTGAATTGAGAACAACTTAAGTATCGTTCTGTCGCTTTGAAATCTTAACAACTGAATGAGACAAAACGATACTTGAATCGTTCTCAGCTTGAATACTCAATTCAGAAATCGGGCGCTAATGTTTTAGTTTAGAAAATATAAGCCTTTTATTTCTTTCTTAAAAAATAAATTAATCGCAGAATTGTATCAACTTATGTATGAAAAAAGAAAGAGAATATCAAACCATTTATTTTAAGGTCTTAATGTACATTCTAGCTGTGCTAGGGCCATTGTATTAATGAATAATGTAAAAATAATGTGTTTGCGTCTTCTCTTTGAAAACACTTTAATAACCAGCGGTACTATTCATTTCAATAAAACCTCATAATGAAATAAACAATTATTTTTATCTTCATTACCTACAATTACTTACATTCCATTATACTTTACTCAAAAAGTTTTCCAGTATCATACAAAGTGGCGCATCTAGAATTTCTTGCTTTACCTATCCCAATTAGAACTAAAATGGCGTGTGTTTATATGTATTGACGTGATTATTGGATGTAAACGAAGCTTGAGAGGTTTGCCAGGATCGTACAAAGTGGCGATCAATAGTCTCTGCCTACCCCAATGGGAAATAATGGCGTGAGTATATGTATGTATGTATGTAAAAAGGTTCTCCATAAAATGGCGAGACAGCACCAATTCGCTGTTCGGGTGGCACGGGTAGTGCATGACAAATTTTTGTATGTTTTTTATTGATTCTCTTTTTTGTTTTTTATTATTTTTTATTTTATAACTAATTTATTTTAAATGTTGTTAAAATTAAGTTGTAAATTATATTTTGTGTTATGTTACTTGTTCTTCTTGTGCCTACAAATGGCGAATAAACGTTTTTCTTTCTTTCTTTCTTTCTTTCATTTAATACAAATTTCACCATATCACAAATCCATAACCTCTTAACCTGTTTGTTCCAGCTCAAAAGACGATGAAATAGACAGTAACTGCATAGTGCGCGCGCGAGGTCTGCCGTGGCAGTCGTCGGACCAGGACATCGCGAAGTTCTTTCGAGGACTCAATGTGGCCAAGTATGTACAAGTTTAATATATAGGGTTGAATTTTTTGGATTATATTTCACCGCGTCAAAGGATAAAAAAAATAGGTTAAGTTACTTTCTACTACATCAGCAACTTTCAGTCAAAATCGGTCCCAGTCGTTTCGGAGATTACAATATCTTTTTTCTTTTTTTATTATTTTATTTAAACATAAAGACAGACCAAACGACAAAGAGACGGACGGACGGACCTACAACAAATGAAATGCGTTGTTAGCATTATTATGCGAGTAGCGAGTTACATCAAATATTTTATAAATCAAAATAGTTAGCTAAACAGATATGTATATTATATCGCATTCAATCTACTGAAATAAATAACATAACATAGCATAAACGTTTACGCCGAATATCCCCGAAGGGGTTGGCAGAGGTACTAATAACTTCTGAACATCACGTGACTTTGTCACCTGGTGTTCAGAGTACTTACGTTTTGCATGTACAGTGTACTCACGTGATAGGGGGCAGGCCTATCGCCGTTTTGTACGAATACACTGTCACATGACTAAGTACAACTCAGCCATGTGGGTTTCCTCACGATGTTTTCCCTCACCGTTAACAACCATGATAAATTAACCACACATATGTCTATTACTACTGCAATATTTATTATACTATGATACAAACATTCAATTCAAACTCTCCCTACGCCTGCAGGAATAATGTGATAAACAGTCGAGGGTTCCGATCTCTGGAAAACTAATTATAAAACAACTATAATAATGCATTTTAAATGTCGTTTACTCTTCGATCAATTTATATAACAGAAGATGGAGATAAATAAAACATCTCATCTAGATCTTCCATTGATTGTCCAGTAATAATTCTCGATAAGATAGATAGAACGGAATCGAATGTTTTTATTTTCATTAATCCGTTTTTTTGTGTTAGTTTTTTGAATTTACTTATTTTTTTTAATGCGAAAAACAGAAGGGCGTGAGTCCCAATCCTGGGACGGGCCTACACCAATTTGTCTTTTCTAAAGTCATATGTGTGGTTAATTTATCATGGTTGCCAACGGTGAGGGAAAACATCGTGAGGAAACCCACATGGCTGAGTTGTACTTAGTCATGTGACAGTGTATTCGTACAAAACGGCGATAGGCCTGCCCCCTATCACGTGAGTACACTTTCTAAGCAAAACGTGGGTACCTACTTTCGACTCTAGGTGGCGCTTGCCATGTGAGTTCAGGAGTATTGGTACCTCTGCCAACCCCTTCGGGGATAAACGGCGTGAACGTTTATGTTTATGTTATGTATGTTATTTTTTTTAAATAACTCATCATTTCATTTTAGCTAATGAGAAAATCAACGTAAAACTTTATCTAACCCAACCACTTAACACGACCAAATTGTTGCAGGGGCGGAGTAGCTCTCTGCCTATCCCCTCAAGGAAGACGCAACGGCGAAGCTCTGGTGCGGTTCATTTCACAGGAGCACCGAGACATGGCGCTCAAACGACACAAACACCATATCGGACAGCGGTATATTGAGGTATATTACTTTTTCATATACATACATACATATACTCACGCCATAGTTCCAATTAAGGTATGGCATAAGCCTCGCGCTTGGTCACCTTGTAGGGTTTTTCTCCCTCTATCCGATTTAGCTTAGGTACTCTCCTTTCCACCGCCAGGGCGGCCCTCAGCTTCCCAAACACATAGTCAGGGTGAAGCCGCATAAGCCACAGGACCATCAGCAACCAAACATTACGAAAAAAATAAAAAAGCTTCTACTACATATATCATACATACATACATATGCTCACGGCTATAAATCCCTAGAAGGGGTAGCCAAAGCTAAGGAATTGGAAATTCCTCAGCCACGTTTGGAAATTTTAGTGGGGAAAAGATGGTAAAATAAAGGTTTTCGGTGATGGGTCTCCAACCACATCGCCCAAAAATCCCTTAAAAGCTCCAAATTCGTTAGTCGCCTCTTACGTACACCCACCGGAAGAAATGGGGTAGTGTTATTCTATGCCGACACTACACAGCAACACTACACTACATATTTCACCTAGCTATCAATGATATATGGATATATCTTTAGGTGTACCGCGCCAGCGGCGAAAACTATTAGCTGTATATGTTTTTTATTTTTCGACTGTCTTTAAAGAAGAATGTACTCAATTCGTTTGTATATGTATGTAACGCGATTACTCTGTTAATAGTTAACTGATTCCTAAAAATGTTTCTCTGTCGAGTTGGATTTTGCTTCCAAGGTGGTCCCATTCAATTCTATTGGGTTTGATTGTGTGGTTAAAAACACATTTCAAAAATAACAAAATGCATAAGTAGACGACATTGTTGTTAATCTATTTTTTTATAAAAAATTTGTATTCCATCAAATAGCCGTAAATTCAGTCCCATTTCAGTTTAAAAACATATGATTCTATCCTCAGGTGAACCGCGCGAGCGGCGAAGACTTAGCGGTTTTAGTTGCAAAGTTAAAACTATATTTAATAAATTACAAAACGCACACGTAGACGACATTATTATTAACCTAACTTCTTATAAAAATTGGGATTCCATCAAATAGGCGTAAATATTATTTTAAATATATATTTACTTATTACTTATTAATTTTGATTTATTTGTGTATCTTTATGTTTAAATGACTACATGCAGTACTGCTATCTCTCAACCGTGACGTGACTCTTTATAAATTTAGTTATATTATGTTGATATTTGTATAGATATAAATATGTGTGTGTGTAAGGTTCTGGTAGAAAATCAGTGGTAAAGGTACATATACATATATGCCTTTGCTATATTGCTGAGCCAGATTCCTATTCTTGCCTCTTATTCGCATTGCACTATTTTTTAACTGAATTTGAATATGTAGTTTTGTTTTTATTTCTAGTTATACTCGTACATTGTTTTTAACTTGTTTTTTATACTTGTTTTAAAAATGTTGTTTTCTTTTATAAGAGGCTTCGAATAAGTAACTTGTTTCTTTGTAAATCCAGTCCCAATAATAGGCTATTTGACTGAAATAAAAATATAAATTTTTTTCTATTTCATTAGTCTTAATATTTCTTTTTGGAGCAATATGTAATAATGCGAGATTAAAATATTGTATTATTTCAATGAAATCCGTCTTCTAAAATAAGTATATTTGATGCAACTGTCACGTGACTAAAAACGACCGTGATTGGCTATTTCTATAATGACGTAGATTGCGCATAAACAGACTGTGTATCGCTTCGCTCATTGGTGTTTAATGCGGAATTGACGTCATTTGTGCTACAGCCGTCATATTACTTAAAGTCGCGTTTTCGCGGCACATTTGAATATTGCATTTTCTTTTTCGATTTTGTAATAAAATAGCTTAAATGAAGACAGAAAAATATTTTCTTAGGGCTCCTTATAAACAAATTAACACCGTAAGATAGTTTTCAAAACTTAGTCAAATAGCCTATTGTATTGAAAACCATATAATTGTACTGGCAGGTGTACCGCGCGAGTGGCGAGGACTTCCTGGCGGTGGCGGGCGGCGCGACGTGCGAGGCGGCCGCGTTCCTGTCGCGCGGCGCCGCCTGCATCGTGCGCATGCGCGGCCTGCCCTACGACGCCGCGCCGCAGCATGTCGTACGTACATATACATACATACATATACTCTCACGGCTATAAATCCCTAGAAGGGGTAGCCAGAGCTAAGGAACTAGAAGTTTCTCGGCCACTTTTGGAAAGTTGAGTGGAGAAAAGATGGTGAAAATAAAGGTTGTTGGTGATGGGTCTCCAACCACATCGCCCAAAAATCCCTTAATAGCCCCAATACCGTTAGTCGCCTCTTACGTACACCCACCGGAAGAAATGGGGTAGTGCTATTCTAAGCCGACACTACACAGCAATACATATACTCACAGCTATAAATCCCTAGAAGGGGTAGCCAGAGCTTTGGAATGAGAAATTCCTCAGCCACTTTTGGAAGTTGATTGGGGAAAAGATGGTAATGATAAATGATTTTGGTGACGGGTCTCCAACCACATCACCCAAAAATCCAATAAAAAGCCCCAATACCCTTAGTCGCCTCAAACGACACCCGTGGGTAGAAAGGGGTAGCGACATTCTAAGCCGGCACTACACGGCACCTTATATAATCTACCTATCTATACTATAAAAAGACTGTACATAGGTCAAAACTTTACCTTGAAGAAAAAAAAGTAAAAACCGGTGGAATATGTTTACTTTTCGATACTGAAGCCAAATTTTCTATTTTTGAAAAAACTGTCTGTCTGTCTGTATGTCCAGTCATCACGTTAATTCTACCGGACTTATCTTGATCAAATTTGGCACGAATGTAAGTTAGACACCTGGCCAAAATATAAGATAACATTTATCTCGGATTTCACAAAGGTTCCCATAGGAGCATCAAAAGACTGTAAGCTTTTAACGCGATGGGGTGAATAGACACGCTAAGTTTAGCGATGTGGGGTGAATAGAAACATTCCAAACCAAATCGTTACTAATACATTATATTGTACACTAGATGGCGCGAGTAGTCGCTTTCTATATCGCAGTATGTTTTTTTTTCTTTTTTATATACTTCAGTTCAGACTAAACTTTTGTGACAGTACAGTTCGAAGACTGTCGGGTCAGCTAGTAAATAAATATATACGGATATGTTAAACTTTATACATACATACTATACTGTACTGTAGATAATACTATTAAGGACGGATCCAACCATATGGGCAAGGTGGGCATGTCCACAATCCTAATCGACCAACCTTACACTTTTATGGTGTATTTAGGCTAAAGCTGATATGATGATACTAATCACTGGCCAAGAGATTTTTGGGTGCATAGACCCACAACTTTTTTTGAAGGATGGATCATTTCCTGACCACTATAGACTATACTGATAGTAAATTATTAGTACTACACAAAATTACAGACATACATAATCTACAAAATCTACAAAAGCTAGAAACTTCTCAACCGCATTTCGAAGTTGATAAAAGACAAGATGGTAGAAATAAAGTATCGTTTTGGTGATGGGTCTCCAAACGCATCGCCCAAAAAGCACTTTAAAAAGCCCCATACCCGTAGTAGCCCCTTACGACACCTGTGGCTAGAAAGGGATAGTGACAGTCTAAGCCGGCACTATACGGCAAAATTACACTATACAAACTATGTATACATGAAGGCAGTCCTCCCGTATGGTAGTGTTGAGTTCGCACTCGCCAAACTCGGCCTTCAGGTGATACAAAATATAAAATATTTCATTATCAATAATATCTATTGATGATTTCATAGTATTTTTGGATTCCAGTTCCAGTTCGAGTAGGGATTTTAGTAGCAACACTTACAAAACATCAGAAATAAAAAAAAATAGTTCATAGGGCCTTTGCACTCCACGTTTTCCAACTTGTACGGCTATCGACTGTTGACGCATACACTTTTGATATTGGATTGAATCAGGCGTTACTTTGCGGAAATCCATAGCAATACTAATATTAATAAATTTCTTCGCTTAATTCCGCTAAATAATACCTGCAGTCTTCATGCAACATGCACTGTGCACCGCCCGCCCTCCCACTTACAAGAAATCGAAAAGCAGACAATGCACCACACACACACCCGCAAGAAAACCACAGGCAACCACAAACATGCGACGCGTTTCGACTCAACACGAGTCATTGACGAGCAGTTAGTAGACAGTTCGGCAGCTGACCACCGAGTGCCGGTCATACGATTTTGCGGTTATATTAATAGGCCAGGCTCCCCACTCCCCCACCCAAAGAACATCAATGACGAGTGACTATATTATTGGAAAAAATTGTCAAAAGTGGGGAAACGGTGTAGCCCAGCTGTTCATTCAGCAGTGCAACGGAATTATCATTATCATATCTGGAGATTTCAAGTTTCTCTAAAAGGCATAATCTTAATCCCTTATTACAAGTATGTATGTATGTATGTATTGCATGAAGACTGCAGGTATTATTTAGCGGAATTAAGCGAAGAAATTTATTAATATTAGTATTGCATACACTTTTATCAACGACGCGACAAAAAGACGGACTGTACCAAATCTCTTATGTTGTCTGTTTCTGTTGGTATTCGATTTTGATGGATTTTATTGATGTTCTTTAACTTTGAAGAAGTGCCCTATTGAGATCGGTCAGTATTGGAAAATCTAATACCAAAAACTCAAACGATAATTTTAATTCCAATAAATAAATCCGATAAAAAAACACGACTCCAGCTCGGGTTTCCAACTACGTCGGTTTTAGAAATATTGAATGTTAATTCTTCAAAGAATAAAATGCATTGATTGTGAAAATTCTGATTGTTCTTAATGAATCATGCAGTTCAGATTTCATCCACCTCTATCATTTAGAAGCTTCCCTCATCACTATACAAAAGTAGCTGAACATAAAATAATTCTACCTCTTCATGAATTTATAGCCGTGAGTGTAAAAAAAGTAAAATACAAGCAATACGCAATCTAGTAACATAAACATGTAACAAGATCGAAATCGACCGGTCAGCATTAATATTGAGAACAATAACTATGGACTCGGCTTATCAAGCACGTGCCTACTACGTGCTATTGTGTTGTGCGTTTGTTCGTATTAGCTTTGTTTTGTAGTGTCGGGTTTAAATAGCACTACTTCATGTTGTTGAAGAGTTTATGGATATAAACCCCAAAACTCTAGAGCTTCAGAATTAGATGTACCTAACATAACATAACATAAACATAAACATAAACGTTCACGCCGAATATCCCCGAAGGGGTTGGCAGAGGTACTAACACTTCTGGACATCACGTGACACGTGTCACCTGGTGTTCAGAGTACCCACGTTTTGCATGGACAGTGTACTCACGTGATAGGGGGCAGGCCTATCGCCGTTTTGTACGAATACACTGTCACATGACTAAGTACAACTCAGCCAAATGGGTTTCCTTACGATGTTTTCCCTCACCGTTAACAACCATGATAAATTAACCACACATATGTCTTTAGAAAAGACAAATTGGTGTAGGCCCGACCCAGGATTCGAACACTAGTCGTTTGCACGATAACCGAGTGTTCTACCCACTGGGCTATCACGGTTGCTATGAAAATACATTTAATTCTATATTCCGAACATTATATGCATCAATTCCGAAATCCCGAAATCTTTACGATAAAGAAGTGCTTTCCATACTAAGCCGCCGGTCAACTTTAGGTAAATATGCATCCGATTATCCGATCTATGCTCATAAATAAAGGAAAGATAAATTTCGACACCGGCGGGGATCGATTTTTTTCTTATATCTTTATATAATATAACATAACGTAAACGTTCACGCCGAATATCTCCGAAGGGGTTGGCAGAGGTACTAATACTTCTGAACATCACGTGACTTTGTCACCTGGTGTTCAGAGTACCCACGTTTTGCATGGACAGTGTACTCACGTGATAGGGGGCAGGCCTATCGCCGTTCTTTACACTGTCACATGACTAAGTACAACTCAGCCATGTGGGTTCCCTCACGATGTTTTCCATCACCGTGAACAACCTTGATAAATCATATTATTATTATTATAAATTTATCTATTAGTAAAAATCCCCACATAAGCTTTTCATGAAAAAAACATTCTAATTAGATGTACGTTACCAAGATTCGGAAGTGGAGGGGGAGGGATTGTAAAATAAAGTATAGTGATGGATCTCCACATCTACCATCCACCACCACCACATCCATTTAAATTCACTAAATAATCCTCAATACCCTAAGTCGCCTGCATATACATACACTCTGGGCTATAAATGTCAAGGGGCAGCCAGAGCTTTAGAACGGGAAATACTTTTCCTCATTACTGTAATTTTATATACTTAGGTTTTGTTTTATGTGTTTATTATGTATCATATTTTATGCGACTCTAATTTATAATATTATCTTACGACCCTAAAATAGTCCATATTATTTTTTCTCATCAATAAAAGCATATTCTAGCTGTTCACAACGGGCGACGACCCAGTGTAAGTCCTAGACGGTTCCGAGAGCGTACTCTTCGTCCGTAGAGCAGACGGTCTTGCTATTTTGTAGATTATTTTTAACCGACTTCAAAAAAAGGAGTGTTCTCAATTCGACCGTATATTTTTTTATTTATTTTTTTTATTTGCCCATTTGTTTCTCTCTCTGAATTTTTTAAAGGTTTATTTAGTGCATCATCCAGCCAAGTCCACAGTTGGTCAAAGGCCCTTGTTACAATAATCGGTCTTTCGATTACTTTCATTTTTCTTTTTCTCGTTATTGTAATTTTTATATGCTTATGTTTTGCTGTGTAATACGTTCTTTATGTATCAGATTGTATGGACTAATTTATTGTATGAATAAACGTTTCAGAAATTAAACTTTATTTCATTTGCCCGTTCATTATTCTAGCTGGATTTCTTCACAACGGGCGACGACCCAGTGCAAGTCCTAGACGGGTCCGAAGGCGTACTGTTCGTCCGCAGAGCAGACGGCCGTGCCACTGGCGACGCCTTCGTGCTGTTTGCGAAGGATGAAGATGCCGATAAGGCTTTGAGTCGACATCGGAAACTTATAGGGTCGCGATACATCGAGCTTTTTAAGTCTACTACGGCTGAGGTGCAGCAGGTAAGGATTATTTTTATAAGTTTATATACTCGTATATTAGTGAAGTCATTAAAATTATTGTGTGCATTGTGTTTAATAGAACAAAAAGAATTGAATGACATTAATTTTACATAAAAAATGGTTCGAAACAATATTGCCCAAAAAAAAATATAAAATAAAAAGTATCTAAAACCATACGTTTTCCTTCTAAGCCTTTTTTATCAAACTCAAATTCAATCCCTATTTTTCCAAATAAAATGATTAACGGATAGGTTTTAACTTCGTTAATAACGACCAACCATCGCTTCGCAAATTTATGAAATAAATAACAGTAGATGGTGGTAAATAAAGGCGTAATAAATAAATATATAGCGTCTTTTTAAGCCTACCAAAACGCTAGGTCTATCAACCTCGCACCAACACAATTCCTTATCAGACCTATAGAAACACAACTTTAAAAAGCAATCACAGAAATAGGCACTATCGGCGTTTCACGGCAATCGGCCATTGCTGATAAGGCGCGTGTACCAATTATATCACAATGCCAGGTTTTAGCGATACCGTTTATACGAGCTCGGTTCAGAAACTACCTTGGTAGCTGAGTAAAAGGTTTTAGATAATTTAAATCTTTTTGTTCATGAAAACCTCATGTGGGGATTATTACTAATAAATAAAGGAAAGAAAAATGTCGACACAGGCGGGAATCGAACCGGCAACCTCGGGTATACGCCCTGTCGTACTAAAACGTGTAAAAGAAATAAAGGATAGAAGAATTTCGCACTGGCAGCTATTGACACGGTAGCTCAATTGGCAAGAGCGACGGGGGCGTATACCCGAGGTCGCGGGTTCGAATCCCGCCTGTGTCGAAATTTTTCTTTCCTTTATTTATTCTTTATTTATTAGTTAGGTTTTAGATGCTAATACCAATATGAACTCAAGACTGCAAGTTTAGACTGTATAAGCCCGAAGGTATGGCAGAGGTACCAATACTTCTGAAAATCACGTGACGTCACCTGGTGGAGTACGTTTTGCATGGACAGTGCACTCACGTGATAGGGGCGGGCCTATCGCCGTTTTGTACGAATACACTGTCATTACTACGCTAAGCTTAACGATGTCGATTTCCTTATGATTTATATCCCAGAACGCTAACAACTATGATAAATTAACCACGCATATGGCTAGAAAATTCACATCTAGTATATGTGAATTTTCTAGCCATATGCGGTTCTGTATAGGCCAGGTTCAGACGTTCAGAAAAAATATAACCTCTGCCATCCCCTTTTTGATATACGGTAAGAATGAAATGTCTCCATTACTGTGGAAGAGCGGGGTTTTCTAGCACAGACATTAAGCTTAAAAGAAGACTTGCTTGTTTTGTGAAAATAAAGGAATCTTTGATTTAGTTTGTGGCGACCGCTAGACGGCGAACTCACTCGCACACTAGCAGCGTCATAAAAAATCGTACATCGCGGTATCGAAATGTTTCTCTAGCTAAACATACCTAAATACAAATTCAAAGTTGGTACACAGCAGGGTGTACTGGCCAGTATATATTTGCTGTTCCCACAAGTTTTTAATTTTTGTTAATATTGTTTGTTTCGGAGGCAAAAGTTGATAAAGCCAAACGGTTTTAAAAACTTTCATATTTGTGTTGTAATGAAAGTATGAATTTATTTAACATATAAATCGAGTCATAAGAATGTTGTCTGTTTCTTATAGCAAACAACTTCTGGAGAAAAGGTACAATCTATAATATATATTTTCATCGACTTCGAAACTAGCATATTGAATTTAAAAATAGATGTTACCCAAGATAAAAAAACGTTTCAAAATATTGAATTGTTTATTGTTATTTTCAATCCCAATTTAAATATATTTCCTCGAATTATGCAACATAATTAGGTATAATTTGAATGATTTTGTTCATGATAACCTCATATGGGGATTATTACTAATAAATAAAGAATAAATGAACGGTATACCCGAGGTCGCGGGTTCGATTCCCGCTTGTGTCGAAATTTTTCTTTCCTTCATTTATTCTTTATTTATTAGTAATAATTAGGTATAATCCAACACGTCCATATAAATCCTAATATTTTTAGTATTCTAAGAAAATGGAAAGCATTAATTAAAAAAAGTCTCGATTCATCAACTGCACTAAATAACATAGCAACAAAACAAGAAACAAAAGGTCGTTATTGTGACAAATTCAATTTACTCGAATGACCGTACAACGAAATATACAAGTTACTTTATCGTTTTAGCCTGCCCTTGAGTGACCGAGGTAAGTGTATTGCAGTTTTACGTGGACTGTACTTTATATGTATTTCTGCATTTTGTTGTAATATTTTATATTACCCAACGTAGCAATGAAGGTTTTTGATCGTGGATTGCGAGTTTTATCGAATCGTTTACTTTATGCCGTTGTAGAAAAGTAATAAACATACAAACATACATATACTCACGGTTATAAATCCCTTAACGGGGTAGCCAGAGCTTTGAAATGAGAAATTCCTCATCCACTTTTGGAAGTTGATTGGGGAAAAGATGGTAATAATACATTTTTTTGGTGACGGGTCGCCAAATCACTTAAAAAGCCTATATACCCTTAGTCGCCTCTTACGATCACCCACGGTTAGAAATGGGGTAGAGTTATTCTAAGCCGACACCACACGGCGAAAGTAATAAAGAGAAACAAATATGTATTGTTTTCATTCTGATCATAAACGAAATTTCGATTTAAATTCGCAATCCGCCTTTTGAATGACCGTCTATTATCTGGACGATCGATGGTTTAAAGAGTACGGTAGCAAGTGAAAATTTAGTGTGCTATCTAGGTATGCCTAAATTAGCTATATAACTCTAACTAATTATGACGACAATTTCACTTGCTCCCATACTCCTTGTACCGTGTTGTGAAATGCCAACTGTACTAGTTGCTTTGGCCTGATCATTCTATTTGGAATAGGCTCGAGTTTCTCGCTGGGATATATTTGAGCTTTGACGATAGTATTTCTTGGAATTCACTACATTTTGTCGCGTCCTTGACGCACGTTTCTGTATAGCGTATGCGCTCGCTTGCATTCAACAAATTTGTATAAGCTGCAAGGCTAGCACGAGTGATCTTTAATTAGATATCGCGTGGTATAAAAATGCTCTCTTTCGCACTTACAAAGTATCGTCGCGCTCGTGCTAGTTCTCCTATAAGCTCGGTGTGCGTCGACGACAACGGGGTGCTACAAAAAGTTTTAGCTCTTCAAAGATGACTTGTGAATCTGTGTCGAATACTGATTTTCCAATTGAAATGACCAACTCTCAAAGCTCACATATACCTCCACCCTGTCACCCAACCTACTTTCATACTGTAGCGGCGCGCTGTCAGTACACAATGACGCGCACTACATAGAAACGCTGACAGTGCAAGAAGAATCACATTCCACAGCAACACGAAATCAAACCATATACGTCACACTCGTCATCGAGCCTCGCCATACAAATCGTACATCGCGCAATTGAAGTTTCTAAAATGTTAACTATATATACAAGTTCCAACTTAATACAGTCGGACCGCGGTCCCCAGGCATACCACCGCCTGGCGGAAGATCTTCCCTTTTCCACAATACTAAATAACACCCCATTATTTCGTCCAGGTACTAAACCGCTCCCTAGAGTCCCGCGCGACGCCGGCCGCCCCGGCCGCGGCCGCCGAGGGGCTGGTGCCGGTGGCGCTGGTCCCGCAGCACGTCATCACGTCCGGCACCGCCAAGGACTGCGTGCGGCTGCGAGGACTGCCCTACGAGGCGCAGGTGTGTACATACATATACTACAGGTACTTTGGGAATGAGACAATGAGAAATAATCAGGAAATCGAAGACACAACATCATCGGCAAAATAAAGTCCCACCGGCTCCGCTGGCTTGGCCTAGAGAGGATGCGGGAAGACCTACAAATAAAAATATACATTATGTAATAAAACAATAAAAACTGTATTTTGTGTCGTGAGAAATAAGTCGATTATAATTTAGCACAGGTGTGTCAAAAAAGTCACACAGTCGTATGAAACACGTGAAAATAAGTCATACAGCGCTTACTTACATGTATTTAGAGCTCCGTGGTAAAATAGTTTAAACACTTAATAAAAAATAAAACACGTAAGTACCGTTTATTGAGCTTAATCAACGGTGCAATACGATGTTCAATAAACACTTCCCGAATAAACAGTCTGTCGTATAATAAATAAAGAAAAGAAAAACTTCGACACAGGCGGTAATCGAACCCGCGACCTCGGGTATACGCCCCGACGCTCTGCCAATTGAGCTACCGTGTCAATGACTGCCAGCGCGAAATTCTTCTATCATTTCTTTTACACGTTTAAGTAGTGTTTGCGTTATTTAATGTTTTTTGACATGAATTCCTCATGTGGGGATTATTACTCATAAATAAAAGATGTTATTAAAGGAAAGAAAAATTTCGACACTGACGGGGTTCGAACCCGCGACCTTCGGGTATACGCTGGATGCCAACTAACACTGTAGCTCAGTTGGCAGAGCGACGGGGGCGTATACACGAAGGTCGCGGGTTCGAACCCCGCCAGTGTCGAAATTTTTCTTTCCTTTAATAACATCTTTTATTTATGTAGTGTTTGCGTTTCCTACCTCCGAATTTTTACTAATTCGGAAGGCCACTTGTCTATCTTTTCAGATAGAATGCAAATGTTGAAAACGCCTAACTATCACATAATTTAAATCTTTTTTTTTTGTTCATGGGAATTTATTTATTCTTTATTTATTAGTAATAATCCCCACATGAGGATTTCATGAACAAAAAAAAAAGGATTTATAAAAGTCAGTAGTATACTTATTTGTGTTTTCAAATTTTCAGGTGGAGCACATCCTAACATTCCTAGATGAGTTCGCCAAGAACATTGTTGTACAAGGAGTCCACATGGTGTACAATGCTCAAGTAAGCATTTATTTTTTTGGATAGAATTAAATGTAAAGTTAGATTTGATTTTGACATCCAAAACCGGACAAAACCAACCATGGTTTCTGTTCGAAAATAGTATGCGGCGCAAATCTCGCTTTCAGTATTCGCAATTAAATGGTAATCTTCTGTATATGTATATGTCGTAGGATGATTTGATGTTTAGGTTTTTTGCAAAAAACCTAGGGATTTTGCAAAAATCCGGATAATTAGATAACGGTTGTAATATTTTCTAATCTACTAGGTATTTTGCAAAAAAAACTAGTTGGTTTAGTAAGATTGGACTTATTTAATGCTGATTGGCTGATTTCTGATTGCTCGCCTACACTTATTCTGATTGGTTCGTCATTGTGGTATTGAGATATTACAGCTAGAGTTATAAAGGGTAAGAAATAACAATATTTATTTAATACTTGGAATCAAATATATTTTTTACTATTTTGTTGGAGTAAAATTACAATCACGTTCGGGCATATTATACACAGATCAAGTTACCTAAAACTAAGTAACACTTGTATTATGCGCCACTCGGCCACGGACGTCTTCAATATAGGTAGGAACAATAAAGTAAGTTCGTTTTAAATTGTAGTATTGAGGTATTATGTCTAGAGTTATAAAGGGAAATGACAATACTATTTTTATACTTAGAAACTTTTTCTAAAATCAAATTAAATGTAGGTAGGAACAATGAAGTAAGTACGTCTTAATTAACAACCAATCAGAGATGACGTGTTTATGGGGCACTGCAATCGACCAATCAGTGTACAGTATTCATAAAAACTGACATTTCGTTTCGCAGTCATACTAAACCAGCTAGTTTTTTTGCAAAAAACCTAGTAAGATTAGAAAATATTATAACCGTTGTCTAATTATCCGGATTTTCGCAAAATCCCTAGGTTTTTTGCAAAAAACCTAAACATCAAATCATCCTACGACATATATAAACATTTAAAATTCTATGAGCGCGCGTACTAGTTTTGTTTACAAAAAATTCCCAAACACTTACATGGGAAACTTTTAAGAATAATTATTCTTTAATGATAACATTTTTTCGAATTAAACTCCGTCTCGACCTGGTACTCGCTTATGACCATCATGCAACGTTTCGTAGAGATCGGTCCAGCTATTTAGGAGGAGTGATGTCACACGCGATACTGTTCGATATTTTTACAATTGCTTATGTCTAGCCTATGATCTTATCTCATCTTGGACATTATCCATGATTGTTTTTTGGCTCATTTAAATGAGTTATTTTTTAGTTAATTGCATTAAAAACCTTCTATCTTCTCAAACCTATTAATTTACTAAAACAATATCGAGAAAAGCAGTAACAATTTCATATTCAGTCACTAAAATAAATAATTGTATCTCCAGGGCTATCCGAACGGCGAAGCGTTCATCCAAATGGACAGCGAGGCGAGCGCGTTCCTGTGCGCGCAACAGAAGAACAACAGATATATGACGTTTGGCAAGAAACAGCGGTATATAGAAGTGAGTACATACATACTTAAACATGTACACTTAGTTATTCTAGCTTTGTAGTGTCGGCTTAGAATAGCACTACCCCATTTCTTCCGGTGGGTGTACGTAAGAGGCGACTAACGGTATTGGGGCTTTAAAGGGATTTTTGGGCGATGCGGTTGGACACCCATCACCAACAACCTATGTTTTACCATCTTTTCCCACTCAACTTTCCAAAGGTGGCTGAGGAATTTCTTATTCCTTAGCTCTGGCTACCCCATCTAGGGATTTATAGCCGTGAGTATATGTATGTATGTATGTTAGTTATTCTAAAGTATGTTTTTATATGTTTTTTTTTTCTTTGTATAAGGGAGGTAACAAGCCAAAAGGGGGTTGTTAGAGATATCATTATTATTATTATTTATTTATTAGGCATGCACACAGTACAACATCATATTATAATTGACATAAGACATATTGGATTGAATCAGGCGTTACTTTGCGGAAATCCATAGCAATACTAATATTAATAAATTTCTTCGCTTAATTCCGCTAAATAATACCTGCAGTCTTCATGCAACATGCACTGTGCACCGCCCGCCCTCCCACTTACAAGAAATCGAAAAGCAGACAATGCACCACACACACACCCGCAAGCGAAAACCACAGGCAACCACAAACATGCGACGCGTTTCGACTCAACACGAGTCATTGACGAGCAGTTAGTAGACAGTTCGGCAGCTGACCACCGAGTGCCGGTCATACGATTTTGCGGTTATATTTATAGGCCAGGCACCCCACTCCCCCACCCAAAGAACATCAATGACGAGTGACTATATTATTGGAAAAAATTGTCAAAAGTGGGGAAACGGTGTAGCCCAGCTGTTCATTCAGCAGTGCAACGGAATTATCATTATCATATCTGGAGATTTCAAGTTTCTCTAAAAGACATAATCTTAATCCCTTATTACAAGTATGTAAAATCTCCAGATTATGATTATCGGGGAGAACGTGTCCAGTATCCAATAGATGTTTCGCAAAGTGAGACCTTTCTGGATGGTCGTTTCTGAATGCTGCCACGTGCTCCCCGTATCTTGTTAGAAAACTTTGGCTATTAACTAACTAGGCTACACCGTTTCCCCACTTTTGACAATTTTTTCCAATAATATAGTCACTCGTCATTGATGTTCTTTGGGTGGGGGAGTGGGGAGCCTGGCCTATAAATATAACCGCAAAATCGTATGACCGGCACTCGGTGGTCAGCTGCCGAACTGTCTACTAACTGCTCGTCAATGACTCGTGTTGAGTCGAAACGCGTCGCATGTTTGTGGTTGCCTGTGGTGTTCGCTTGCGGGTGTGTGTGTGGTGCATTGTCTGCTTTTCGATTTCTTGTAAGTGGAAGGGCGGGCGGTGCACAGTGCATGTTGCATGAAGACTGCAGGTATTATTTAGCGGAATTAAGCGAAGAAATTTATTAATATTAGTATAAGACATATTGTTTTGCTCAGATGCAGTACCAAAACAGCAAGCACAGCATTTCCGAGTTAGCTGAATTTTACAGTAATGAAAATATAAATCATTCAAAATAAAATCATATATATTTAATTCAAAGGAGTTCGTATATAAACTATTTCAAAACGACAAAAATATTATAAATTAATTGAAAAAATTAATAGTTTAAAAAACACTAAAAAAACACGCTTTTATAAGTGCACTGAAAAGTCAAAAATAAATTACGGGTCGTTCAAGTTGTCTCTATTTCTGGGCTGAAGTGTAAACTATGTGCTTTTAATTATAATATTTGATTGTAAAAGCGTAGGGCGCTGGAGCAGGAAAAACTTTCTTGTAAACAAATACACGAACAAGGACTCTACATTTTGCCACTGTTGACTAGTACTTTGAACAGACTGTTTAATATAGAGCCTCCAACTAGTGGTGCTCCAACTCTAGTTAGAGTGCCGATCTCTGTAACCTGCTTCCTGAAACATCGCTTAACTTGATTTTTTAGCAAGGTAAACAAAAAATCTTTCCTTTTCCAGCGCCCCACGCTTTTACAATCAAATGTTATAATTAAAAGCACATAGTTTACACTTCAGCCCAGAAATAGAGACAACTTGAACGACCCGTAATTTATTTTTGACTTTTCAGTGCACTTATAAAAGCGTGTTTTTTTAGTGTTTTTTAAACTATTAATTTATTTTATACTTTTTAGTCTTTGCTAATGGCATATTTTAAATATTTATTTCAAATAGACGAATGAGCCCGCATCCTCTCCATCTCCGCCAGTGCGTCTGTATTACATGGTGTCTTACCTGTCAGCTTAGAACAATCTAACTCTTGAATCTGGAGACCACTAAGTGATTTTACTCGACTTAGCGCCACACATGCCTGCCCATCCGCAAAAGTACGGGACCCTAAGTACACCACGGCGTGGTCTACCGTACAGCCTTGCATCTTGTGCACGGTAGAGGCCCAACTTAAAATCACTGGGAGCATGCGCCTTTCCACCGTACCGTAGCTGTACTTGGCCGGGAATTGGATGCCTATAGGCAGAATTAGGTGCTTGCCGTCGTCACTAAAATTAACTTTGATGGACGGGATGTCGGTTTCATACATTTGGTCGCGTCTAAAGTGTGGCCAGACGATGTCCGTGATAAAACCGATACTCCCATTCACGAGCCCCTTCTCTACGTTTATATTGAACGCAACATGATTTTAGCTCCTTTGAAAAGTCTTAATATACTCGCTAGTCCACCCGTTTTATTTATATCGCCGGGAACGATAGACTCCAATAGACACTGAATGAATTATGTGTGTACTTAAGCAACGCGAGCTGCGGTTCTTCCACGGATGGGTAACCGCCTAGTGATATTTATCTCGGGCGCTACCGTGCTTCGCAAGGCACGTTAAGCCGTTGGTGCCGGTTGTTATCGTAAGATAGCAGTCGTCAAGCTTTGTCAGAGACCCAAACGGGCGGCTTAATAATATCTAACGGTAAGGTGACCACTAGCCTTACAAACCTCCACCAACCCGGCTGGCCCCCGTGGTGAAGTATGGCTAATACCTTCCTCACGGAAGAGACCCGTGCCCAGCAGTGGGACGTTATGGGTTGGTAACGATACATCGTATGCTAATATTCATAATGAAGTTCCAGTTCAAATCTTCCGGCTCCATCATCAAATCAGTTCGATAGTACCATATTATTGTATTCAGACCTTGAAACCTAATCGTGGTCAATGTTCATTTCGTGGTAAAAGTTCATTACAAGACCTTTCTAATAAGTCCAAATACGGCTATAATACGATCATCCATCATTAAGTTCCAGTTAATATCTTCCGGCTCCATCATCAGATGTACCACATTATTGTATTCAGACCTTGAAACCTAATCGTGGTCAAGGTTCATTACAAGACCTTTCTAACAAGTCCAAACACGGCTATGATACGATATTTCATCATGGAATGCTAGTGCCTATCTTCCGGCTTCATCATCAGACCTTGAAACCTAATCATGGTCAACGTTCATTACAAGACCTTTTTAACAAGTCCAAACACGGCTATGATACGAGCATCCATCATGAAGTTCCAGTTCATATCTTCCGGCTCCATCATCAGATCAGCTCGACAGTACCATATTATTGTATTGTCATCAAAATCACATACAACTGCCAATTTTCATAACGCTATGACCTTTAGAAGATGGTTAAATTAGTTTTCTTAGATTTGATTACATAGTTACATACATACAGGTCGACCTAATAAAAGCGTGTTAATTAAATTAAAATTGCGATCAAATTAAAATATTGACAGTATAATAAGGAAATAAAACAAATTAAAATAGATTTTCTTAAAGTAGAGTTTTGATTATTGTGTAAAATATTTTAATACTAGATGAAAACCCGGCTTCGCTCGTGTGAAATATGACTCATAATACACATATAGGTACAAAATGTAGGTAGATACTTCTGCTTCGTTTATTGTTTTTATCTATTAATTAATATTATAAATATTCTAATGGTGCTGACAAAAAAATTTCAGTCGCCATTTTGACTGACCCCCGATGACATTTATGTTCCGTTTCATAATACTTTTTAATCGTTTCGCAAAGACCACTTTTGTTAAAAGATGTTTTGATAGATTCTACCGTACTCCTTGATGAAATTATTATTATAGATACTCTTTTCTTCAGTAAACAAAACCTGCCTAGGTAGATGGCTACAGTCTAGGATACCCCATGGTAGCTCTTACCGCGCGCGGCCTAAGGGGGCCTATTGAAAAAAAAGGGGTATCCTAACGTGTGGCTGACTACCTACATGCCTACTAAATTTACCATCTTTACGAAGAGCCCTTCGCTGCATCCACTTTCCACTTGTGACAATGTTTACCAAATGCAAGGAGATTCGGCTGTTAACAAAATGATAAAGTAGGAATCATCAAACAACAATAACAAATACACGACCAATGAAATAATGAAATACTGATTGTATTGTAGTTAGGAAGTCCGCGGACTAAAATGAGGTGATGCACTACAGCGGATAAAAAGTGGCAAAAGCAATATGTTCGCGAAACGTCAACGACTGAAGAAAAGAGTATAATAATAATTTCATCAAGGAGTACGGTAGAATCTATCAAAACCTCTTTTTACAAAAGTGGTCTTTGCGAAACGATTAAAAAGTATTATGAAACTGAACATAAATGTCATCGGGGATCAGTCAAAATGGCGACTGAAATTTTTCTGTCAGCACCATTAGAATTTAGCAAAATACTCGACAATCCGAATTCTGCGGATAGATGTTGTCGACTCCAAATCATTATTTTTTTATGTTTTATTATTCAGGTAAGGTTTCGATCGAGTCTACCGTACCCAGTGAAGAAATTATTAATATATATTATATTAGTATTTTTTTTTTATGCATTTTGAATAAGTTTTACTATGGGATTAACTTGAATAGAGCAACTTTAATTTTCTGTTCTCCATAAAAATCAGTTGAGTTCTCGTCACAAAATCTACTGAGATTAGAAAAAAAAGTTGTTCAGAATGATTTTCCTACCAACTCTCTCTTGGCTTGTTACTCCATTTTACAGCCTACAAAGATAAAAATATTAAAATTGTATTTGCTACCAAAAAGTACTGTAAATGTGATAATATCTTTGCATGCCAAGTTATATTATCAAACCCCGCCTAGCCTTTCAAACAAATTAATCAACCAAATCTTGTCCGCAGGTATTCCAATGTTCAGGCGACGACATGTCCGCCATGCTATCGGGCGTAGGTTCAGTTCCCGTGCCGAACAAAGTGGTTCCCCCCGGTACGTTCCCCCCCGCCCGCTTGCTAGCCCACCACATCGCGCACAACAACCTTTTACAACGACAACACGAGAACATGATTCTAGCCATGAGGCAACAACCTTCTATACCCTCATTACCCTCTATCGTCCCTTTACTACCCCAATATCGGCCCCAAACACCTTATTTAACCGTCCCTCAAACACAAGTCTTACCAACCAAAAGAACTTACGATAGAGCATTCACACAGACAACAGACACAACCCCAGCTAAAAGGCAATTTGTTCCTCAAATACCGTTATCTCTTCCTATGTACAGTTATAGTCCAACTACACCTATTTTCTCATATGCGAATTCTTCACCGATGTTATCTTATAGTACTTTGCCCCCAGGTTTGCAATCGTTGCAATCTTTACAGACTTTGCCAGCGGGATATGGCACGGCTCTATCGGCTGCTTTGCCCCCAACTTTGACAAGTCCATATCAATTGTCCATGTTTCCTACTTACCAGTACTATCCTGGCGTTTAAATTTAGTTTACTTTTATCCAAGTACAAAGTAAAAATGACATAAGTTTCACTTGGAAGCTACTTGGATGTTCGTAAAGTTTGATTTTCAATTGGTTCATGTACTTGGATAGGTGTAAATGCGGCTTTAAATAATGTGTTGCAGCCACAAAGCAGGGTTTCAAAATGACAAGCTCAATGTTTTTTCTATATATATTTGTAATGTAAGGAGTATAAAGATTTAATGGCAGCGTCTTTCAATTTGCATTTCAACATTCTCAGAAAAAAAGTATGGGTAGATATTCACATGTTTGTTTTAAGTTAATTTCAGGTAAAAATAATAATAACCATAACAGCAATTAAAAGCTGCCCATTTTAAAAAAGTAGTAAAATAAATTTAAATAACGTTCAGAAAGCCTTAAAAGAAATTCAAAATCCATTAAACTCAAGTAACATAAACATCAAATGCAGATACAAAATGGCTGCCAAATTAAATTTAAAGAAAAAAATGAATTTATCCGACTTTAATTTTGTTAAATTATGAGAATATTTTTAATTAGGTATTAAAGATGAACTACGGTTGTTACTATGACAAATAAATAATTAAGTGCCTTTTAAAATAGCTATGTGTTAAGAACCTTTTACATTCCACAAATCAAAAGACGTATAGATTTAAAATCGTTTTTTTGGAATTTATTATAGTACTTATTTTTTAAATCAAGCATTAGATGAATTAAGTACTTAATTTTAAAATCAATTTCTTTTGTTTTTCTTTATTTTTTAAGTCTTTGGAAAACTTTAGACAGATTAGATCATATTTTGTGGAATTAATTTTTAAAGTAATGAGTTGAATTTATTTTTGTAAGCTTATTTTATAGTAGATCGTAATTAAATTACGGCTTAAGATAGTCTCATGGTTGAAAGTTGGTAATAAGTGGAATAACGTTCAATCATACACATAATCTTTTGATTAAAATATAGATTTTTACATGAAATCAACTTACTTAAAAAATCTATAATTTTGCGAAGATTTAGCCATGTGCTATTTTTTACTTTAGATACCTAACTTGAAAGGTACAATCGCGATTATATACTTAGCTCATAAATCATATTTTTTTAAGTCTATAAAAGTACTTATCCCATCACAAAAAGTACTTAAAATCTTTTTTTTATTAGTCATCCGAAAACCGTTTGTTGTGCTAAACTAAAACCGCACAAAATGAACTATTGCTCAAACATTGTTTTTACTTTCCACCTATGGAACTATCTTCACCCTCTTTATTTCCTCACCAAATCCTTGCCAAATCCTCACATGTCTCGTGTTGTCGAATAAAACCCTATGTGCGATGTATTTACTGAAATGGCTCATAATCTAACCTAATATTTACATATTCACCAAGCCGAACTCACACCTCACACCATCATAGGTAGATTAGTTATTATTAATTGGCAGGTTATTTAACAGAGTTATAAATTCTTTTGCTTAAACTTATTTTACCAATTTTCTTGGATTTTTGTTTATTGGTCAGTAAATTAAGAAATAATCAAAAAACTATATTTATGACGCCGGAATCTATTTTATCACCAATTTATTAATATTTTTTTTTTAAATTAATGAATTTATAACTCTGTTAATTTTGGGTGTAATGTATAATGATATACCGCTGTGGTTGATGTACTTGATAGAGAATGGTGTCACTGCCCACCCCATGTACACCAAAACCTGGCGACGGGGCTTCACTATACACGGTGTTATGGCTAATATATGTCTGTCATCAATTTATAACGCATTTTCGTTATTCATTAATTTATATCAAAAGTGCTGGAATTAAGAATAATGATTTTGTCCTATTATTTTTGTCTCGAGGTTGATAAGGCTGAACGTATAACTTAATATTAATCACCAAGAAATTAGTATTAATTCATGTGTTGGTTAATTAATAGTGGATAAAGAGATTGCCTTAGCCATGCCTTTGCGAAAAAATAATGTTAATTCTCGCTCTAGCATTGAAATTGCCAACATAATAGGCTTATTTTTTACTTCTATCAAGTATTCAGTTATTTGGAAAGTATCTCAGTAAACCAGGCTTTATTAATTAATAATGAAAGTAGCGTTCAAAAGTATACAATCTGTGCTATGACGATGATACGATGTATTATTCAAATCTGACTGAAACATGGTGTATCCGACGATTTGCTTGCGGAGTTCGAGAATTATTTGGTAAGTCTTTGTGCTGTTTTCGGTCTATTACTTTATTTTAATTGAATAGGGAAAAGCATTTTTTATATTTAAAAAAAACATTTACAGTCAAAATTACGAATTCCTAATTCGAATACATTTAGCGATGAGTTTTATGAATATGTATTTATTTATTGGACGATGCATTTTGCCTTTCCCACGTATGAGAATGAGAACAGAACTAATATATTTGCGGAGTTCATCTAATATTTAAAGCACTTAACAGCATGTGGCGAAACCAAAAAAAAATACTATTTAATGTTTTACTTATACCTTAGACACTAAAGCATTCATAGAAAATATATTCAATTTTTTTTCATTATTGATATCTTAATCAATATTGTAATAAGTACAACAAAAATATAAAACAGGCATTAAATTAGGCATTTCTATTAAAAAATGATTTCGCATTCAGTCGATCGGATACATTATGTACACAGCTTCTTTCGTATATAAATGTTCCGTTATAGTAACTAGGTTTTACGGTGAAATTGGGGTTTAACAAGAAAAATATTAAATTAATATAAAAACTAAATACTTAGTATTTTCTAAGATTTTCACGATTGCACATTATAATTGAAACAACTTTTGATTTTCGGATATTTTAATCGCGTATTATTACATTATTTATTATATTTATTAAAAATAATGTAATAATACGCGATTAAAATATCCGAATATCAAAAGTTGTTTCAATTATAAACTAAATACTGTTTGTTCACTGAGTTTAACATTTTAAGAATATTATTTATTTTGATGGTTTTGAAGTATAGAGGACCAATCTGCTCTACAGTGGCAAACCATCAAAGATATTTTATTTATTCGTCTGAATTGAACAGCAGAAATGGTCACAAAAATATATGATGGTCACACTTTTTACTACCAACATAACAATTCCAGCAAATAACATATTTTAAAGTATTCATATTTAAAAAAAACTTTATTTAATATGAATAATTAACGTATTTTTATCATAAGGCTATTTTGATATTAAAAGACATTCTATGTTAATCCCCATTTTCACAATCCAATAACTAAATTATTAAAGCTTCTGGTTTTGAAATAAGAGATTCTTCCGTTCATATTTAACCTGCTTAATTTTATGCAGAATCTTACAAGCTTAACTTTTATTACATGTTTTGTGGTCAGTTTTAGAAAACAATAAAAATTAGTTTATTTGACTTTCAATATGAGCTATGAAATGTGAAACGCATGCGTTTTTGGGAGTTCTAATGTTCTTTTACGACAAGATTACATACTTAGCTATGTTACCAGACTTTCAGAGGTGAACTGTGTGGATTTTTCTATATTTTCGTATGAACATGTATATTTTATGTATCAATAAACTTGCAAAGGTGGTGTGAGGGTGAAAAAAAACAATACTTGCATAATTTTCTGTACCGTTCTGGGTACGACAAAGAAGTATTTAACTATTACATATTTAAACACTTTTTTGTTACAACAAAATTATGAACTTTCAATCTTTAAAGACAGCTTTTAGTGTTTTTATTAATAACTTAGTTTATTTTCCTTTTTTATAAATATTTAGCTGGTTATATTTAGAATGTTATGTTCTTGAAATAAATCGATGAATTTATGAGTGTGTTGGATTCTTGCGTGTTTTGGTAAGCGGTTGGTCGTGCTATCGTTCATATATGGATTAATGCTTTCCACTTGTGAAGGAGGGGTGAGGTGCTTGGTATAATTATATGTTACATGTTAACTAACACTGCACATGAACTATAGCTGTATAATTGACATTAAACTGAGGTCAGGGATGTGTGAATGATTTGTATGAATTATTGCGGTATACATTATTATCATATATGTCGTCGTTACCTGTTTATATTGCTCGTTTATAACAAATATGGAAAGGCTTAATGAATTCAGTGAGTAAACATTATGTTTAAAATTTAAATCACTTTTTTAAAATCTTTACTCTGCAATTGATGTAGGAAACAATATCAGACTTTAAAGAGACAAAATTAGTGATAATACAAATATCGTATTTTATTAGAGTATCTTCCATTTTATTTTGGTTAAAACATGGTAATAATCAATCAAGGTAAAAAAAATACTAATCGTATCATAAAGAATACATAGATTCGTACCATTTTATTAAATATTATAAATACTTTAATTTTTTTCTTGTAATTTTATATATTTATGTGTTATTATGTCCTTATATACTTATATATTATAATTAACTGATGGAGTAATTTTAGGTACATTTATTTAAAAATGGCGGACATCAATCCAAAATGATATTTATATTTTATTTCATATGGCAACACTTGTGCTTTTTTTTGTTTTTTACTAAAGGATATAAATTTATTTATTTATTATATATTATACCTACATGGGAACACACAACTGCAAAAGACTAAATAAGCCAAAAAAAATCCCAAATAAAAATTATGACGTAGTAAATAATAATAAAACGCTACTACATTAAAATTTCACTATAAAAACGCTAAACGAATAGCAAATAAGTTGTTTGGCAAGTAATTTTATTGTAACTGACTAACGCTAATGTATGCAGAATCAGTAAAATACTATTTTCACATCTTCTTAATCCCGCTATCTGTATCGGAGAGTATCTCAAAATGCTTTTGGCTCAAACTTCTATATCTACAAGTTCTCAGCCACATTTAAAGTTTAGAGAGACTAGATGGTTTAATTAAATATTGTAAGGGGATCAGACTCAGACCCCTCAGTCACTTCAAACTACACTCTTGAAACGAAATTTAAAACAGTATGAAACAAAATTTAAAATCAAGCGACATCCACTTTTCAGACAATTAATTGACACAAAATGGTGCAGTTGATGTTTTTTTGAAGTGGCCATCTTGTATCTCAATAACCAAAAAATATTAAATTATATTTAGAGGAAGAAGTGAAAGGACAGTTGTCTCTTACATAAAAGGGGTAATTTTTGTAGTTTTCATTTAAAGAAGTAAAGTGATTTTATATACACCCCGTCAATAATTTAATGAAACCTATAAAATATAAGTGTAACATAAAAAAAAAACTTGCGTGATCATATTATATTATGTAACTTTCTGACGAGCTATGCAGAAACTCGGACTTCCTGAGAAAATATGTATTGACAGTCTGAGACACCAATTTGAAGCTGGATCCAACTACGCAACACATAATATCATGGATAACTGGTTAAAGAATATCCGCTTTTAGTCTGCCAACGCACGCTAAGCCATGATGGAGAACATTTGCTTCATTCTCTTCACCAGGATACGGTCCAAGCGTATAGTGGAGACCGATTCCCTCAGTTAAATGAAGAAAGACAGCTTCAAACAAGTGTTTCTGCTGTCAGTCTGTATTTTCTTAAGTAGTCTGAGAGCAAAACCACATCTTTGCTTTCCTTCACAAGTTCATATAGGACATATAGCACAATCAAGATCCTATCCTATCCCTAACATAGTTGTAAGCTACATTAACTTGTGTTAGAAACGCATAAAGTGGAAAATATATGAGTCGCGAATATGGGGGTGAAATAAGGCCGTTTTACTGGTTTGGTACTCAAAGGCTTAGTGTCATTTTTCTAAATATGTTGTCGATTGAGTGCATGATGGTATAATACATACAACTCAAAAATATGTACCTTTATATATGGGATGGTAGTTTCCGATCAGTGGGTGCTATAAATTATTAATTGCCCCTTATACTGTTATTTTTTGTTATGCGTTTAACTTGTTATTATTAATAAGAAAGAAATTAATAATATATTTGTAACAATTCTAAACGCATAACAAAAATCAAAATTGCTTATAAATATCACTATTGAAAGACTCAAAGGGATAATCAAGTCTGCATTGTGTAAGTATGTCTTTGTTGGGCTCATAATAAAAAAAACTGTAACCTCCTTGGAAATATTAAAAAAATAGTACGCTTGAGGTAACAGTAGAGAAATATGCGGGTAGGCATAAAATATGGAATCCAGTTAAAGCTTGGTGGTTGGCGCAGTCGGACGTGTGTAACAAATGGAAAATATTTGGTGTTAGTTGCACAGAGCTTTGGTGAACTGTTATGCGTTCATACTCGGTGAGTGTTCATTATATTACATTACTTTGTATGTTAAAGGGCCTTGGTTACAAAATTATGTGCTGTTTATTCCTGTAAACTAACTTGTATAAGTTTCTTGTTGTCTCTCTTTGGTGTATCTTTCAATTGGGTTAATTTCACTTTTACAGGGGTTTTTGACTTCAAAATTGGGTTTGAGTCTAGGAAATTCCCTTTTAAAATGGCTTTCGGAGTTTGGGATGATGTCCCAGAAATAAATACTTAATATTTATTGGATAAAAAACATTGTTTGTGCATTTTCGCATTTATAAGTATAGTAGATATATTAATTCATACGTAGTATTATTTCATTGATTAACGGTATGTTTCATTTCATGATGTAACTTGATGGGAAAAGATTCATTACAAAGATCGATGGTTGTATGGAAATAGTAAACTAACTACTAAAGCATGAAATTTACGCTTCATCAAAGCAAAAAGAAATGGTTTACTCGATATCTATAATTAAAATATTGTTTCAACCTCTGTCATTGTAATCAAAGTAACGGAATGTATACTTTGATATTACGTTTAGAAAACTTTTGTTAATAACCTAAATATTATAATAAAATAATAAATTTAGAAATGAATAGAATATTTGTGTAAATATGTTTGTACTTTTTATTCAAAGGAATACTCACACTGTCAATTAAAAAAAACAAATAGTACGTTTTATCATTCATATACAATATTTGTATTTTTTTATTTCTTATTATTTTTGTAACTATAGTTATGTAAAAAAAGAAAAAGAATCTATAAATACATTATTTTAATGAGGAAGGCGCTGAACTGTCATAGTTTTTATAAAACAACCTCCAGGTGGCGCGCAAAGCTATGTTGCTCCTATAAAAAGCTAACTACCTCCAATTTTATATTATTGTCTCAATTATCTTAATAGAATCAAAAAAAAGCCTTGACTTTTGTAACTGTTGTTTTTAATTGTTGCCCTTATTGTGTCTGATAAATTGATCGCCTTCTCGCAAAGACCAAAACGTTAAAATGGCAGTCCATCGCCTTCCTCATTGAAATCAAACGCAACATATCCCACACTAGCCAGTATACTAAGTAGGCAGTACATCACAGGTCCGCTGACATACTTCTACCCGGCGCTGGGCCCGTCGCTGCCGGTCGTGTACTGGGGGTACCCCACCCCGCCCGTCTCGCCCGCCTACTACCATCCGCCGCACCATCAGACCATGGTGAGTTCCGATTCACAAAGAACATACATACATACATATACTCACGGCTATAAATACCTAGAAGGGGTAGCCAGAGCTAAGGAACTGGAAATTCCTCCGCCACTTTTGGAAAGATGAGTGGGGAAAAGATGGCAAAATAAAGGTTGTTCATAGCCCAAACATCCCTTGAAAGCCCCAACACCGTTAGTCGCCTCTTACGTAAACCCATCGGAAGAAATGGGGTAGTGTTATTCTAAGGCGACACTACACAGCAACACGGATTAAGAAAGAAATAATTAAAAGTGTAAAAGAAACAAAGGAAAGAACAATTTCGCGCTAGAAGCCATTGACACTATAGCTCAATTGGCAGAGCGATAGGGGTATTATACCCGGAGGTCGTGGCGATCCCTGCTGGTGTCGAAATTTTTCTTTCCTTTATTTATTAGAAATAATCCCCACATGAGGTTTTTATGACCAAAAACTGTCTAATTAAAAGAAATAATAAGTTTATTTGGTATAGGATCACAAGTATCACACGTATTAAAATATAAAGAAATAAGTATGTACAAAACTA
The DNA here is from genome assembly GCA_963576735.1 of Bedellia somnulentella. Lineage (NCBI taxonomy): Eukaryota > Metazoa > Arthropoda > Insecta > Lepidoptera > Bedelliidae > Bedellia > Bedellia somnulentella. Next base: position 1,392,370 of record OY755193.1, read on the forward strand.
AAAGTTATGGTTGGTCCTAGCACGGACTCCGCTCTTTTTGGGCTGCCGCAGAAACATCTAACTAAGCAAGAGAAAACTGTTTTACTTAGTTCTATAGGTTCGGTGTATAATACGTATTTTTAAATATGTATAAAAAATAAAATAACACAACATTAAATAATCCTTATGCATCAAATTGGTCACTGACTCAACAAACATACTTATTTGTTTGCACACCTTTGCCTCTGGCCAAAAGACCATGGAGAGCTTTAACAGTTTAGCCTAGCATTTGATAAAGCGATATGATCATTATTTATTCAATTAAAGATGGAAGTATACAAAGTGTTGCATGTTGCAGTCTTCCAACAAAGCTTAGGGGGCTCTCAATTTAATTTATTTTTTTGTTAGAATAGGTACTACTAGGCAGATTTCCTGGTTCATGGTTACCGTCGAATTTCGAGATATGTTGTATAAGCGAAAGAGATGTATAGAGCCAGAAGGTCTACTCTTCAAATCGACAACAATAATGTTAGGCGTATCTCTTCTAACCCCAAATATGGTGATATTCGGCAAATGCATTGTAATTATCTTCGGTTACATCAAGTAGAACTAGTGTTGCCCAAACGCAAGAACAAGACGAGACTTAGCCAGTCTTGGTCTTGGTCTTGCGCCAATACACCTGGTCTTGGTCTTGGTCTTGCGCTCCCAGTCTTGGTCTTGGTCTTGTTCTTGCAGCAAGAGTCTTGCAAGTCTTGCAATTACCTATTAGTCTATTACTATTTATTAAAGTATACTTTAAATCCTAGAAAAACGTATTAGAATTGGAACATTGTTTGTTGAATGAATATACCAATGGAAAAAACAAGCAGATTAATAAATAACTGAAGATTTGATAAGAAATTCGAAAAGTCAACTGACCTATATGTCGTTTTCCATGGAAGTAACTGGAATTAAAATAATTCCTTTATTTATAGTATGTTTCCTTGCTTTCTACCGCGCCGCCTCGCCACGTGCCGGCTCTATGATAAGGATGCCGCCACAAATCAAACAATAATATAAAGCATTTAAAAAAAATTGAAATTATTTTGCATGAGTATACCTACGCTACGCCCTATGGCGGCAATCAAATAGTGTCAAATGTTATGATTTCGGCGTGGCGGCAACGATTGTTTTAGATTTCAAAAGAAGCCGCCGGCGCGTGTATCATAACCATGTACTTCCGAAAAGCGGCAAATTCCTTTGAGAAGTAAATACAAAATCTTTGATGCCGCATTATCAAAGTGCCGATGGTTAAAACCTAACTCTGCTTGCACTCAGTTTGATTTTAATAATATTTTTATTCGCTATGTTAATGGTATTAGTCGTAATGCGCATAGGTCCAGTTTTTCATATTCTTTGATACAGTTTTTTGCGTCTCGTAGAATTCCTAAGCGTACCTACCTATCCACCGAACTGTTACACCTAACTACTCAGTGAAATAGCGCTAAGTCCTAGCTGCAAGACGCAAGAGTCTTGCAGGCTATGTCTTGTTCTTGCTCAAGTCTTGCACGGTCAGTCTTGGTCTTGGTCTTGCTAAAAATACGCGGTCTTGTTCTTGGTCTTGGTCTTGCAAAAACGCAAGAACAAGACCAAGACTGCAAGACCAAGACTGAATTTGGGCAACTCTAAGTAGAACACCACAAAGCTTGTACTATAAACTTTGTTTGACCATCGAAGCGGCGAGTGCAACAAGCAAGCAGTTAGAAGAGGCGCGGACTATGTTATAGTTTTCTGTTTCAAGAGTAGACCTTCAGTGTAGATGGTAATGTCAATAGAGGATGACCACAGACAAATTTAGATCAAATAATAAAAAATAGAGATAGAAAATAGAGAAGCATATGCCATAAATGTAAGAATAAGTCTATTGGGTGATTCTTTACATAAAATAACATAAACGTTCACGCCAAATATCCCCGAAATTGTCACCTGGTATTCAGAGTACACACGTTTTGCATGGACAGTGACCTCACGTGATAGGAGGCAGACCTATCGCCGTTTTATACGAATACACTGTCACATGACTAAGTACAACTCAGCCATGTGGGTTTCCTCGCGATGTTTTCCCTCACCGTTAACAACCCTGATAAATTAACCACACATATGTCTTTAGAAAAGAAAAATTGGTGTAGGCCCGACCCGAGATTTGAACACTAGTCTTTTGCACGATAACCGGTGTTCTACCCATTGAGCTATCACGTCGCCTATTCTCACGAACATGATTCTATAATATCGTTTATTTTTTCAGATACCAGAAGTAGTTCCCGTAGGTGGGGGTTCTCCTATACCGATCCCCCCGCCCGCGGCTTGCCCCGAATGGCCCATTTTTATGGTCAATTAAAAGAAACGATAATCGAAAATACTTGCCAATAATTGTCCGCACATAATGCCCAAATTCTATGAGTGATATTATGTTATAGTATTTAAGTATTAATATATACCCGATGATACAAAACGTATATACTAAACTAGATATAGTAAATTCAACGATTACCCGTTTGTTGATAGTTTATAATTGCTTTTAGTTTAGTAACTACAGTTTTGTGAATCCCATATTTTAATGTTATTGCCATTTAAAGTGCAAAAAAACTTATTTTATTGGTAAATCATTTACTTGTTTTTTCTGGAACTAAAGTCAATTAGTTTGATTTTGTTACATTTATTTAAAATGTAGGCCATTGTTTAAAATAATAATATAATTTTAATATATATATTTTATCAGAGTTTGTATCGCAATTTTCTCTTGGATAGACACCGAAATTATTAAATGAGCATCAATTCTCAATTTTGCTGCCCAAATTAATAATTTTTGTGGTTCAGTAAGGTTGGTTTGATTTCACGTTGAATTATATAATACTATCCATATTCTATTTATTTTATATATTGTTATAGGTATTTGTTCATAATAAATTATATTTCTAGATTATATTATTTAAGATTTGACGATTTAATTGTTAATGTTTATCAAATAGATTTTTATCGGAAACTATTTAATAATAATTGAGTTTTTGTTTGATATCATTGAGAGTTGTTTGTTTGAATGTAGTTTTTAAGTTATTTTTATATTTTAATCTAAAAGCAATATTATGACACTTTATTTATAAAACAAAACAACGACTCGAGTGATAAAAAACGGTGCTGTTTTCCAATATAAACATAAGTGTACCAAAAAAAACATTAATATATTCTAGTATAGGTCCTCACCGCTCAACTATTATAAGATATGTTATAAAGCCATAAAATGTAGGTATTACTTGGATATTTGTAATTTTCGAATCGAAAATAAAAATACCGAAAAAAAAATTTATTTAACTCATTTATTGTAGGTACATTCAACCATCACTTTGACTTAACCAATCTTAATGCGTAATCCACTGAAACTAAACAAATTTTCCGATTTTCAAAATTATTAACATATTAAATAGAACATATTCTATAGACATACGTTTACCTCGCTCCATCAATTATCAAATATATTTTCATACACTTCTTGCACACGAAATAATCATTTTAATATTTTTTGTCTTATCCTATGGATAGCAGCCTAAATTAAAATCGTCTGAAATAAAGCATCAATTAAATAGGTACGAAGTGAAAATTAACTCAACAATAGTATCCACCATCATTAATAATTTACTACTCTGGTTACTATATAGAAATATATTTTTATTTCATTACATTACGTGACGTTTTCCTTTCATGAAGTCACTTTTTGCATATTTGCCACTCACTCTATAATTAAAATTAGTTGAGTGCAATACCAAATTTAGCAGCTAAAAATGTATTCCATTTAACTTTTATGTATTGCACAATACGTGGAAGTAATACATAAAAAGTTTTGGAAAAAAATATCTACATTAAAAATATCATTTAAATTAATTGGTCATCTTAGCATTAAAAATGTAAATTCTTTCGCCCGTCAGCCTCTACAGGGAACTTTACTATTAAAATTGCTTAGGTTTATTAGAAATAAATAATACTAAGTACAATGAAAAAAACTGTAAAATAAAAAAATAATGAAAAGTTTTCTATTATTCTAGTTAATTATTCTTTAAGTGATTGTTTATTTATATATTTATAGGAAATTCAAATTTATTCATGTTTTCTCTAGTACTAAGCCTACCTAGCGAAAAAAAAACAAAATATGAAAACATAACTTTTTTTAACAACAGTTATAGACATAACCATGTTTTTCAAATTTTTGTTGAAAAAAAGTTGATTTGCGCATACATTATGTTTAAGTTGACGCAATTTGATTTGAATTTTCTTTAATTAATATATTGGAAAATTATTTAAATTCGTAGGTCAATTGGGCACAAGATACAGATCCAATGTTCTTGTAACGATTTTTCTCCTTTTGCTATTCAATATTTTTAAAATACTTATTATTTGATATTGTTATTTTTTATTAAGTTATTGTTATTAATAATAATTTACGGAAGTTCTATAGTATAATATTTTAAATTTTATTTTCAAATTGGGTGCTCGATTATGCGTGCATATAATTAAGTTTCTATAACAGAAACAACTTAAGTCGTTTGTTACTTGCTCAACTTAATTTCATATAATCGGTTACTTATTATATTGTTAAATATAGTTGTAATATTTGCATAATAGGTAATTTAATATTAGGATTTAGTTTAAATAAAAAAATATCGACAAAATCACAGTTGTCTTCCATTGTTTTATTTTATAAATCGATATATTTGTCACAAATGTTATTAGTAGGTATGATTTAACTTTTCGATAGTATCCTAAATGGTTTCTTTAGTTTGTATAAGAAATCTATTATTAATAGTTAAGTATTAATTGAAATATATATCATAAAATTAGTAAATAAATTGTTACTTATATACACCAAAGTGTTTCAAAATACGACGATAACAAACTAGGTTTTGGCCTTAGATAAAAATAAAAGAAAGATGCGGCAACCTCTGCCCGCGCGTGGTCCTACTAAACTGAGTACAATGTACTTGGTTTGCTTCAGTCGAGTTTAGTCCGCTACGATACTTCAAGTCGACGAGCTGACATAATCTTTGACATCGAAATTAAAATTTTCATACAATTCGTGCTTAAAATGCCTGGCTGTGCCTTTATTCAGTGCACAAATCATTCAAGGCGTAAAAACAAATCACAGGGAATCACGTTTCATGCGTAAATACACCAAAAATATATTTACAAGCAAAATATTATTAATTTCGGCCATTTTATCCTTGAAATCTGACATGTTTAAGTGACAGAGACAGACTATACGAGCCCATCGCTCTATCTTTATCTTTGCGTCATGTCGTGTGTTTTCGTATCAGTTCGTATGGATGTAGTGCGGTGTTGTGATAAACCGATAAGGCCCATATTTAGTTGACAATTTGTACGCTCACGCCGCATCTTCTTCTTTTATTTTTATCTAAGGTTTTGGCATGGATCTGGACCGCGTAATCAATAAAGTTTTATAGTTTCCATTGATTTGGTAAATTTACCATCGCGTTATAAGATTTGGATGTATGTATATCATACATAATATATGGAGTGACACATTTCCATTACTTTGGTCCTTTAAAACAAATAGGAAATATAAATGTAAAAAAACTGAAGTAGTTATAATAACCATGCCAAATACCTTCTGCTCGTCGTTAAATTTTAGCTCACTTTGTATACACTAAAGATAAAGTACTTTTATACTTAAATTTAATTTATTTCTTTAGTGCTCAAGATTCCGACCATGACTTAGAAATAAATTCAAAATAATGAAGAAAAAGCGAAACTACTTACTTTACTTAACTAATATGGCCAGTTCGAAATAGGTGATAAGACTATTATTTCTAAATGTGTCCTTTTTTATTCCTTAATATGTTTTTATAAGACTAATTTATATATGTTTGCAATTTCTACTATAAATGTCTCAAATATATAATTTTGTTATAATAATTTTAGGGTACAGTTAATCTCTTTTAGATTAACTGAAGCCTAACACTCTGCAGCGGCGTACAAATTGTGGGAAAAAGTGGAATATATACAATAAATATACACTATGTATCGTCAAGAAATACTTGTATAAGTATTTTTTTAATACTTTATATTATAAAGTGAAGAATATAGCCAATTTTGTTATAAGATCTGACAATCCATAGATATTGATTTCAGAAAAAAATGTGTTGAACAGATAAATAAAGTAGTATTGTAGCACTCGGAATTAGAATTACTTTTTATTCCAGTGATATTTAAATATACAAAAATTATGTTAATTGTTGTAGTTATCTGTTGATTTTATACGTTTTTAATATTGTTTTATTTAATACCCATAAACAACAAAATTCTAAAGAAAATAATATATTATGTGTCAAATAATTTTTGCTCAGTTAGCTAAATAAAAATGTTGAAATACCTATATTAATGTAGAATAGTCAGATAGCATCAATGTAAAGTAGTTTAGTCGTAGTATGTGCAATTTTAGTGTAGTTGTCGATTTAATGCCAAATTCGTTTGGTTTCATATCATACAAAGTAACAAATTTGTTCCAATAATAAAGAGTATGCAACAATTTTGTGTTTAATTTAAACCCGTAGAGTGAAGTAGTCCAGAAGCGTACATACATCTAGAAGAGTGTTCCAAGAAAAGTATATTATAGTGACTGTAGCGTAAGTGTGGTTGAATCATGCAATTCACAGATTTGCCGCTGTGGGAGTCATGTTAGAGCGCACACTACTGCGGACTCACTCGCACATAGCAGCGTCTCACTCATATTCCTACATCGCGGTATGTTAATGTTTTTCGAGTTAAGCATAGATACAAATAATAAGTTGGTACACAGCAGGGTGTACTGGCCAGTATATCCTCCTGTTCCCACACCGCTATCAATACAAGACTTAACTTCAGCCAGGCATATAGCTAAACGTAACGTTCAACCATCTGACTAAAGGTTTGTTAGGCAATAGTAATTAGGGTGAGATTATTCCACTGTTGTTAAATTGAGGCCAACCATCACGTCATTATTAAAATAAACGTTACAAATTGTACTATTTTTAACTTTACATACCGAATTTAGTAAATTACCACCGAAATTAGCTTTGCATAAACTGCAATTAGCCATAAGCCAATTGGTGTAGGCGTTCCCCGTGATTTGAACCCTCATATCTGCACGAGCTATCATGGTTCTCTAAAGTTGCAAGTTTAACATTAACTTACTTTTATTATTGTAGTTCATAGCAAGTTGAAAAAGCAAATATAATTTAAAGCTTTTCGTACACATTTACATCGCATACATATTGAAATAAATCTAATAGGCTATGACTCCTAAATATTTATAAAATAACATAATTTTGAACTGTGTTTTTGTGATCAATTTATTTTAACAAGCTAAGTTGCTATTAAAAGCAATGAATGAAACGAACACAGAGGATGTGGGAATGGTTATCGATCTACCATTTCTATTTATATTTCTCACTTTATTCGTCGGAGTTTTAGTACGAATGATGATGCTGTTTTTCAACATTCCAGTTTCTTTCAAAGTGCTCCTTTTGATTTTCGGTGGATTAATTGGCTTTTTAGCGTCCTATTATCCGAACTTTAAACCTTTTGTTAGAATGTGTTACGCCGAAGTTGAAACACTACTAACAATATTTCTACCAATTATTATGTTTCAAGTTTCTTACAACATTGATTTTCATTCGTTTTGGAAGAGTTTTCCACAAATTATCTTAATATCGATTCCTGGAGTGCTGCTATCGGCTTTGTTTATATCATTCGTGGCTTATTACGTGATTGAACCTCGATGGAGCTATGCCACAGCGTTTCTTTTTGGAATGATATGCACTCCTGTGTATCCTGCGGAAATGGTGGATATGTTCAAAGGACTATCAAAAGGGAAGCATTTAAGTGTTCTTCTTCTCGGAGAAAGCTTGATAGGATATGCATTCATCATGATGATCTGCATTGTCCTATTTGCTTATTTAGGATCAGCTATCACTACTGGACCGCAGTTCTGTTTCTTTATTCTGCGGTATACGGGAGGAGGTTTGATGCTCGGAACCGTCCTCGGATATGTGTCATCAGCTATGCTATCATTTGTTTATTACGATATTATATGTACAGCGTCACTGACTTTAGTATCTGCATATTTCACTTACTATATAGCAGAGCATTTCTTCTACGTTTCTGGATTGTTAGCTACAGTTATATGTGGTGTAATAATAAGTGATAGAAGGACAGTTATTCGCAGTGAAATTGAGCATTTATTATCTCAATTCTGGTACATATTATCCTACACGACTAATACTTTAGTTTTTACTATGGTAGGAGTTGCAGTTGGTGATAAAGTTAGTCCAGTGATAACAGTGAGACAAGTGTCTTTAGTGCTTGTAACTTATTTAACTGTTTACATGTCAAGATTTCTAGTATTCTGTATATTAATGCCTGTTTTGAGAAAAACAGGTTATGGACTCACCTGGAATCAAAGTATGGCTTTGGTATGGGGAGGATTGAAAGGATCTCTTGTGCTGTTTCTCGCTTTAATGGTGTTGCAGAATGGCAGTTTTGGTGATGTAAGTAAAGTTATAGTAAATACCTTTGTATATGTAAGTACATAAACTTAATTCACACAATTAGAAATACCTTTTCGTAACTTAAGGGGAATTTCAAGAATAGCACATATGCTAACGCTGTAATTCCGATGCGGTAGGCAGATAAAACTCCCAACGTTTGCTGAGTCAGTGCCTTTTTGCTGTTGGAGGGCACAGAGAGATTTTTGATGTGTTCTTGATATTTATTTTTATAGTGTTTTTTATCTTTGGTTTTTAATCACTTTTTGATATTGTTATTTAACTTTTGTTTTGTGTTTTCAATTCTTTTAGTGTTATATTGTTTTTTTTTGTGTATACTTTAACTTTTTTTTTATTTCTTTTTATCTGCATATTGTTAGTTTTTGTGCCTTTTATGCAGCGAATAAATGTCTTTCTTTCTTTCTTTAGATACTATCGATTGCCACTATCTACGATCCCGACAAACCTCTGGAGTTGTATTTATATTTATCATAACTTTGCATACGCAATTTATTTGTTAAATGGCAGTTGCTTTTTGAGAACGTACGAGTGATTCCACGCCGATAGATACATGTTAAAAATTCTTACTAATTATAACTTAAGGTCACTTTAGATGCTAGCGATACTGCTTTTCATTTTCTCACTATATTATACCACAATTTGTAGCATTCATTGCAGCGTTAATCATACTACAAAATTGTTCCCATTGGGGTAGGCAGAGACTATTCATGATCTTGACAAACCGCGTAGCATGATCTTGACAAACCTCTCTTTCCACCCTTTCATTCATTATTACATACATGCTCTTTTGTTCTCTCCCTTCAGACCCCCCCGCCTCTATAAGAACGTTATCTATCCGGTCTAGAAAAACGATTAATCCTACAATTATTTCTTTTTGAAGGTGTTCGTCATTCAAACAACGGGCCTCGTTCTTCTATCGTTTATCTTAAACGGTTCAACGATGTCTAAGATATTAAAAATATTCGGATTAGCGGAATTGTCCTTAGCAAAAAAGGCCAACATGACGAACTGTGTAAAGAAAGTTATGATGTCCAGGGACCGATGTATATCTATGCTGAAAATGGATAAGTTTCTTGCTGATGCCAATTGGGAATTGGTCTTAGAAGGTACTTACTTACATACATCCTTGAAGAAATCCTACAATAAATCCCTTGAAGGAGTAGCCAGACCTTAAGAGCTAGAAACTCCTCAGCCACATATGGTAGAAATAAATATCGTTGGCGATGGGTCTTCAACGGCATCACCTAAAAACTACTTAAAAAGCCCCATACCCTTAGTCATGACCCACGAAACCCGTGGATAGAAAGATTTTCGTTTTATAATTTGATATTAGTTACCTGGACATAGGTTAATGATCATCACAAAACCCAATTTCTTATGCATTTAGGAACTACAATCAAGCATCCATACCAACTACAAATATCTGGTAAGGACGATGACAGCGACGACGACACGTACATGGGGTACAGATACACCACGTGTCCCGACTGCGACCGGGAGATACCCAATGAACCCACCAAGAAGGAATTCGCTGAAATGATGAGGTGAATGGCTGGGACTGATTTGAGTCAGCTTATTAATCAAAAGTTTTTAAGCTCAGGAAAGATTAAATTAAAATCATGATTTAATGAAACGATACGAAACGGATACTATCGCGTTTTTATTTAATTTAATCCTTAAGTTTCGAACAATTTTCAGTGTCCAGTGTAGACTAGTTATAATAATGTTTTTCCATTATGTATGTTAGGCGAGGAATTCTTCAAATGACCTTCATTGTAGCTTATTACTTTCCTTTTAGGGAGGCAAACCAAAGGGTCCTTAAAGCATTGAAGATATCATATTGGAAACAATATGAACATGGGAAGATCAGCAAAGATGGTCTAAGGGTACTGATCCAAGCTGTAGAGGTCGCTAGTGATTCGGCCAATTTCAAAATTAATATTGATACCCTTGGCTCGTTGTGGAAACCTAAGGTGAACTTTTTTTTATAAATAAATAAACTTATACCTATACATACATACATACATATACACACGGCCATATATCCCAAAAAAGGAAGCCAGAGCTTCAGAGCTAGACACTCGTCAACCACATGTAGAAGTTGATAGGGGACAAGATGGTACAAATAAAGAATCGTTGGTGATGGGTCTCCAGCCACATCGCCCTAAAACCACTGTAAAAACCCCATACCCTTGGTTGCCTCTTATGACTCCTGTGAGCAGGGGTAGTAGTGAGGGGTAGCAACATTCTAAGCCGGCGCTACACGGCAAATATATATATTTAATAAATTCACACAAAAGCAAACAATAGTTTTCTTTTCAGGCATATGCGGTGTGGTTACGCAGAAAACTGGTGCAAATGCTAACCCCTGAGACAGCCTCGACCAACCAGCCAACAGACCCTTGCCGGCGAAAATGTTACATGATAGTGTCAACTCAATATTTCGAGTGGTTCATATACTTCGTGATTTTGTGTAACACGCCCGTTATCCTTTGCGAGGTCATCTTGAGACCAGGACTTCTGAAGTCTCATTGGATAAAGTCTTTGAATTTGTAAGCATATAAAATAGTAACATGAAAAGAATGTAGAAAAGTCTTTGTACATTTTTGTGTGGGAGTTCATCAGGATGATCAGAACTGCTAATTCCCTAGTAAAGAAATACAAATTAAGGAAATCTACTATCAGAGTTTATACTAAAGTAGGTATAAGAGGACACGGCATAAAAAGAACGGAAGAAAGTGAACGTGTAATGTGATAATCTAAGTAAGTAAGCCGTGTAGTGCCGGCTTAGAATATCACTATCCTTTCTACCCACGGGTGTCGTAAGAGGCGACTAAGGGTATGGGGTTTTTAAGTGGTTTTTGGGCGATGCGGTTGAAGACCCATCATCAACGATACTATATTTCTACCATCTGGTCCCCTATCAACTTCCGATGTGGCTGAGGAGTTTCTAGCTCTAAAGCTCTGGCTACCCCTTTTTGGGATTTATGGCCGTGAGTATATGTATGTATGTAAAAAGCTTAAGTTAGCTAGTAATCTTTGGGCAGTGTGGTGTAGACAAATAGTTGTTGTCTCAAACTTGTAAGCTCTGCTAGTTAGCTTTAGCTGTACACGGCGCGCCGTAAAAAGTAGTATTTTAAAGACTAATGACCGATTTCTGAATTGACAACTTAAGTATCGTTCTGTCGCATTGAAATCTTAACAACTGAATGAGACAAAACGATACTTAAGTCGTTCACAGCTTAATACTCAATTCAGAAATCGGGCGTTACCTTATTAATGATTACAGATTATTCTACTTAATATATTTATGGGAGATGGTGATGAAGATGATAGGATTCGGCTTTTTAGGATACTTTAAATCCAACTGGAACAAATTAGATTTCTTTATTATTGTCATGGCAACTCTGGGTAAGAAACTTAAAATAGTTTAATGTGGTGAGGAATACAAGCTCAAAGCAAGCATCTATGCTGTGGTTAGGTCTACACAGCCTCGAACTGAAGCTTTTGCTTCAAGTCGAGGCCTCTCGCCTCAATTGGACCTTTGCATACAAAATTTAAAGTTATGAAAGATTATTGAACGATGTTAAGTTTTTTTTACCGTATGAAATAAAAAAATTATAATAAAATTGCTGTGTAGTGTCTGCTTAGAATAGCACTACCCCATTTCTTCCGGTGGGTATACGTAAGAGGCGGCTAACGGTATTGGGGCTTTTAAGGGATTTTTGGGCGATGTGGTTAGAGACCCATCACCAACAACCTTTATTTTGCCATCTTTTCACCACTCAACTTTCCAAAAGTGGCTGAGGAACTTCTAGTTCTTTAGCTCTGGCTACCCTTCTTGGGATTTATAGCCGTGAGTATATTTATGTATGTATGTATGTATGAAAAATCATAATTTTACTTTTCTAGACGGCATCTTCATATCTCACCAAGTCCATATATATATATATATATATATATTTAATAACATTTTGAGTGTATTATTATTACATGTATTAGGCGGGGGTCCGAATTGAGAAGAATAAAAGAGCATGTATGAGAAGGATAATGAATGTAAGGGAAGCAAGAGAGGTAGGTAGGTAGGTAGCAAGGTAGGTATCAAGATCGTACTAAGTGGCGATCGATAGTCTCTGCCTACCCCAATGGGAATAATGGGCGTGAGTATAAGTAAGTAAGTAAGTAAGTATTTTGAGTGTGTATTTCTTATAGTCATTCTATACTGAAATATTTGAACTTATGTTTCTTCAATTACAGATCTTATTCTCGACATCGTGGATTTGAGCACAATACATTGGGACAAGGCTAAAAGTAACAGCATATTATTATCCGTCACAAAACTCTTGAGAACACTTCGCTTTCTTCGACTCTTCAAATTAGCACGGTGACAATTTCATGCAATTTTGCTTAATTTAACATTAAGACACATGTAAACATAAACGTTCACGCCGTTTATCCCCGAAGGGGTTGGCAGAGGTACCAATACTCCTGAACTCACATGGCAAGCGCCATCTAGTTTCCAGAGAAGGTACCCACGTTTTGCTTAGACAGTGTACTCACGTGATAGGGGGCAGGCCTATCGCCGTTTTGTACGAATACACTGTCACATGACTAAGTACAACTCAGCCATGTGGGTTTCCTCCCGATGTTTTCCCTCACCGTTAACAACCATGATAAGTTAACCACACATATGACTTTAGAAAAGACAAATTGGTGTAGGCCCGTCCCAGGATTGGAACTCACGCCCTTCTGTTTTTCGGGCGGGTGTTCTACCCACTGGACTATCATGTCGCTTCTAAGACTAAGACATATGTGTGGTTAATTTATCATGGTTGTTAACGATGATAGAAAACATCGTGAGGAAACCCACATGGCTGAGTTGTACTTAGTCATGTAACAGTGTATTCGTACAGAACGATAGGCCTACCCCCTATCACGTCAGTATACTGTCCAAGCAAAACTCGGGTACTCTGAACACTAGATGACAATGTCACGTGATGTTACAGTATTCTGTTTTTTTTTATTTTTAAATTATGGTAACGAATTTTTTTTCTTTCTTTCTATAAATCTATCATCTTGGCCACAACTTCTAGTATAAATACAGTAAAGTTTCGTTAACTAATTTCAAACTTAATTACAGAGCGTCAGTGCCAAAAATAATGGCATATATGGATCGCATGATTGACGTCCATTTAGCTTTCGGTTATGATGTTGGGAAGGTAAACAAGATACACATATATACATACATACATACATACTCACGGCTATAAATCCCTAAAAGGGGTAGCCAGAGCTGAGAAATTAGAAATTCCTCAGCCACTTTTGGAAGTTGAGTGGGGAAAAGATTGTAGAATAAAGGTTGTTGGTGATGGGTCTCCAACTGCATCGCCCAAAAATCCCTTTAAAAGCCCCAAGTCCGTTAAGAAGAAATGGGGTAGTGCTATTCTAAGCCGATACTACACAGTATACATACACATATACACTTATATACAAACGGCATTATATCTTATTATTATTAACAAGAACTTTAAATTTATTAAAATCTAACTTTTACATCAAAGCGAATACAAATTTCGGTCTTGTCTACCCAGATTCAAATACACAAGGTTTTTTTTTCAGGGTTTCGTGACTGGAGAGCAGGAAGTGTGCAGTTTATTACCACAGCTGATAGATAATAAGCAAATTCAAGAAACATTGTATTCAAGATTAGAAATAGACAGGTTAGATACATTAAATTGATTTTCAATACTTTTAGAAGCAGCGTTAAATATTTACGACATCTCTGGTAGGCATATAAATTCTGGTTTGAATCTCGCTGAGGGCAATCATTTATATGATGAATTTGAATGTTAGTTCCTTAGTTTTGGTAATTATATAGTCTAGTTGGTTCCTTTTACTTACCGCAAGTCATTGTGGTGCTTTTAAAAGGATATACCGACCAACAGCATAAAGTAAAAATGTCTCGGGTACGATCCCAGGGGGGTGGTAACCTTAACGATTCAATTTGTAAGATTTAACCCAGTTTGGAAGGATATTGCAGGCTTGAATCACCTGATTATCCGAAAATTAAGATTATTCCGTGCTTCGGAGGGCACGTTAAACCGTCTGTCCCGGCTACTATCACGGTAGTAGTCGTTAGTCTGCCAACCCGCAATTGGCCATCGCGGTGGACTAACGCCAAATCACCCTATATAGTTTAGGCTTTGAGCCCCTTGGACATATATGGGCTGTGATGGGTGAGAAGTTTGAAAATATCATCTAAATCACGTTTCTATTTTTTAGACTAATAGTGACAAAACAGCTAGGCTTACTGCAACGTGATCGCCCATGGACAGCCATCACAGTGAAGACCAGGCAAGCTTCCACTTCTACCCTCAATATCATGATTCTTGAAGCTATGAAACTTAAAGAAGAAGGTAGGCATAAGTTGTTAGATTTGCTGTAATAGATGGTGTTTCACTTTCTTATTAAATTAGAATTATAGTGCTATTTTAAGCCGACACTACCCAGATTGTCATTAAACACATAGTTCCCGTTTAAGTTTAATATTCAAGATTATAAGTTTTATTATATATTATATTATTTCAAAAATGTTTATTTGGTAAATACACAAAATTATATACAGTAATTAACATTTAAATACAATCTTAATCTATGAGTTTTAAATATATATACAAAAGACAGAAATAATAATTAAACAATATAAAAAATATTTTCAAAATCACTGCCGTTGGGGGGAAGGGTTCCCAAAAGGCTGGCTGCATTGCCCCTTTGTACGGCTATACTTATTCTTTGGGCAAAGTAAGTGCCAGCCCTAGGATCCCCACTAGTTTCAACAAGGCGCGTAGATATATCCTTGAATAATCTACGCGCATCTGGACCCCATGGGCCGAGGGTCTCTACAGCAAAAGGAACAAAAATATGACTTTCGTCAAGGAAGCCATACTTACGTTTCTTAAGACCCTCAGCTTCATGAGCCGCAGCTCCAGCCCGAGCCGCAGACCCTGACAAATGGGAAGGCGCCAGCGTATCAACACAAGTTGCGTCCCACATAAGCGTCTTCCCATTCCTCCAAGGTATCAATGACATCCCGTCAGGCCTCTTACCATCATCACGTAGCAAACCTGAAGGTTCTAAGATAGCTGGCACGTTGATGGTGGTAGTTATATTACACGTTATATTATTTTATAAGTTCTTTTATATTATAAGTTAATTCTATATTATAAGTTAAATCTAACGATATTATTTTCAGGCTTCTTAGATGAGGTAGAATTTCGGTTGTTGGTAAACGCAATTGAAGAAAGGTTACAATTTTGCAGTAGAAAAGTTGGCTACTTAGTGCCGCCAGCATCACCGGAGGTATATAAAGTTATCTTAAAACAAACTTGCAATAATAATACATAAGTACAAAATAAATAGAAAAGTAACGAACAGTTATGTAAATCTTTTTCTTAAAAACGTTATCTTTTCTGTGTAGTGTGTCGGCTTAGAATAGCACTAACCCATTTCTTCCCATGGATGATCGTAAGAGGCTACTAAGGGAATTGGGATTTTTAATTGATTTTTGGACGATACGGTTGGAGAACCTTCACCAAAAGCACTCATTTTTAAAATTTTCACCGACTTAACTTTCAAAAGTGGCTGGTGATTTTTTTGATTCTGAAGCTCTGCCTAACTTTTAGTTATTTATAGCCGTGAGGAAATGTATGTATATGTGTAGTTATCTAAATCACCAAAAAGGTTCTGGCTCGGAGTATGTGCCTCAGTCCAATTAACCATCATAACTTAAAAATAATTAATAGATTTTATCCACGAGTATATTGTCGTAGTAGTGAAAGTATATATTTTTTTATTTATTATTCAGCTTTTGCAAAAACCACATTCTTTAATTATTTTCAGTATTCTTGAAATGACCTGTATTATTGCTGTCTTCTATTAATACTAACGATCATTTCTTACTTAGTTATGCTGTGTTCTACTTCATATGGGTGATCGTAAGAGGTGACTAAGGGTATTGGGTCTTTGTAAGTGATATTAGGGGCGACGCAATTGGAGACCCATCACCAAAAACATTTATTTCACAATCTTTTCCTCACTAAACTTCCAAAAGTGGCTGAAGAATTTTATAATTCTGATGTACTGGCCATCCTTTTTAGGAATGTATAGCCGTGAGTATAAGTATGTATGTATATATATTTTTCTTAAAAGGAATTAACTGGTTTATTTTGCAGACTCAACTTCGCGCGGTGTCGTGGCTGCAGGGCAACGAGAGACTGGCCGACTACTTTATTGAGCATTCCGAGTTATTGAACTTTATTAATGAAGAAATTTTACTGACCAGAGGTAAGGTATTAGGAACTTACATGGCTTGCGGTTATGGATACATACATATACTAGTAACTCCTCAGCTGCATTTGAAAGTTGATAGGGGGACAAGATGATAGAAATAAAGTCTCCAACCGCATCGCCCAAAAACCACTTTAAAAAGCCCCATACTATTAGTCGCGTCTTACAACACCCTTTAGTAGAAAGATGTAGTTACATTCTAAGCTTGCACTACACGGCAATTGTATGTTCATTAAAAAAATTGCAGGTGATAAGCCCAAAGGTTTATATATACTGGTATCGGGCCTGCTGGAAGCAAGTTACGTTCCTCCGGAGACAAACGTTGAGGAAGCAATACCCAACTTGGAGTTTCTGACAGACCTTCAATTCGCAGAGCCTAGCCAGGATTATATCGTCTCGGGAAATGCAGTCGGCGTTTTGGGGGTAAGACAATATTACTAAGATCCCTTTTACCAATTTTCTATCATCCATCCTTTCTATGTGCCCAAACCATCTCAACATTCCTTTTTCTATCTTTCTTACAATATCATCTTTTACACCACTCTTTTCACGATTAACGCTATTTCTCACTCGGTCACATAATCTAACATTACAAATTTTTCTGAGGGACCTCATCTCTACTGCATTCACTCTGCTCTCATGCTTCTTCTGCCACACCCAACATTCGCTTCCATACATAAGCGTAGGAACAAGAACAGCATCATGCACAGCCATTCGGGCCTTTTCAGACACCGATTGACTGATCATTAGGCTATTCATTGCTCCATTCACCGCATTACCCTTTTTCACTCTTCTTTCAATATCTTTATCACATTTTCCATCCCTTGTAAACAAACTTCCCAGATATACAATATATGGTAATGTTAGTAGAGGACGACCACGGAGAACACACTTGGACCAAATTGAGAGTGTGCTCAAAAAGGGCTGGCGTCCGAAGTATGAAGAATAAAAGAGCATGTATGAAATGATTGATGGATTTAAACGAAGCTAGAGAGGTTTGTCAGGATCGTACGAAGTGGCGATCAATAGTCTCTGCCTACCCCAATGGGAGCTAATGGCGTGAGTATATGTATGTATGTATGTATGTACAATATTACTAAGAGGATATTATTAGTGCCGTGTAGTGTCGGCTTAGAATAACACTACTCCATTTCTACCCGTGGGTGATCGTGAGAGGCGACTAAGGGTATAGGGGCTTCTTGAGTGATTTTCTGGCGATGTGGTTGGAGACCCGTCACCAAAAACATTTATTATATACAAATAACCCCCAAATAACTTCTAAAAGTGGCTAAGGAATTTCTCTTTCCAAAGCTCTGGCTACCCCGTAAGGGATTTATAGCCGTGAGTATATGTATGTATGTATTAATATACGTAAGAGGCGACTAACGGTATTGGGGCTTTTAAGGGATTTTTGGGCGATGCGGAGGAATTTCTGATTCCTTAGCTCTGGCTACCCCTTCTGGGGATTTATAGCCGTGAGTATATGTGTGTACAACTCTACAAATATATGCTACTTTGATATTTAGAATGTTTGATGCCCTCAAGAGTAATATTCAAAAAAATTTAATTAATTCGGTGCTATTGTCGATATAAGCGACAGTAGCAAAGTACCGAGCCAGGTACCTTTTCACCAAATGAGGGCTCATGTCTATTGTATTTATGTTTATGTGTATATTTTTTTATAATACGATTTTGGTATTAGTTTAATTTCCGTATTTTGTTATTTTTATGTGGTTTTGATTTGTGTATATTATTATTTTTAGTTTGTGTCATCACGAGGAGAATAAAGCATTTTCTTTATGTATTTAATTTTTGACACTGTTTATTTTCCCCCGGCTTTTTTGTTTCTCATGTAACCTAATTCCTCCTCAACGGCTAGAACTATCTCTACCAAACTTTGTTTTGGTCAAATACATTGAGTACCAGGTCTTGGCGGAGAGATCATTTGATAAAAAGGGGACAAGTGCGAGTTGAACTCGCGTGAAAAGGGTTCCGTACGGTGTTAAAGTTGGTACGCACAATATTGAGTGATTTACCATGTTATTTTAATATCATGGACGTATTATAGGTTTTCCTATAATCTATAAGGAGAAAACTAATTTCTGTATTTTTTTCAAAATTATAGATTCAGTAGTTTCGGAGATAAGGGGGGGAATGGTCAATTTTCGTCTATTTTTTTGAATAACTTGGAAACTATTTATTTTAAAATTACAAAAAAATACATTTAAGATTTTCTCAACAAGACCTTTCATTTGATATGCCACACGATGCAGTTTTCAGTTTTTTTTTTTTAATTTTTCCCTTCCCCTCCAATAATGACCCCCATATACAGATTTCATCTGCACACCTCTGTGTTTGGGTCACAAGAACTGATATGTGTACCAAATTTCAACTTAATCGGTCTAATAGATTCGGAAATAATTGACTGTAAGCGACGGACGGACAGACACACGAGTGATCCTATAAAGGTTCCGTTTTTGTATTCAGACGTACGGAACCCTAAAAAGTTATCATTGAGGAATTGGGAACCTTAAAAATTTCTTAAGTAAATCAAAGGGAAACAACTATAATCAAAACTCGCCACTTTGCTCCAACTTGGCATCGCGAAGCATTCATGCCCACCTAATATAAATTGAGCTTAGGCATTTGAACGAATTTATTTCAACCTTATTTTTTTATGATTATTATTTCAAAGCCGATCACTTTTTAAAAGTGGCTGAGGTATTTATAAATACTGAACTTCTATGTAAAAAATATATGTAATGTAAAAAAAATACATATTCCAGATATAGCTGTGTAGCGCCGGCTTAGATAGCTGTGTAGCGCCGGTTTAGAATAGCGCTACCCCATTTCTACAGGTGGGTGTACGTAAGAGGCGACTAACGGTATTTGGGCTTTTAAGGCAACATTGGGCGATGCGGTTGGAGACCCATCACCAACAACCTTTATTATACCATCTTTTCCCCACTCAACTTTCCAAAAGTGGCTGAGGAATTTCTAATTCCTTAGCTCTGGCTACCCCTTCTAGGGAATTATAGCCGTGAGTATATGTATGTATGTATGTATATTCCAGATACTAACAGAAAGACCGTACAACTGCACCGTCAAGTGCGAGTCCGCCGTGCAAGCATACTACATCACTATGAACGTTATGAAGGAAGCATTCAACTTGGCACCGCATCCTATATTGGGGTACGTATCGTTTTTAAAATAATATACATCCATATACTGACGGATATAAATCCCAAATAAGGAGTAGCCAGAGCTTCAGTGCCAGAAACTCCTCAGCCACATTTGGAAGTTGATAGGGGACAAGATGGTAGAGATGAAGTATCGTTGGTGATGGGTCATTTATTTATTTATTTATTTATTATATAAGGATCATCAACAGCAACACATATTATATAGTAAGTTGAAACAGTACAGTAAATAATCACAAGTTAAAACAAGATACACACACAGTTAATTCAAAAGAAAAAAATATATAAACTAAACTATCTAAAGACATAATGAGTAACAACAGAAAAAGAAAAAAAAAATATGTAAAAATGCTAAACAATTGAGAAAAGAATAAAATTTAATATTAATGATAATTGATGTCATACCCGCCCCATACCCTTAGTCGCCTCTTACGACACCCGTGTGTAGAAAGGGGTAGTGAGGTTCTAAACCGGCACTACACGGCAATATATTATATCTTTATATACATACTGTTTAGCGCAATCAATGAGTTGGTACTCGTTGCTCCTGTCGAATGTTCTCTGGACGCCGCCATCTTTCCACAAAGCTTCTTCAGTCTCATTTGGAAGTTGATAGAGGACAAGATGGTAGAACAAAAACAAAACCGTGATAGCTCAGTGGGTCTAACACCGCTTATAATGTAGACTATGAGTGTTCAAATCCCGGGTCGGGCCTGAACATATTTGTATTTTCTAAACATACATACATACATATACTCACGCCATTAATTCCCATTGGGGTAGGCAGAGACTATCGATCGCCACTTCGTACGATCCTGACAAACCTCTCTAGCTTCGTTTACATCCATCAATCTTTTCATACATGCTCTTTTATTCTTCATACTTCGGACGCCAGCCTTTTTGAGCACACTCTCAATTTGGTCCAAGTGTGTTCTCCGTGGTCGTCCTCTACTAACATTACCATCCACACTAGCTCTATAGATCCCTTTTACCAATTTTCTATCATCCATCCTCTCTATGTGCCCAAACCATCTCAACATTCCTTTTTCTATCTTTCTTACAATATCATCTTTCACACCACACTTTTCACGAATAACGCTATTTCTCACTCGGTCACACAATCTAACATTACAAATTTTTCTGAGGGACCTCATTTCTACTGCATTCACTCTGCTCTCATGCTTCTTCTGCCACACCCAACATTCGCTTCCATACATAAGCGTAGGAACAAGAACAGCATCATGCACAGCCATTCGGGCCTTTTCAGCCATCCTAAAATCATATATAATGTAGTCAATTTATATGGTTCTTAATGGTGATGGAAAACATCGTGAGGAAACCCACATGGCTAAGTTGTACTTAGTCATGTGACAGTGTATTCATAAAAAACGGCGATAGGCCTGCCCCCTATCACGTGAGCACACTGTCCAAGCAACGTGGGTACTTTGAACACCAGGTGATACTGTCACGAAAATTGCCTCCTACGAACACCCAAGGGAATTTTTTTTATAGTACTATTCTAAGCATTAACTTATCTCTATAAACACAATCAATTTAAAAACTGTGCTGTGTAGTGTCGGCTTAGAATAGCACTACCCCATTTCTTCCGGTGGGTGTACGTAAGAGGCGACTAACGGTATTGGGGCTTTTAAGGGATTTTTGGGCGATGCGGTTGGAGACCCATCACCAACAACCTTTACTTTACCATCCTTTACCCACTCAACTTTCCAAACGTGGCTGAGGAATTTCTAATTCCTTAGCTCTGGCTACCCCTTCTAGGGATTTATAGCCGTGAGTATATGTATGTATGCAATTAAAAAAACCCATACTAATAAACAATACAAACATAAAATATTCAATCATTAAATTTTTTAGATTAGAAGCTGCAATGTGGCGCGAAATAGGTATAAAGTTGGCGCTGATGATCCTTCCATCGGTGCCAGCCTACCACGGGTGGCCGGCTGAGAAACTCAATATGAAGTTGGAGCATTCATTCGTACCCTGTCTGAAGGCTTTTAAGGTAAAGAATTTCTGCTACCGAATTTGGAAATTATCGTTCTTGTAAGTGTGTTAATACGTATTAGCTGCACCTGTATGTACGAGTATGTAACATATTCCATTAAACTCGATTTTCAACCATTTTATTTGGACCGATTTGATTCAGAATTTGTATACTTATCGAGAATCAGGGACAAAATAATAATTCCGTAGGTTCATCCGATTATCTTGATTAGAGTCGCCAGGATTAAATAATTTCAAATGTTTCAGTACTAAAAAGTTAAAAATAAATATAGTTTGAAGAAACTGATAAACATGCTATGAAGCACATTTAACTAAAAAGTAAAAAATAATGTAGTGTCGGCTTAGAATAACACTACCCCATTTCTTCCGGTGGGTGTACGTAAGAGGCGACTAACGGTATTGGGGCTTTTTAAGGGATTTTTGGGCGATGCGGTTGGAGACCCACCACCACAACCTTTATTCTACCATCTTTTCCCCACTCAACTTCCAAAAGTGGCTGAGAAATTTCTAATTTCTCAGCTCTGGCTACCCCTTTTAGGGATTTATAGCTGTGAGTATATGTATGTATGTATATAATGACTACTACTTAACTCCACCTATCGTGATTGAAGTGTTACTTCCAACATATTATAAATATACACATATATGTCCGTATATTAAACAAAAAGAGAGGATGGATGATAGAAAATTGGTAAAAGGGATCTATAGAGCTAGTGTGGATGGTAATGTTAGTAGAGGACGACCACGGAGAACACACTTGGACCAAATTGAGAGTGTGCTCAAAAAGGCTGGCGTCCGAAGTATGAAGAATAAAAGAGCATGTATGAAAAGATTGATGGATGTAAACGAAGCTAGAGAGGTTTGTCAAGATCGTACGAAGTGGCGATCAATAGTCTCTGCCTACCCCAATGGGAACTAATGGCGTGAGTATATATATGTATATATGTTAAAAAAAATGGCCATAAATCTCAAAAATGGGTGGCCAGAGGTTCAGTACTAGAAACTCTGCAGTCACATTCGGAGGTTGATAGGGGGCAATATGGTAAAAGTAAAGTATCGTTGGTGATGGGTCTCAAACCGCATCGCCATAAACCACTTAAGGGCCTCCCCGCATGTTGCAGCTATTGCGCTCGCTCTTACTTCAAATTTATTGAGAGTGACAGGGATGGAAAAAACGCGCGCGCAGGATAAACGTACTTTATTTAGTTTTATTGAATAACTATAATGTTTAAATGAAAAGTTAAACATCAAAGTTACAGATGTTAAAGCTACGCGTATATAGACACATAATGAGTTCACATGTATGTTTTGCCAGTGGAGCCTATACGGTTTTTATGAAAACAAAGCATGTTCCAATTCTATTTTTTTCATCATATTTTTCAACAAATTATTAAAATGTTAAACATCAAATTTTAACACCATGAACTAATCACCAACATATATTTTATTCATGTCATATCAATATCATCGAATCGGACTTTATAGAGTTTCCAAACAATCAATATCAACCTATTTTTCCGGGGACGCCCTTAAAAAAGCCACGTACCTTTAGCCGCCTCTTACAACAACTGAGGGTAGAAAGGGGTAGAGACATTCATACATTCATTCTAAGCCGGCACTACACGGCAATAACATACTTTATGAATTTATATTCCATTTTGCTTCAGACATTTGTGGTGAACGAGTTGATGGAAGACTTGCTATTGATAGACGGGGTTTGCCAGGACATGGTCACCAGAGAGGTGTTTTTACCTCCGTGCTATATACACAGGTATTTAATTTAGTTAGCCCATCACCAAAAACATTTACTTTACAATATTTTCCTTACTGAACTTCCAAAAGTGGCTGAAGAAATTTCTGATTCTGAAGCTCTTGGGTTATTTTCCCTTGAGTTTTAAGTTTAAGAGTTTTGCTGTGTAGTGTCGGCTTAGAATAACACTACCCCATTTCTACCCGTGGGTGATCGTAAGAGGCGACTAAGGGTGTAAGGGCTTTTCAAGTGATTTTTGGGCGATGTGGTTGGAGACCCGTCACCAAAAACATTTATTATTACCATCTTTTCCCCAATCAACTTCCAAAAGTGGCTGAGGAATTTCTCATTCTAAAGCTCTGGCTACCCCGTTTAGGGAATTATAGCCGTGAGTATATGTATGTATTTATGTTTTAAGTGTGAGGCATAAATTAATGTAAGATACTTTTAGTATAACAGTTAATAGAGTACTCGTAATTAATAAGCATAAGCATAAACGTTCACGCCGAATATCCCCGAAGGGGTTGGCAGAGGTACTAATACTTCTGAACATCACGTGACTTTGTCACCTGGTGTTCAGAGTACCCACGTTTTGCATGGACAGTGTACTCACGTGATAGGGGGCAGGCCTATCGCCGTTTTGTACGAATACACTGTCACATGACTAAGTACAACTCAGCCATGTGGGCTTCCTCACGATGTTTTCCCTCACCGTTAACAACCATGATAAATTAACCACACATATGTCTTTTCGTAATTAATAGATGAGAAAATTTCATAAGCTTTTATCTGCCTCGTTCAGCCCGCGTAGTATGAGGCGTGCGAAATTTTGCATGAGCAATTGTCAGTTTCTCACTTCTCATGTGACATACGCGCTGTCACAAGCCTCATGCTACTAGTGCTGCCCACGATACATTATCTGTTATTAACCCACCTGCATAAGTAAACATTTTGATATTGTATCTCTCTCGCATTTTATTTGAATTCATACATTAATATACCTACACTTTAAGCTGTGGGAGTCATGTTAGAGCGCACACTACTGCGGACTCACTCGCACATAGCAGCGTCTCACTCATATTCCTACATCGCGGAGTGTAAATGTTTTTCGAGTTAAGCATAGATACAACTTATAAGTTGGTACACAGCAGAGTGTACTGGCCAGTATATCTTTGCTGTTTCCACAAAGCCTTTATTTGTAAAGGTGCTCCCTCAACGGGAGTATTCACGTGTACTGTAACATTATAGATTCGTCTTTGAGCATTACATTACAATAATACCTCCCTGACTGAATAGCATTCGCGTGTAATCATATATATATTATTACTAGGTAGGCATTGTAATGCTCGGTTCTCCTTCACTGATGTAATGCTCGAATCTATAACGTTACCAAAACACGCGAATACTTCCTGTGAAGGAGCACCTTTATATGACAACGAAATATACATACATACATACATATACTCACGGCTATAAATCCCTAGATGGGGTAGCCAGAGCTAAGGAATGAGAAATTCCTCAGCCACCTTTGGAAAGTTGAGTGAGGAAAAGATGGTAAAATAAAGGTTGTTGGTGATGGGTGTCAAACCGCATCTCCCAAAAATCCCTTTAAAGCCCCAATACCGTTAGTCGCCTCTTACGTACACCCACCGGAAGAAATGGGGTAGTGCTATTCTAAGCTGACACTACACAGCTAACGAAAACGAAACGAAAGATACTCACGCCATTAGTTCCTATTGGGATAGGCAGAGACTAACGACTATATATTATGACAACGGAAGTTGTAACTTTAAACTGTTAAAGCTAATATTTCTTACGAATTCTTACTAGCCGTTTGCCGTGTAGTGCCGGCTTAGATTGCCGTGTAGTGCCGGCTTAGAATGTCGCTACCCCTTTCTACCCACGGGTGTCGTAAGAGGCGACTAAAGGTATTGGGGCTTTTTATTGGATTTTTGGGCGATGCGGTTGGAGACCCATCACCAAAAACCTTTATTCTTACCATCTTTTTCCCACTCAACTTCCAAAAGTAGCTGAGGAATTTATAATTCCTTAGCTCTGGTTACCCCTTCTAGGGAAATATAGCCGTGAGTATATGTATGTATGTTCTTACCAGGACAGTTCATCGGTTGGTGTTTCCGAAGTCTTCCCAGATGAACGTGTCGAGCCACTGCCCCGAGACCAAGCTGCTGATAATACCGGCCAAGGAGACGGATGAACTGGATATAATGGATGACGTTATTGATGATAATCAGTGTGAATTGGTTAGTGGCTCTTTATATATACGAGGGATGTTCAATGTTTTCTCGGTATCTAATACTTTTTGTTAGTAATACATACATACATATATATACTCACGGCTATAGATCCCTAGAAGGGGTAGCCAGAGCTAAGGAATTAGAAATTCCTCAGCCACTTTTGCAAAGTAAGTGGGGAAAAGGTGGTAAAATAAAGGTTTTTGGTGATGGGTCTCCATCCGCATCGCCCAAAAATCCCTTAAAAGCCCCAATACCGTTAGTCGCCTTACGTACACCCACCGGAAGAAATGGGGTAGTGCTGCTAATGTGGACACTACACAGCAACGGTAACGGTATTTTTTCTATGGTTTAGCTCGTGATACTATCTTAGGTGACAGATACAAAATTGCATTTATTTACGATCGCTAGTTAATAATTAAGACATTTTTAATTTTTAAGACAACCGTGATAGCCCAGTGGGTAGAACACTTGGTTATCGTGCAAGCGACTAGTGTTCGAATCCTGGGTCGGGCCTACACCAATTTGTCTTTTCTAAAGACATATATGTGGTTAATTTATCATGCCGTTAAGCCGTTTAATTTTAGACACAGGCGGGAATCGAACCCGCGCTCTCGGGTATACGCCCCCATCTCGCTCTGCCAATTCTAATATCTGGAGGTAGGGAACGCAAACACTACTTAAAAGTATAAAAGAAATAAAGGATAGAAGAATTTCACACTGGCAGCCATTTACACGGTAGTTCAATGGCAGAGCGACGGGGGCGTATACCCGAGGTCGCGGGTTCGATTCCCGCCTGTGTCGAAATTTTTCTTTCCTTTATTTATTCTCTATTTATTAGTAATAATCCCCACATGAGATTTTCATGAACAAAAACATTCAAACAATTGTATGTGGTCGTTATGATAACAAAAACAAAGTTTTTATCTATCTATCTCTGTGGGGATATAAGGCGTGAAGATTTCGATGAATTAAACAATGCTAGTAATTTTCAGATATCAAATGTATCATCGCGCTGTCTATACCATAAAGTATCTCGTCGACTCTCCAACGAATCCAAGGGGGCCCGAAGACGCCCCAACAAAAGACGACGCCAAGGAGGGCCCAAGAGAGTTAACTATAGGGACTCTGTTTGGAGTAAAACCTGTAAGTCCACCGAAATGACCTTTTATATAGCTGTCTTATAAACAGGGGATAAGATGATGGACATAAAGTATCGTTGGTGATAGGTTCTCCAACCGCATCGCCCAAATACCACTGAAAAACCCCCCATACTCTTAGTCGCGTCTTACTACACTCATGGGAAGAAAGGGGCAGCCCCGGATCTAGGGGGGGCAAACCGGGGCACCTGCCCCGGGCGGCAGTTTCAGAGGGCGCCAAAATCAATTTAGTACATTCTGCATAGTTGTAGCCTAATTGGCAATACTGATAACGTACGTATCACTGCCGGGGATTCCCCCGTAGGATAGGATAGGATTCCCCCGATTCCCCTTTGTCACATGTAGCACTAGAGGCTGCACGAACCTAGCCGAATAGCCCTTTGCGCCAAGGGACGATCGTTGTTTAGTTTATTTTAGATTGTGTGTCCGAGTAATTAGTAAAATGAAACAACAAAGAGCCTACATGAAAATTTCGCCTTCCTAAGTGGTTACGCATTTTGAAATATGTCGACTGATGATCTGCAGAAACATGGAGCCGATCTAGCTCGAAACTATTCAAAAGACTTGAATGCAGTTGATTTTTGCCAGGAACTTTCTGTATTTAAAGACCTAGTAAAGGATATTGATGAAAAATCAAGTGCATTCGACCTGTTACAACATCTGTGTAAGAATGACTTGCAAGAAGCGTTTCCTAAAGTTAGTAAAGCTTTGAGGATATACTGCACATTACCGACGACATCTACCAGCTGTGAGCGAAGTTTCAGCAAACTGAAAATAATTAAAAACAATGAGCCAAGAACGTTTATCTGGCCTCACGGTTCTAGCTATTGAAAATAAAACTGCCTTTGAGACGGACTTTGATGAGCTAATAGATTCTTTCGCGGAAAAGAAAGCACGCCGTGTAAAGCTGTAATAAGATAAAAGAGAAAAAAAAAGGTTGAGGAAAATTTAAAAAATATCTTAAATATCGGGAGCGTTGTTAATTGTTGTTGTTACATTTAATTTGATGTCACACTAAAGAAAAAGTTATTAGTAATAAATAATAAAGAGTACAAATTTATTAAATAGTATTCTTTCGACCACCAAAAATGCCACTTAGTGTTAATCAAACGCTCACGAGAGGGAGCGCTATATCAAGTTCTTGCCCCTGTTTAAAAAAATCGTAGATCCGGGGCTGGAAAGGGGTAGTGATATTCAAAGCCGGCACTACACGGCAATTTCTGTTTCAAAAGCTGTGAATACCCCATTGGTGTTCATAGCATTGATATTATATATTTGTGATATAAATTTAAAATACTTTGCACTATTCATACATACATACATATAGTCACGCCATTAATTCCCATTGGGGTAGGCAGAGACTATCGATCGCCACTTCGTACGATCCTAGCAAACCTCTCTTGCTTCGTCTACATCCATCAATATTTTCATACATGCTCTTTTATTCTTCATACTTTGGACGCCTGCCTTTTTGAGCACACTTTCAATTTGGTCCAAGTGTGTCCTCCGTGGTCGTCCTCTACTAACATTACCATATATTGTATATCTGGGAAGTTTGTTTACAAGGGATGGAAAATGTGATAAAGATATTGAAAGAAAAGTGAAAAAGGGTAATGCGGTGAATGGAGCAATAAATAGCCTAATGACCTTCCACATTAGCTATATAGATACCTTTTACCAATTTCCTATCATCTATCCTCTCGATGTGCCCAAACCATCTCAACATTCCTTTTTCTATCTTACTTACAATAACATATTTTACACCACACCTTTCACGAATCACATCGTTCCTTACAAGATCACATAACCTTACATTACAAAATTTTCTGAGGTACCTCATTTCTACTGCATTCACTCTGCTTCCATGCTTCTTCTGCCACACCCAACATTCACTGCCATACATAAGCGTAGGAACAAGAACAGCATCATGCACAGCCATTCGGGCCCTTTCGGACACCGATTGACTAGACATTAGACTATCCAATGCTCCATTAATCGCATTACCCTTTTTCACTCTTCTCTCAATGTCTTCATCACATTTTCCATCCCTTATAAACAAACTTCCCAGATACACAAACTCCTTCACCTGTTCCACATCCTTACCATCAATCGCAATCACGCATTCTGTCACATCTTCCTGTCTCTCAAAAACCATCGTTTTGGTCTTATCCACATTCACCCTCACTCCCTTTCTTACAAAAGACTTACATGCAATATTCATCATCTCTTGCAACTTTTCTGCCGATGATGCAAGTAGCACTTGATCGTCGGCATATAAGAGGCATTTAATGATGAATCCACCCATTCTTAGTCCATAATCACTTTCACGCAACTCTGTCAAACAGTCATCCATGAACAAATTGAAGAGCCACGGAGAAGCTACACATCCCTGTCGGACACCCCTAGAGATTCCGAACCAGTCAGTGTTTTCCCCGTTTACTCTTACACATGCACTAGAATCCTCATAGAGTGATACCAATGCACGTATAAGTTGACTCCCCAAACCGAACTTGGATAACACCTCCCTAAACACTTTCTTACCACCCTATCATATCACTATATATATGCAATATATGCACTATTCCCATTATAAAAAAAATCCTCAATTCTGACAACATTATTGTTTAATAAGACTCCTTATTTATTTTCAGCCGCTTTAACTGGCCAAGAACCCCCCTCCGAACGTAAAGAAAATAAATCTGGGTATTACAGTCAAAGCTTCAGTCAGAATGATATTTTCGTAAGTGTAAAGAATCATTCATATCAGTTCAGAAATTACTAACTCATCTGTAAATATACATACATATGCTCACAGCTATAATTCCCTAGAAGGGGTAGCCAGAGCCAAGTAATTATACATTCTTTAGCCTTTTTTTGGAAGTTGAGTGGGGAAAAGATGGTAAAATAAAGGTTTTTGGTAATGGGTCTCCATCCGCATCGCCCAAAAATCCAATTAACCACCACCCGTGGGTAGAAAGGGGTAGCGACATTCTAAGCCGACACTTCATGGCAAAATATAAAATAAAATTAAACTGTAAATATACAGTAAACTAATATTATCAAATAGAGGAGAGGTTATAATTTCAACTTCTAAATAAAGTTACTTTTTGCAGCCTGAAAAATTATCTCCTCAGAAATCATCCATACGGTTTGGTAAGTTTTCTGCAAATTATTTATATCCCACTGTACTAGTTAAAACAAGAAGTAAAAAAGTAGTATTAAGATTTAGGCAAGATTAAAAATAAAACACAAAATAAATGAAAAACGGCTCTTAAAATTGTTACCAAGATTGTATGAACAACCATTTATTTGATTACATTATGCATATGTCGTGGCCATATCGTAGATTTGAACACATCGTGAAATGATCGATCATTTCATGAAATAGTCACATTTCATGATGTGGCCAACTTAATTTGACCAGATCATAAAATCGTCAACGTTTCACGATTTAATCATCCACGCTTGGCCAGATCGTAGAATAGGGCGACCTGTGAAATGCGATCCAAACTCAACGGTTTTTTAACATATTGCTCAGTTTTTTCGTAATTTGCAAAGTACTCGAGAACCTTTTCGTCGAAAACTCTTTTGCAATCACTTTCTTCTTCGCTTAACAGCGAATAATTAACTTTTTTACTGCGAGAAATAACATTTTTGACAGTGGACGCCATCTTCACACATAAACAAAGCGTTTTCAGCGCCTCTACCGGTAAATAATGTGACTACTTTACGATATGACCAAATAATCTTAACCATTTCATGAAGAGGCCGCGCGTTTAGTTGGTCATATCGAGAAACGATTTCTTATCATCGATCTGCCCAAACCACATCACGATGTGGCCAATAAACAGTTGAACATTTCATGAAATACGACTATTTCATGAAATGATCGATCATTTCACGATGTGTTCAAATCTACGATATGGCCACGACACATACACACATATACTCACGGCCGCAAATCCCAAAAAGGGGTAGCCAGAGCTTCAGAGCTAGAAAATCCTCAGCCGCATTTGGAAGTTGATAGGGGAGAAGATGGAAAAAATAAAGTATCGTTGGTGATGGGTCTCCTACCACATCGCCCAAAAACCACACTTAAAAAGCCCCACACCCTTAGTCGCCTCATACGACACCCTCGGGTAGAAAAGGGTAGTGATATTCTAAACCGGCACTACACGGTATTTGAATATGTATGATTTATTTCCAGAAATGGAAAAGAAAAGCAATATGGCCAATGAATCGGAGACGGAGGTAAAGAAATCATTTTTATATTTTATAATATTTATAATTCTGTCAAAGTTCTGATGCAATTTTTAAACATCCTAAACTAATTTCATTAAAATTTCGCAGCCTTGTTAAGTTTGATGGCATGGACATTTCTTTTATCATAAATAAATATATAAAAAAAAATTATAAATTACTAATAATATATATAATTATATTACAACTGTGATAGCTCAATGGGTAGAACAAATGTTACGGTCTTCTAGAGATTTGCATCTCCTTTCTAAGAATTTCAGCCATTCGATGTCTATCAGTTGCTGAACTTTGATTTTTTCGGCACTTTTTGAAGTCGAGTGGAGAAAATCGTATAAAAAAGGAGTAGTGAGTGAAGGATTACTTAAAAGGCTTGAATTGAAACTCTAATTTGCCTCTTACGGCACCCGCGGGAATTAATATTTGTGTCGCCATCCATACAAAATATTTAAATTTGTATAAAAAGCTGACATATTGAATCCTCCGGAATCACTAGGGTCTCGGTCAAAATGGGCGTAACACCAACAGCGTTAAAATATATTTTATGTGAAAGCTAATGATCATAACTTAATTTTATACTATGACGGCGATTACCCAAACAACCGGAGAACAGAGATATTCAGTGATGTTCAAACGCATAGAATCCAAAACAATCGCTCACCGCAGAGACAACACGGACAATATCGTGCAGTACTAGGCAAAAGATATCAATCTATTGGTTGGTAACCTAACGAATTACTGCATTCCATCCCTTTCTAACGTCTCTCACTCAGGTACCGAACAAAGAAAGCGTGCGTACGCGTCACTGCACGACCGCCCGACGGGCGACCGCTGCCTCGGGAACTCGCGCGCTCCCCGGAGTCGCAAGACACGCGACCCCGGGGACCGCCCCTTCCACCTCTAACTGCCCCGACATCAGTTCCGAGGGTGAGGTGCGTGACACGCATCCTCACCCTCCCTCACCCTCCTTAGTGGCTCATCCCCAGAAATGGGGATAGCCACCCCTCCCTTGTATCGCCTGGGGAGGTGCCCAATGACCAGGGGGGACGTTCCCCCCCGAGACGAAGCTGGGCCATGGGGGCAACCTCGACGCCCACCCCTGCGCGTGCCGAGCCTTGTGTTCAGAGCCGCGTAGAAGATCCTCTAGTACGCGTCACTGCGCGTCAGTTATACATGCGCATAACGCTTCAGTGAAAAGAACTTAGTTCATTTAGTTCCTTCACTTAAAAGAACTACTTCGCGAATGTAGTCCAGTAGTCCACTTCGTTCAGCGGCTCATTAGGCTCCTTCAGAGCCGTTGGACTAAATGAACTGCAGAACGAATTGGACTAAATGAAGAGATTGAGT
The DNA here is from genome assembly GCA_963576735.1 of Bedellia somnulentella. NCBI lineage: Eukaryota > Metazoa > Arthropoda > Insecta > Lepidoptera > Bedelliidae > Bedellia > Bedellia somnulentella. The sequence goes on from OY755193.1 coordinate 1,425,274, forward strand.
TGGAAAGATGAATAACTTGCGGTTCTCGCGTTCTCGTATCTTTCTTATAACATTCGCTAGTTCGCGAATGAAAAAAATGATGCTTTTGATAATGTTTAATGAATGAGTCCCATATGTTGTATTACTTGTATTTAATTTTGCAGAAATATAGTTATTTATCATGAAGTATCAGTAAGAATAAATATCTCGATTGTCGTCCATACTTTCCAGGCTTAGGACTGACAAGCAAAACATTACTAATATTTTCACTATTAGAAAATAAACATTAAAAATAACTCATTGACGGGTCTCGAACCTCATATTTATGTTTTTGTATTTGTGTAAACGAATAGTGATTTAACAGCAAACAAATATAGGTCTTAACACCATGTGTGGAGAGTTATTTTCCCCTACGAGAGAACAGCAATGCATAAGTGAGGTGAACTAATAAGGTGTCAGTATTAGATTTGCGATCAAACGAATATAGTCCTTAAGACGATGACCGAAGATTTTTTTTCGCCTGACGGCAAAGTATTATTTAACCAACCTTTGTGTTTTTTTTGCAATAATACCCGGTCCATATTGGGGATAACAAGTATGTAGGGGTTATCAAGACGTGCAATAAAGTAAATTACAACGCATTTTATTACTGTTGGTGTAACGCCCAGCTCCTATACAAAAATGCCCATGATCCTTTATGATAAAACTAGTCTCATAGTGCTTATTATTTTTTCTTTCAGATTGGCAACACATTATTTACGAAAATCGAAGATAGTAAAAATAAATAAGACACACACTGAAGCTTCCAAAAGTGCTTGTGGGATTATTAAATAGTTATTTAAAAAAAACTTTTATTTTTATATAGATACCTACCTTTTCTGCAGTTGAGAAAAAAGGAGTTGTCTATAGACTGTAGCAAGATATAAGAGAGCATATAGCGTTTAAAAGGCCTGTGACTTTCGATCATATATACCAAAGATACACCAACAAAGCACGAAAAACATTTATACCAAAGATGCCGCACTCCATACAAATTTAACGCACAAAAGTGGACCGCGAGAATGACAAGACTGTTTGACAATTAAATATTTATTTTCTATAGTTACCGACCTTACCGCATTTTCAAGATCTAGCACGCAACCTGTCAGTGAAACAGTGCTTACCATATAAAAAAGCACTGTTTTGCCGGGCCGTTTTTCGTGCTTTGTTGTTATATCTTTGGTATATATGATCGAAATTATTGCTATAATCGCCACAGAGCGAATATATATCCTGCTTTTTGTGCGAAACTATCACCCATGAAGGTACTAACTAAACAGGAGAGCGCACTCACAAAATTATGGTACACAATAATACAATAATGCAATTGATTACCACGCAATAAAGTTTATTATCCTTTGGACACTGTCAAGCAGAGAAACGTCCTAGAACGAGAGCCCGAACTAGAAGAGTGTATCCCGCTCGCGCAGTTGCCAGTCGAGTTTAAGTTCAAAGAAAAACAAATTCAAACTTAACTGAACATATCACGTTTAAGTGATTTTAAATACATACATACATACATACATATTCTCACGCCGTTAGTTCCCATTGGGGTAGGCAGAGACTATCGATCGCCATTTTGTACGATCCTGGCAAACCTCTCTGGCTTCGTTTACATCCATCGATCTTTTCATACATGCTCTTTTATTCTTCATACTGCGGACACCTGCCTTTTTGAGCACATTTTCTATTTGATCCAAATGTGTCCTCCGAGGTCGTCCTCTACTAACATTACCTTCCACATTGGCTCTATATATCTCTTTCACCAATTTACTGTCATCCATCCTCTCTATGTGCCCAAACCATCTCAACATTCCTTTTTCTATCTTTCTTACAATATCATCTTTTACACCACACCTTTCACGAATCACATCATTCCTCACACGATCACATAACCTTACATTACACACTTTTCTGAGGGATCTCATTTCTACTGCATTCACTCTACTTTCATGCTTCTTCTGCCACACCCAACATTCACTGCCATACATAAGCGTAGGAACGAGGACAGCATCATGCACAGCCATTCGGGCCTTTTCAGACACCGACTGACTAGACATTAGACTATCCAGTGCTCCATTTACCGCATTACCCTTTTTCACTCTTCTCTCGATATCTTCATCACACTTTCCATCCCTAGTAAACAAACTTCCCAAATATACAAACTCTTTCACTTGTTCCACTTTCTTACCATTAATCTCAATCACGCATTCGGTCATATTCACCTCTCTCTCAAAAACCATAGTTTTTGTTTTATCCACATTCACCCTCATTCCCTTTTTTTCAAAAGACGCACATGCAATATTCATCATCTCTTGCAGCTCTTCCACCGATGATGCAAGTAGCACTTGATCGTCGGCATATAAGAGGCATTTAATGATGAATCCACCCATTCTCAATCCATAATCACTTTCACGCAACTCTGTTAAACAGTCATCCATGAACAAATTGAAGAGCCACGGGGAAGCTACACAACCCTGTCGGACACCCCGAGAGATCCCGAACCAGTCAGTATTTTCCCCGTTTACTCTCACACATGCACTGGAATCCTCATAGAGTGATACCAGTGCACGTATAAGTCGACTCCCCAAACCGAACTTGGATAACACCTCCCATAAACACTTTCTTACCACCCTATCATACGCCTTCTCTAAATCAATGAAGGAGCAATACACCTTTCGGTTCTTAGCTAAGAACTTTCTTAAAAATCAAACTTATTTAAAGGGAATATTTTATAAAAGCGACATGATAATCCAGTGGGTAGAACACCCGCCCGAAAACAGAAGGGCGTGAGTTCCAATCCTGGGTCGGGCCTACACCAATTTGTCTTTTCAAAAGTCATATGTGTGGTTAATTTATCATGGTTGTTAACGGTGAGGGAAAACATCGTGAGGAAACCCACATGGCTGAGTAGTACTTAGTCATATGACAGTGTATTCGTACAAAACGGCGATAGGCCTGCCCCCTATCACGTGAGTACACTGTCTAAGCAAAACGTGGGTACCTTCTCTGGACACTAGATGGCGCTGCCATGTGAGTTCAGAAGTATTGGTACCTCTGCCAACCCTTTCGGGGATAAACGGCGTGAACGTTTATGTTATGTTATGTTATTTTATAAAAAGCAGGTTACTAACTATCCCTTTTTAATAAATTATTTTAATTATTATCATCGTCTATCAACTCAGAGATAAATAATTTATTAAGTTTGGCAATCGGTAAAATCTGATTTATAACGGGTATCCCCATGGAAACCATATTAAGAAGGTACATATATACATACATATACTCACGGCTATAAATCCCTAGAAGGGGTAGCCAGAGCTAAGGAATTAGAAATTCCTGAGCCACTTTTGGAAAGTTGAGTGGGGAAAAGATGGTGAGATTAAGGTTGTTGGTGATGGGTCTCCAACCGCATCGCCCAAAGATTCCCAATACCGTTAGTCGCTTCTTACGTACACCCACCGAAAGAAATGGGGTAGCGCTATTCTAAGCAGACACTACGCCAGATAGTCACCCTACTCACCACGAGACACAGCTATCTTGTTAGCCATCCATGTTCAGGGCACTTTAGGACGCCATAGCGCATTCCTGTTAAGATAGTAATTCCATTCCATACAAAACCCAAACTTAAGACATATTTCAATTTATGAGACTAACGCCCGATTTCTGAATTGAGTATTCCAGCTGAGAACAACTTAAGTATCGTTCTGTCGCGTTGAAATCTTAACAACTGAATGAGATAAAACGATACTTAAGTCGTTCTCAGCTTGAATACTTAATTCAGAAATCGGGCATTAACCTACTTTGTTAGGATTTTGCAGGCGATTATGATATTTTAACCAGATTATCTGAAAATTTGGATGTCATCTTGCTGTAGAGGTCATGTTAAGAAATTATCACACTGTTAACTTGCACTAAGCTTATGTAGGACTATAGTTAAATCACTATATTGAAGATAGAATGGAGCCAATTAGAGGGGACTTATACAAAAAAATAAGAAATAAAGAAGAAACATTTATTATCATTAATAGTACAGAAAAACAAATAAAACAAATATTCAGATCGATAGAATAAACGTTACAGCTACAAACTTAATGAAATCATTATTCTATAAAACAAAATATAATATATACAATTATTATTACAATTGCCTCAAGTTGAAAAGGTTTTAACTCAGCATAATTTTGCAAGATTGATTCACAACACTAATTTTCATTCAGGAACTGTTTGAGTGAGAAAACTTTTTTAAAATTAATTTTTATTCCTACAATTCAGCGCTTTTAGAACATAAATAATGTTTACATACTAAGCGTGCCCGATAACGTCCGATTTTTGTAGGAGATAGCATAAAACATTTAGCTTAGATATGGGTCTGTGGGAGTCATGTTAGAGCGCACACTACTGCGGACTCACTCGCACACAGCAGCGTCTCACTCATATTTTACATCGCGGAGTGTAAATGTTTTTCGAGTTAAGCATAAATACAAATTATAAGTTGGTACACAGCAGGGTGTACTGGCCAGTATATCTTTGCTGTTTTCACATACCAAGAGGTTAACAATGAAGACAGTCGACTTTTTATAGTTTCTGTGTCAACTTACTGTAATTTTATGCATTACCCATGTCTAAACATACATACATATACTCACGGCTATAAATCCCTAGAAGGGGTAGCCAGAGCTAAGGAATTAGAAATTCCTCAGCCACTTTCGGAAAGTTGAGTGGGGAAAAGATGGTAAAATAAAGGTTTTTGGTGATGGGTCTCCAACCGCATCGCCCAAAAATCCCTTATAGCCCCAATACCGTTAGTCGCCTCTTACGTACACCCACCGGAAGAAATGGGGTAGTGCTATTCTAAGCCGACACTACACGGCATGTCCATGTCTAAACTAAAAGTAGTATGATGGCACCAACAAAAAGTGTGTCGGAGGCGTGCTTAAACTGGTTAAATCAAAATAATAAATATGAGATGATAACTTCCAGCTATATAACAAAGCTAAGACATTGGAAAGAGTAGTCTAACTCCCTTCATGTTTTCTTTAGCTTCTTTGTAAGGCGAAAATTTCTGTGGAGTTTTCCTAGGAGAGCGTCTGGGAGAGTCATTTGCCATTTTAAGACTTAAGAACTCATTTTTCTCAATCTCTCTTAGTTCTTCGTATGCTAAGTCCAACATTCTCTTCTTCCAATCTTCATAAGGTTCAATTTCTGTCTCGATTTGAGTTTTTTCTGAAGGATTGCAGTCGATTTCCATAAGTATTTCGTCGGTTTTTGATGGAACTAAAATTAAAAATAAAATAAGGTATATATTTGAATATATTACACCGTGTATTGTCGGCTTAGAATAACACTACCCCATTTCTACCCGTGGGTGATCGTAAGAGGCGACTAAGGGTATAGAGGCTTTTTAAGTGATTTTTGGGCGATGTGGTTGGAGATGGAGACCCGTCGTCGCCAAAAACATTTGTAATTACCATCTTTTCCCCAAACAACTTCCAAAAGTGGCTGAGGAATTTCTCATTCCAAAGCTCTGGCTACCCCGTTAAGGGATTTATAGCCGTGAGTATATGTATGTATGTATATTACACATTGCAAGTTAGCTCAAAATTCAATAGTTAGTAGTTGTATGGGATACTAACTCGAAGAATAATTTACTACAATCCATACTTTTTACATACATATATACATACTTATCCTCACGCCATTATTTCCAATTGGGTTAGGCAGACTATTGATCGCCACTTTGTACGATTGGCAAACCTCTCTAGCTTCTCTAGATTCTTTTTATACCATATTATTAGCTATGTAGTGTCTGGCTAAGAATAGCACTACTACTCTTACCGCAAGTGGCATAAGAGGCGACTAATGGTATTGGGGCTTTTTAAGTGATATTTGGGTGTTGCGGTTGGAGACCTATATCACCAACCTTGCTTTTTATTTAACAATCCCATGTGTAGTGCCCGCTTAGAATTTCATAACATAACATAAACGTTCACGCCGAATATCCCCGAAGGGGTTTGCAGAGGTACTAATACTTCTGAACATCACGTGACTTTGTCACCTGGTGTTCAGAGTACCCACGTTTTGCATGGACAGTGTACTCACGTAATAGGGGGCAGGCCTATCGCCGTTTTGTACAACTCAGCCATGTGGGTTTCCTCACGATGTTTTCCCTCATCGTTAGCAACCGTGATAAATTAACCACACATATGTCTTTAGAAAAGACGAATTGGTGTAGGCCCGACCGAGGATTTGAACACTAGTCGTTTGCACGATAACCGAGTGTTCTACCCACTGGGCTATCACGGTTGCTAGCACGGTAGTAGGTTAGAATTTCACTTCTCCTTTTCAACCACGGGTGATGTAAGAGGCTAAGGGTATAGGGCATTTTTAGGTGGTTTTTGGGCGATGCGGTTGGAGACCCATCACCAATGATACTTTATTCCTACCATCTTGTCTTCTATCAACTTTCATATGTTGCTGAGGAGTCTATATCTCAGAAGCTTGGGCTACCCTTTTTTGTGATTTATGGCCGTGAATATATGTTTGTACAATATCTTCCCACTTAACTTTCAAAAGTGGCTGCTTAAATTTCTAATTCAGAAGTTCTGGATGCCCCTTGTTAATATTTTACAGACAGGTACATGGGTCGTAGGCGACGACCTGCCCTATTGGCTGTACCGTTCGCACGCACCAAGCTACTAGGGGACGCTCCAGTCACTCGGGCTCTTAGAACATTAAATTTAATTGCTGAGGATGTAGACTTGTTTTGGTGTACTCTGAATGAATTCACAATAGTAGCATTAAACATAATTTGCTACAAGTGAAGAAATTAAATATTAAATACATATATGTTAGAATTAGTTATTTTTTAATAATGTTGATAATTCATTATGAATTTATTTTATAAGATTTTATGTTATCCGATGCCATTGCATTAGGCTGTGCCTGTAATGATGGTTAACATGTATGAATAAATAAATAAATAAATTTTAAGTCTTGAGTATAGATAGGTGGAAAAATCTCTGAGTTCATTATTCTGGCCGTGAATTTTAGTAGGGTTGGCCGAGGTACTAATACACTCTGAACATCCTGAATATTGTCACCTGGTGTTCAGAGTACCCACATTTTGCGGACACTGTGATCACATGATAGTTGGCAGGCCTATCGCCTAGAGAATTTACCCAAATCGAGAAAAAATTAAAAACAATAACCGTAAATTACCTCAGTTTATCTTCACTGACTTAAGCGAAGCAAATGTATGACCAACAAAAGTCAGAACCGTACTAATATTAATACATTTCTTCGCAATACTAATATTAATAAATTTCTTCGCTTAATTCCGCTAAATACCTGCAGTGTTCATGCAACATGCACTGTGCACCGCCCGCCCTCCCACTTACAAGAAATCGAAATGCAGACAATGCACCACACACACACCCGCAATGAAAACCACAGGCAACCACAAACATGCGACGCGTTTCGACTCAACACGAGTCATTGTCGAGCAGTAGACAGTTCGGCAGCTGACCACCGAGTCAGTGGTATAGTATTAAATTAAAAGTATTAGCATATTGGCTGTGTAGTGTAGGCTTAGAATAACACTACCCCATTTCTACCCGTGGGTGATCGTAAGAGGCGACTAAGGGTATAGGGGCTTTTAAAGTGATTTTTGGGCGATGTGGTTGGAGACCCGTCGCCAAAAACATTTATTATTACCATCATTTCCCCACTCAACTTCCAAGAGTGGCTGAGGAATTTCTCATTCCAAAGTTCTGGCTACCCCGTTCAGGGATTTATAGCCGTGAGTATATGTATGTATATGTTTGTATTAAAAGTCAGAACATTGAATATGTAGAATATTTTGTTCATGAAATGCCGGTGTTGAAATTTGTCTTTCCTTTCTTTATTAGTTATTGAATCAACCAATCTGAGTGTAAGGTCGTTTGCAATAGAATCCAACAATCATGTAAACAAACCAAATTGTCACGATTACTGCGTAATCACATACATTTGACGATCAATTATGAACATAGTCTGATTTCAACGAACGCATCAATGTTTTCAGATTATCTTCAACACGATTTAACTTGTATTTATAAGTTAAATTTGTTAAAACATTTGCAACGTAAAAATTTCGAAGTGTTTGACAAGCTGTCATCTTAGTTTTTTACTCATCAAACTCTATAAGTCATTGAAAAGTTAGTGTTGTTAGTAATCTCAAGTTATCTTTTATTTTAAATTTAATAAATTATTTTAATTTAATATTATTTGAATACAATATTTTTTTTGCATCTGAAAAATGTAATTATTTCCTAAGCCATAAAAACAATGGTTAGTTTTTAAAAATTTACAGGTGGCCATTTTGATAGAATTGTTATTCACTGTTATTCACTGTTCTGTGGGTTAGCTGTGCATTAGTGTTTTCTGTTTCCGATTTCTACGACATTGCATTCTCATTTTAGACTTTTGTTTTGCTTTAAGATTTGGTTAGACATTTCAGACACGGCAAGCGATGACACAGTGGTTCCATTTATAATTACGGTCACCGGCGACACTTCTGATAGTGATGATGACGAAGACGAAGATTTAAATTTGTTTAATAAAAACTTTTTTGATAGCCCAGTGGGTAGAACACTCGGTTATCGTGCAAACGACTAGTGTTCAAATCCTGGGTCGGGCTAAACCAATTTGTCTTTTCTAAACATATGTGCGGTTAATTTATCATGGTTGTTAACGGTGAGGGAAAGCATCGTGAGGAAACCCACATGGCTGAGTTGTACTTAGTCATGTGACAGTGTATTCGTACAAAACGGCGATAGGCCTGCCCCCTATCACGTGAGTACACTGTCCATTCAAAACGCGGGTACTCTGAACAAAAGTCACGTGATGTTCAGAAGTATTAGTACCTCTGCCAACCCCTTCGGGGATATTCGGCGTGAACGTTTATGTTATGTTATATTATGTTTTTTTTATATATAATCAGTTTTATTTTATAGTCTATGGCTTATATATGTAATCTATTTAGTCAGTTTTATTTTAGTAACTATCCAACTATGGGCCATAGTCTATAACTTAAAATTAAAATAATAAGAAAAATAAATTTAATTAAAATTGAATTAAAACACTATGACATCACTATGGGCATAAACAATACGCTATTAATGTCAGTCCGCCATATTTGTTTACATGATTGTTGGATTCTATTGCAAACGATTGTAGCGACAACATTTTTTGACAAGTAGTTGTTTGCGGTTATTTTTTAGCAATAATTTCAATGTTAAACCTCATGTGGGGATTATCTATATATATATAAAAGAAAGTGGTGTTAGTTACACTATTTATAACTCGAGAACAGATGATCCGATTTGCCTGAAAATTGTTGGAGAGGTAGCTTAGAACCAGGCAAAGGACATATGATAAAATCATTACGCTAAATATCGTAGGGGGAATGCAATAAAAATATTTAACACCATCCGTGCGAAGCCGGGGCAGACCACTAGTTACTAATAAATAAAAGATTCATCTTTTATTTATTTTTTAGCTATATTTGTGCTGCATTACGTTGGGTTTCCGCTCTATTAATTTCTCTATATTAATATCCTCTATACATACAATACATACATACATATACTCACGGCTATAAATCCCTAAAAGAGGTAGCCAGAGCTGAGAAAATAGAAATTGCTCAGCCACTTTTGGAAGTTGAATGGGGAAAAAATGGCAGAATAAAGGTTGGGTCTCCAACCGCATCGCCCAAAAATCCCTTAATAATAATAAATCATTTATTTTCAGACAACAAGGTCCATATAATATTAGTAAACTTAGTCTATGTTAGTATTTTACAACTTGGTAGGCAGAGGCTTTGAGATCTGATGCGCAGCCCTGAAGCGCCGGAACACTATTCCCTCAGGCCAAAAATTCTCTCCTAGCAGAATCTTCTCGTGGACTGCGGGAACCTGGAGCCAGTAGGATTTGAAGTTAGTAGGCCTACTGGGCTCCAGACGTGAGATGTTGAGCACGGTAATGGGACCGAGGCTCGTCTGCTCAATGTGACGCAAGATGTCATTGTGCGTCATCTGTGGAGCTACTCGTGATGTATCCAGTACCGGTGTTGCAGCCTTCAAGGGGCACGAGGCTGCTGGGACGGTACCACGCTTATTCCTGTTGTTAGCACGACGTTTGGGTTTTTTCCCAACCAGGGTAAATCCATCGTCGTCTCCAACAGTCTTCGGCGCGGCACGAGCGGGCGCGGCTCGGTTCTCCTTTCCCTCCCTCCGTCTGGTAGTCGCGGCGGGTGGCGGGGGGTTCGGGCCGCGACGACGGGAGCGTGGTTGGCTACCTGACTTCAACACCTGTGCGAATGAACCCTTGTGAGCCACCGATGTCGATGGCGCGTCGGGTTTCCAGACAGGTGCGGATGGTCGCAGCGAACTCGTTCCATCACAAATTCGCTGAGTTGTCGGAGGATCACAGTCAATGACCGGGCGGTTTACTGGGTCAGTTGTCACAGTTATTTTTCTGCGTTGCGAAGTGTCGAGTGTCGGACGCTTCTGCCGTTTGCGCGGCGGCGATTCTTGGGCGAGCGCGACGTCAGCATTTCGCAACGATATCACTTCGCGCTGCAACTCGGCGCTGGCACGTTCCGAAGCCACGAGTTTGGCTTTGATATCTTCAACGCTGGACTTCAACAACTGGATGTCCTTCAACAGTGATGTTACGTCCACATGGTCGAAGGTCACTGGAGGCAGCTTGTTAAGGTCCCGCGCTACGTAAGTGGGGATGTCATCCGGATCCGTCTCCTTGAAAGCTCGGAAGATGTCCTGGATATTTCTTTTCCCGCTGCCGTCGGCCCTCCTCGAGGCGAGGCGCACGGCAGTGACGGCGGCGGTGTCGGCGAGGAACTGTCTCGCGGCGGTTATTTCGGCGTCCGTGTAGCTGGTCGCGCAGATCTGCTCAAGGCTGAGCTCGTCCATCACGTCCAGTTTATTCTGCACTGCTGCGAGCAGCTCCTGCACCAGGATAGTGTCGGAGCGCTTCACGCTGGCAGGGGTCGCCATTGGTTAAACACACAATGACGCACATTTATTGCTGATTCGGTCGCTGCTAGGTAGCGTCCGATCGAGCCGGGCGTTTTGTAACAACTGAAACTGTTAAAAAGCCCCAATACCGTTAGTCGCCTCTTACGTACACCCACCGGAAGAAATGGGGTAGTGCTATTCTAAGCCGACTCTACACAGCTATATAATATCAATATCCATTAATCTTTTCAAACGTGCCCTTTTATTCTTCATACTTGGCTAAACAAACTATAAGCCAATAGGCTTGTGTCCACTAAAAAATAATAGGTCATGTTGCAATATATATAACTTCATTATTATGTATAGAAGTAAATACAATTATTTATTTATTACAAAAATGTAAGATTATTAATATTTTTCATTATTTGAAACCGAAAAATATAAATTTAATCACGTGACAGTGAACGCCAATCAGAGAGCGTGACGTCAGTCAGTGCGTGCGCCATTGTTGTTGTTGACGTTTTAGTAGTAAATACACAAACCCAGTAGCAATTATTCGCAGATTTTTACAAAAAAAAAAACTTCTGAATTATCGATATTTCAAAAGGTTGAGATAAATAGCTATGGAGTCGCACTGAATGACGTCATTGAAGACGCCATGACAGTTTAGAGCGTTTTCATGAAATATTCGAACAGGTTTTTTAAAAACCGTAAATAATTATGTTACTGATTGATTATTGTAGAAATATTAACTTATTTCTGATATATATGTAAGAAAGAAAAGAATGAACCACTAAAAACATTTTAGGACACAAGCCTATTACCTTCACTAATGTCCTGTTTTACTACTCTTCCTTTCTTTTGTGTTGCCAAATGTTTGTCTACAAACGGGGTCCATTCTCCATCTAACTTGGTCCATTGAGACGGTTTGAGACATGACTTCTCTAGTAATTTGCTTTTGGAGATTTTCACTTTTTGGAGCCTGAAATAATATATTTTTATGAAATCATTCAGCTGTGTAGTGTCGGTTAAGGATAGCAATACTCCATTAGTGCCCTTGGGCGTAGGTGGCGATTAAGCGTGTTAAGGCTTTTAAGTGATGTTTTTGGAAGGAAACCAATCTCCAAGAACCTTTGTTTTACAATATTTTTCCAACTTAACTTCCAAAAGTGGCTGAGGAATTTCGAATTCTGAATCTCTGGCTACCCCATTTAGGCATATATAGCCGTGAGCATGTATATGTATATGCATGTATGCATTAAACATTATATGCTGTGTAGTGTCGGCTTAGAATAGCACTACCCCGTTTAGATGGGTGTACGTAAGAGGCGACTAACAGTATTGGGGCTTTTAAGGGATTTTTGGGCGATGCGGTTGGAGACCCATCACCAACAACCTTTACTTTACCATCTTTTCCCCACTCAATTTTCCAAATGTGGCTGAGGAATTTCTAATTCCTTAGCTCTGGCTACCCCTACTAGGTATTTATAGCCGTGAGTATATGTATGTATGTATGTATGTATGTATTAAGGAGCCAATCAATTTTCAACAAGCAAGCAGGCATATCACCTATTTATGCGAGTACACTGTCACATGACTAAGTATAACTCAGCCATGTGGGTTTCCTCGCGATGTTTTTTCTCAACATAATAATTGAACAATGATAAATTAACCCCACATATGACCTTAGAAAGACACATTGGTGTGAGGTAGATTTGGGATTTCAACCCACGTCGCTCTAAATGATAGGCAGTTGTTCTGCCTAGTAAGCAATCATAAAAGTTAAAGATTACATACAAACATATTCTCACGCCGTTAGTTCCCATTGGGGTAGGCAGAGACAATCGATACTTTGTACGATCCTGGCAAACTCTCTGGCTTCGTTCACATCCATCAATGTTTTCATACATGCTCTTTTATTCTTCATACTGCGGACACCTGCCTCGTTGAGCACATTTCCTATTTGATCCAAATGTGTCCTCCGAAGTCGTTCTCTACTAACATTACCTTCCACATTGGCTCTATATATCTCACCAATTTACTGTCATCCATCCTCTCTATGTGCCCAAACCATCTCAACATTCCTTTTTCTATCTTTCTTACAATATTATCTTTTACCACACCTTTCACGAATCACATCATTCCCCACACCATCACATAACCTTACATTACAAACTTTTCTGAGGGATCTCATTTAAAAGGAAATAAAGATTAAAATTAAAAAAAACTCACCTACAAGCATGATACACAGCCATACAATAGTACTGGGGTAAACTAAGATCCACTTCCTGAAACAAACAACAATATTAATTAATCAATATTACTAATACCTCCGTGCCTCCGTGGTCTAGCGGTTAAGCGCTTGGTTTCAAGTACGGAGGTCTCGGGTTCGTTTCCCTAGGGGTAGTAACCTTACAAATTTAATTTGTAAGATTCAACCCAGTTTGGAAGGATATTGCAGGCTTGAATCACCTGATTATCCGAAAATCAAGATGATTCCGTGCTTCGGAGGGTACTATAAGCCGTCGGTCCCGGCTACTATTATGGTAGTAGTTGTTAGTCTGCCAACCCACAATTCGGTATGCAAAGTTTTTTTTTGGTATTTATTAAATATTTTTATTCGATAGTAAACACGAAAATAAAACACTAATTTGAATATTTTCCATTTAACACGAGTAATTGTAAAGTTATGATTTTTTAAAGATTGTTCAACTTTTGTACTTAATGACGTCATCGATTGATAAAATCACGTAGCGAAATGCAAATGAAGCGAAATGTTTTATAAAAATGTTGCTGATTGCAAAACATATCAAGAATTTGTGATGTCAAATGAAATTATTACGATATTATACTAAACAAACCTATGATTTTCGATATTTTATTAATAAACTGCAAAACCGTATGTCTTTGAAACAACATTGAAGGTCAAACACTGTTACAGTTTTTTGATAAAATAACAGTCATCTTAGCTTCAATTGATATAATTTCAAGAAAATATTGTTTATAACCATAATATCTCGAAATGGTTTTGTAATCAGCATCACTTTAGTAAAACTTTGCATACCGAATTGGCCAGCGTGGTGGACTATGGCCAAATCGCCCTATATATGGGCTGTGAGACTAGTAATTAAAAAAAAAAACAACACCAGGGGGGACCGAACATTAAACACCCTTTATTTTACAATCTTCTCGCTGCTCAAGTTCAAAAAGAGGCTGAATATTTTTCTAATCCTGAAGCTCTCGCTACCCCTTCATGGAGTTGTTTTGCCGTGAGTATGCATAGTATAGTATAGTATGAATATTACTATATATTTATTGTCCATTTCCTCTTTGCCTCATTTACGCATTATTAGCATTAATTAATTATTCAAAGGTTGTCTGAAAAAGATCACTTTAAATAATATTGTTTTAGTATATAATAAATAGGTTATGGTTTGGGCACATAGAGAGGATGGATGACAGCAAATTGGTGAAAGAGTTCTATAGAGATAAAGTGGAAGGTAATGTTAGTAGAGGTTGTCCTCTTTCGTTATGACCATGTAGTACACATTTAGACCAGATAGATAGTGTGCTCAAAAAGGCAGGCATTTGAAGTATGAAGAATAAAAGAGCATGTATGAAAAGATTGATGGATGTAAACAAAGCAAGAGAGGTTTGTCAGGAGGGTAAAAAGTGAGCAATTGATAGTCTCTGCCTACCCCAATGGGAAATAATGGTGTGAGCATATGTATGTATGCAATGTCTGATATGTAACACAATTTCGTCACTGTGTGTATCCACCAAATGGCGTAACAGCAAAGTGCTTGGACGTACATACTTTTTTCACAAACCTAGTGCGAATGCGACGCTCTGGTTCAAATCCCACAGCCGAAACATACTTTTTTAAAATAAATCTCCTTTTTTATTTTAGTTTTTAATATTATTTTTATTCTGATTCAAGATAATATTTATTTAATCCTACCTTGATATTATTATTTAATGCAAGAAGACGGAGAAGATTTTTATTTTACACAATGAAGCGATCTACTAGTAGCTTGAAGAACTGTGCGGGATGTCGTCAAAACTTCGTCTCTCGGGATTTTTTGAAATGCGCGAAATGTGCGTTAAGCTACGATCTCACCTGTGCTAATATGACAGAAACGGGATTTCGCAGTATGACAAACTATCGGAAACAGAAATGGATCTGTCAGGAATGTGTTAGCAAGGAACCTAAGTTAAATAATACAGATACACCAATTAAATCACAAAAGGATTATACTGATACTGAACAATTTGAAAACTGTAGCAACGATTCCGATTCTGAAACGGTGAAGTCGCGCCAGGGCAAGCAGCAAATTTTAGAAGAATCCTCCCCGTCAACATCATTTGTCACTACTGAAAAAACCATGGCTGAAATTATTCGTAGTCAAGTCTTAGAGATTTAAAGACTACCTTAAAGATCGCTTTCAATCTGTTACCATCACGAATCAAAAAAGCACAGAAATGCCTATCTTATATGGAGTGCCACAAGGCAGCATATTAGGTCCTACCCTCTTTCTTATATTTATAAATGGTCTTAGTTCTCTTAAAATCCCAAATTGCTCAATTATCTCCTACGCAGATGACACAGCTCTATTTTTTTCTGGTAATTCTTGGGATGAAGTGACGTCTCTGGCACAGACAGGATTTACCTCTGTTTGTGAATGGCTCGCCTTAAATCGCCTCACAATTAATATTTCAAAAACCAAATTTCTAATGCATACAATAAAATCAGGTTATCTTTCGCCAAACAATATTCCCGAAATTAAAGTTCACAATTGCTCAAATCAAAACAACTCATGGCAATGTCCGAGATTAGAACGTGTGACAGAAATTAAATATTTAGGTATCGTAATTGATAGCTCTCTTACCTTTCGTACACATATCAATACACTCAGTAATCGTATCAGAAAGTTAATATTTTCTTTTAAGGCTCTTAGATCGGTAGTAGATGCAAAATTGCTAAGAACCATCTATTTTGCACTTTGCCAAAGTATAATCACCTACTGTATCACGTCATGGGGCGGCTCTTGTAAAAGTCATCTCATACAAATT
Source organism: Bedellia somnulentella (assembly GCA_963576735.1). NCBI lineage: Eukaryota > Metazoa > Arthropoda > Insecta > Lepidoptera > Bedelliidae > Bedellia > Bedellia somnulentella. The sequence continues at coordinate 1,441,383 of OY755193.1, forward strand.
GAACGAGCTCAGCGGGCTGTACTCAAGGTTGCAACGTTCAAGCCATTCCGTTTCCCAACCAAAGAATTATACCTTTTCTGCGAAGTACTTACTGTTCGACAGTTATTTATTAAGAACGTTGTTTTAAAACAACACTGTATAACATATTTTAATCCAGACAGTAATAAACTAAGAAACAAAGAGGTTGTCAGTGGTAAATTATGTAAGACTTCTTTTGCTCAACGTTTCCCTACATTCCTTGGACCTTACTTATACAATAAATTAAACAGTAAACTCGGCATTTATGATTTAAATAATTTCGGTCTCAAGCAAAAACTAAATACGTGGCTTCAAACTCTATCTTATGAGGAAACAGAGAACTTCCTATCTATACTGACTTGAACTATCATTATTCTGTTTTTCTTAGTATGATTATTAAAGGTATTATTATTATTATATATGTATATTTTAAGATATTAATGTATATTTATATTATTTTATAATATTTATATTTATAAACCTATTTACATTATATTTTATTACATAAAACACTATAAATATTTATTTACTTAACATATTTATTTTACTTCACACCTAGTTTAAGTTTCCTTTTTCTACAACTTCTGTGTTTTATTTTGAATGTTTTAGTAGTTTTTTTTAATTTGATGTAATTCTTTAGTTTAGTGCTTAATGTTCTTTTACGCACGCAGTGCTGATTTTGTATTCTTAGCGTCACTGATGTTTTTTACCGGTACCTATAGCACAGGTTACCCTTTATTAGGTATTGGTTGTACCATTAATTAAGTACTATTGTGAAATACAGCTCTGTTCATATTATTACTTTACTGTATAGACTGTAATATTACAATTTTTTTGAAATAAAGATTTATTATTATTATTATTATTATTAGACATTTTAAAGACTGAATTACCGATCTTACTTACCCGAACAATAAAATCGGAATTAAAAAAGATACAGACCGACTTGGACGAGCTGCGCGTTTCAGTTTCTTTCTTGAGCAACATGAGCGATGAATTTGTGAGTACCATTAGTAAGCTGAAGAGTCAGAATGATGAAATAAGTAAGGAAAACGACCATCTAAGGACCACCGTTTCGGAAATGTCAGATCGGTTGAATAATTTAGAGCAACATTTACGCGAAAATAATCTGGAAATTCATGGTATCCCGGAACGTAAGAATGAAAATTTACCTAGCTTGATAACGCAATGCTCAAATGTGATAGGACATAAACTCGACTCCGATGACATTGCTAACTGCACTAGGGTATCAAAAATGAATAAAGAAAGTAAGTTGCCTCGTACCATCATCATAAAGTTTAAGAGCGCACTGCGTCGGGATGAGTTTTATTCCAAAATAAACAGATACAACAAATCCAATCCTAATGAGAAACTTAACACAGCATCATTTGGTTTAGCTGGTGAAAAAAGACCCGTGTTTGTATCGGAACACCTTGCTCCCTACTACAAGAACTTGCATATGGCAGCTAGAAAAAAAGCACGTGAATTTAAATACGAATATGTGTGGGTGCGCAATGGTAGAATTTACGTCAGAAAATGCTCAGACGCTCCTTTTATTCTAATTAAAAATACAACAAGCCTAGACCTAATTAAGTAAATAATTTTAATTTTAATTTATTATTTTATATAGATATCGTTATAAGTCTAAATCTGTTTTAAAAATGCCTTCTAAAATCACAATGTATTATCAAAATATAAGGGGAATGAAAACTAAAACGATTGATATTCATAACAATGTATTGCTTAATAATTTTGAAATAGTGTGTCTTTGTGAGACTTGGCTTGATGACTCAATACATTCCTCAGAACTGTTTGATGCTAGATATAATGTTATTCGTAGAGACCGAGATGCATCTTTTTGTCAAAAATACAATAAACGGCACGGTGGTGGGGTATTAATAGCAATTGCAAAAAAAATTAACTTTAGTGTCATGACCGATTGGCAATCAAGCTACGTAGAGGATTTATGGGTCAGAGTGAAGGTCAATGATCATTTATCGTTAAGGGCCTCCCTCGAAAATTTCACTGATTTTGGTAGTTTTCAAAATCAATAAAATCCGCTCAATGAAACAATCACACTCTAAATAAAATATATGTTCAAGTTCAATATCTTTTCTTCATTAATGACGGTTCATATTTCGTTTTCGATAATAATCGACTAAGAAAAAAAAAATTTGTGGGGGGCTTTTTTATCGTAAAGTCTGATATCGCTGTCAGAATACTGCATATATGTTATCGATTACGTAATATTTGCGTAGACAACTGAGTAATCTATCATCTATATGAATAATTTTTAGTCTTTTCATCCTAATTATGGAGTTATAAAGCATTTTCCCTAAATTTCTTCAGCGGGTCCCTGCGCGGAGAACGGGGCGACAGATGGCTGTTAGCCTTCATGCGCAGAGCCTGTGTCCGATTTTGCTATAATAGCTGCTTCCCGCGCTTTTTTGATAGTTTAGTTTGTGTATATTTTAAGGTTTATTTGTGTGATTAATATTTTCTAGCGCTTAGTTTTTTTTAGATATAAGACATTTAATTTCGTTTTAGTTTAAGTTAAGTGAAAGGACACACTGTTTGTGCATATTACTTTATTTATATCGTCATCGCGTCAACATGCCGAAAATATCTAACAAAAAAAGGTTCGCTAAACAGAGGGCTCAGATAATGAATGCAAAATTGTAAGTACCAATTTGTCTACCAATAAAACACTGTAGGCATATTTTATATATTGCACGGAACATAGTCGAAAAGTTTTGCCATATATTATTATGTTCGTTCGCAATCCTAATATGATCGTATATTTCGACTCTTAGCTCAAAGAACGAAATGGTGTAACGCGCTAAACGTTTCACGCCCAATGTTGAAGGTACAGAGTTCGAATCTCAACCTTTCGATAGTATTTTAGTATATTTTTTACTCGTAAAATAAGTATTATTTTATTGTCTCCTTAGAATCACGATAAATGCATTATTAAAAATACCTGCTGCTATTTATTCTGTTTTGTGAATATGCTTGTTACGTTTTACCCTATAGCTATGTTCCGTGAATAATTTTAACTTCTAACTTTTGTTTCAAATCTGGGTGTTTTTTTTTATTTATATGATGTGTATTACACTTCTCCACTTTAGTCATATTTCTACTTTTTAAGAAAAAAATATATAATTATCTAAATATATAGTGTGCCTACACTCAGCGGGACCCCCTATCCTAAAACGATATGAGTATGCCTAGGATTTAGTTCCAAATTAGTTCTATCAAATGCAGTCAAAATTTGATTTTGTTCCGTCAAAATGGGAGAAGGGCGTTGGTTTTAATTCGACCTCCAGCCAGCGGGACACTTTTTATTTATAGGTCACAGGAACTTCAAATGGGTATCAAACTTTAGTTCTACTTTCATTTATTCCGATCTAAGTGAAAACGGTGTTCTAGCGTAAATAATTACAAAAATAACAAGGTTCAAAAGAACCTCCAGCCAGCGGCCAACTGTTTTCAATGATGCTGTGGGAACCTAAAAGTTACATCAATCTCTTCCCTTTGTTTAGTTCTACTCGATACCTATAATTACTAAATTGTGAAAATATGTATTTCACTGTATAAATAAAAAGCATACTTGAAGGTTTCTGTTTTTCATTGTTAACTATTAAAAGATAAAATAGAAGCATTTAAAACCGATAATCGAGTAGAACTAAACAAAGGGAAGAGATTGACGTAACTTTTAGGTTCCAACAGCATCATTGAAAAAAGTTGGCCGCTGGCTGGAGGTTCTTTTGAACCTTGTTATTTTTGTAATTATTTACGCTAGAACACCGTTTTCACTTAGATCGGAATAAATGAAAGTAGAACTAAAGTTTGACACCCATTTGAAGTTCCTGTGACCTATAAATAAAAAGTGTCCCGCTGGTGGAGGTCGAATTAAAACCAACGCCCTTCTCCCATTTTGACGGAACAAAATCAAATTTTGACTGCATTTGATAGAACTAATTTGGAACTAAATCCTAGACATACTCATATCGTTTTAGGATAGGGGGTCCCGCTGAGTGTAGGCACACAAATATATATATTCGAACCGTTCTTCGATCAATTATTTTGATCCATTGTATTTCATTCATGTGCTATTAATTCTGATTTAGGCTCCAAAAACGTATTGCTTTACAACGTGATGAGAAATATGCAATAAATCAGGAACCTCAATCATCTCGCCAAGTTGAATTAACAGAGTAAGTAAAATAGACCAGGAGCTGATATTTATTTATAGATTTTTAGTCTTTCATTGAACTTTGTATTTTGTAATAAATTGTGAAAAAGTTATCATACTCAATTGAGCCTATACTTATTTATGATGAATTAATTTCATACATTCACGCCGTTAGTTCCCATTGGGGTAGGCAGAGACTATCGATCGCCACTTTGTACCATCCTGGCAAACCTCTCTGGCTTCGTTTACATCCATCAATCTTTTCATACATGCTCTTTTATTCTTCATACTGCGGACACCTGCCTTTTTGAGCACATGTTCTATTTGATCCAAATGTGTCCTCCGAGGTCGTCCTCTACTAACATTACCTTCCACACTGGCTCTATATATCTCTTTCACCAATTTACTGTCATCCATCCTCTCTATGTGCCCAAACCATCTCAACATTCCTTTTTCTATCTTTCTTACAATATCATCTTTTACACCACACCTATAATGTATATGTATGTAATTTCAGTTCAACTGAGATGATGGAAGAAAGTGTAGTTTCGTACCACAATACCAACAGGGAGGAATCATTGGAGAACACGGCTAGTGTATCTAACTCAAATGAAGAAGTGGGTTCTATGCTTTTCTTTTAAAAATATCCTTTATTACATAATTTAATTAATACAAACTTTAAAATTTATTTTTTCAGCTAATAATAACAAAGGAGAAGGAAAATGAAATAAAGGAAATAGACATAGGCAGACGGATCGTAAATTTTTCCTTTATAATGAAACAATTCATTAAAATGAGTAATCATGGACCTCTAGGTTGTACATCAAATTCTATTATTTTGGTTGGTGAGAAAAAAATGGACTTATGTCAAAGTTTTTATTTCGATGCTTAATGTGTCATTTTAAGTTCGAAGTGAATAGTGATAATTGCGATGAAAATTATTTAAATGTCAATGCCTGTGCAGTTGCTGGAGCAATTGCAACCGGTGGTGGCTTTTCACATCTGGAAGAATTTTTATCTGCGATTAATTTGCCCACATTGAGCGGTTACCTTTATGATAAGAACCACCAAATAATAAGTGAGCATTGGGAGCAAGTAGCTTTTGAAAATATGATTAAGGCCGGCAAAAAAGAAAAAGAAATTGCTGAATCAGAGGGCAGAGTCACTAAAGATGGTCATGGTATTATTGATGTGATCGTCGACGGTTGCTGGTCAAAGAAAAAAAACTACTCTGCTGCGGAGGGAGCAGCTACAATAATCGGGAAAAACACTGGTGAAATTTTGTATTTGGGTGTCAAAAACAAATATTGCCAGGTTTGTGCCAAAGCGAAAAGCAATAACATTTCAGCGAAAGAACATCGTTGTTTTAAAAACTACGAAGGGTCTTCGACGGCTATGGAGAGTAAAATCCTTGTTGAAGGATTTAAAAACTCCATAGAACAGCACGGTCTTGTTTATGGAAGAATTATTTCTGATGGTGATTCCAGCACATATTCAAAAATTTTGGAGTCTCGTCCATACAAAAATATTACGGTTGAAAAAATTGAATGCAAAAATCATGTTTTGTGAAATTTTTGTAACAAACTTCTGGCCTTAACGACAGAGACTAAATATTCTCTAAAACATAGGAAATTGATTACAAATAAAATTATAATGGCGATGAGAGGAACTATAACAAAGTCAATCAAGCACCACAAGAGCAACTCTGATGTGCAATTATTGTTTGATGACATAATGAGATGTCACCATCATGCCTTTGGGGATCACACTAAATGCAAAAACTATTTTTGCACAAGAGTTGGACAAATTGTTGATGAAGGGCAAATCAATGACTTCTCGACTAGTCCTTTATGGCAGCGCATATGTTTTTTAGTGCAAAGCATTGCGGGGCATGCTAGAAGCCTAATTCACGATGTGGATTCCAACAAAGTAGAAAGCTTTCACAACATCGTCGCAAAATTTGTTGGCGGAAAGCGAGTTAATTTCTCGAAACATAACTCTTATCAGCTGCGAGTAAATGCAGCATCAGTTGCATTCAATTTAAAAAAATCTTTGTCTCGGCTTTATAAATCAATAAATGGGGGAAATAGTCCCAAAGGCAAATTAGAGTCATTAGAGAATAAAAAAATACGAAAGGCATTAATAAATAGACAGCGTAAAAGGGCAAGACGACGTATTTATGAAAGCCAAAATAATGATAGGAATTATGGAGAGTCTTGTGAAAAACCCGACATGGATGTCGATACATTTGAAAAATTGAAAGAGACGTTCCTAAAAGAGCTTGTGAGAACCGGCGATCCCTTTTAACGGCGTCTAATTTTGGAAAAATATGTAAAAGAAGGGGCAATACCAGTTGCGCAAACGCGGTCAAAGAAATGCTCTACAAAATTGATTTGTCCAATGTTAAAGCGATTAAACATGGGCGTGACAATGAAAAAAAAGCATTATCACAGCTGAGTGCTGAACTGGGAATCAAAATTGACCAGTGCGGTCTATTTATAGACAAACAATTTCCCTTTCTTGGAGCAACTCCAGATGGTCTCTGTGGGCAAGACACGATCATTGAGATTAAATGCCCCTTTGTTGCACATACTACAGGAATAGAAGAAGCAATAAATAGTAAAAAAAATACTTTTTGGAAAAATGGCAAAATCAATGAGAATCACAACTGGTACTACCAAGTACAAGGTCAATTAAGAGTGACTCAACGACCTAAATGTATTTTCGGCTTATGGGCGAATGAAAACGAAAAGTTGAAAGTGGTAGTTATTGACAAAGATGACTCATTTTGGCTTTCCAAAATGGAGAAGAAGCTATGTACTTTTTATATGGATTGTTTACTCCCCGAATTAATAGATCCTCGTCACCCTAGGAATATGCCTATTAGAGACCCAATTTATGTAGAGAAAGCCATTGAAGAAAAAAAGATGAAGAAGCTGAATAGCTCGGTGACCTCGGATAAGACCTAATGCTTACTTTTATCATTTTCTTTCTTTTCTAAGTGTTATTTTTACTATACTCCTCGTAAATATCCACGTGTGGCACAGGAATAAATGTTTCTGAACATCCGTGAGTACTCACATTTTGCTTGGACAGTGTACGCACGTAATAGGGGCAGGCCTATCGCCGCTTTGTACGAATACAATCTCATATGACGCTGACGCCATTTATGAATCTATTTAGAATTATTATTTTTAGTAAGTTATTTTATGTTTTAATATGCAATAAAGAGTTTTTCTATTCTATTCTTCAACTTAGTCGTGTGGGTTTTTTACGATGTTTTCCTTCACTATTAACTATTATGACTCTAGAATTGACCCGACTCAGGATTTGAACCTATGCCTGTCTGCATAATGGGGGATGGTTCTCTCAAATAAATTGTCACTGCCACGCTTGTTTTTCAAATATGACTATTTCTATATTTTTGGGACTCTCTTGATATGGCCAAGCAAATATCCTACACGCTGATATTCTGGAATTGCTAGTGGAATTACATAAAATGCACACATACATTATCTATTTCAAATATTTGAATTAGTGTCCAATGTATCTTCTTGTAAATGTTCTTGGTAGGACAAATCTTCCCTTACTGTTCCCAGCAATAAAAAAGGTACATCAGTTGTCAATTATGGTCTAATGCACCTGAACTAGGCTCATCAACTGTATCTCAGGTTGCAGTTATATGTAATAATAGCACTCTTAAACGCATCTTACTTGTGTATTTAAAAAAAAGTTAAAGTATATTAATTTAAAGATTAACAGCTTATTACAATGCCATGCTTTTTTAACACAGTAAAACGAACGATGCATGTGCTCGAATATATTAAAGATTAGCACTGATATTAACAGACTGTTAATTTACATACATACATATACTCACGGCTATAAATCCCAAGAAAGGGGTAGCCAGAGCTAAGAAATTAGAAATTCCTCAGCCACTTTTGGAAGGTGCGTGGGGAATAGATGGTGAAATAAAGGTTCTTGGTGATGGGTCTCCAACCGCATCGCCCAAAAATCCCTTAAAAGCCCCAATACCGTTAGTCGCCTTTTGCGTACACCCACCGGAAGAAATGGGGTAGTGCTATTCTAAGCCGACACTACACAGCAAACTGTTAATTTAACAATAAATAACCCTTTTAACTCCGGTATATTGCGTATTTCTGTCTCTTTTATTATTTAAGTTATTTAGTCGCGGTGGTTAAGTTATTTAATATGGCTCTCTTGCACAATTTGGCGTAAAAACTATTTTATATGAGTTGAAGTATATTTTCAGCCGTAAAATTTCGGGAAATGTGAATTTAGATAATCAAGAAAACTTTTGAACAAACCTCTAATTAAATAAATGAACAAGTACAAAAGACGCACATTTATAGCCTCCTTCAAACAAGAAACTACAAACAGGTATTCATGAATCTGTGCCTACAAATACCTAGCTATAACTTAGTTTTTAATATTGAAAAGTACCTTAAGAATTGCCTTTTGCTTTCTGCACAAGTTTCCATCTCATTAAAATGATATTTTTTATGAAAATTATTTGGGTTTTATAATTTACTTATGTTGAATTAGAAGTAAATATTCATGAAAAAAATGCCTACTCCTGTTCTATAATTTGAGTCGATTTTTTGTTCCAAGTGTGGATTTTTGACGTCGAGATATTATTATTATATAATTGCACGTTACTTCATTTCTACTGCCATCCACGTACACTTTGTTGTGTCGGTTAAGAATAACATAAACCCCTTTTACTATGTCACATGAAACGTATCATCACGACACCAAGCTTCTTCTCGACATGTTCTCCTCCTATATTCCAAAGGTATCAGAGAAATAAGTTATGTGAAAATAAAGTTATTGTACTATTGAAGTATTTGTTTTATTTTTATAACAATATTAACTTAGCGAAACATAATTAACACATATATCAATACGCCGCGCCGATCCTACAACGTAGTACGAGACAATTTTGGTAGATGGCGCTATATCTATATCTATATCGCTATAATCTATAGTTATCATAGTTGCTACTAGATGGCTTGTTTTACGAGTTCTATTAAAGGTGAGGAAACGGCAGGGGGAAGCCCAAATGCCGTTTCAAGGTTCTCATTTTTTCGGGGGACGCCCTTAAATATTTGTTTAGTTTATTTACCTGATTACCTACCCATTTTAGTCTATGAACAGTTCATCAAAAAATGTAACAATCTGTTTATAAGTCAACAAAATAACATTAACATAATAATCGGCGATTTTAACCTTGGTGATATAAAATGGTCTGACCATCTTGAAATTCCATTGAGCTATACATGTCAAAAATCCCAATCACTTTATCAATTATTCCAATCCTGCGATATCAAACAACTTAATACTACAACTAACCAAAATAACAGAATTTTAGACCTTATAATCACTGATAATCTACATCTTTTTAAGTCCATAAACGCTATTCCAATTAGTCGTGTTGACCATCATCATCCACCGCTGGAAATTGTGTTTAATCACAGTTTATCATTCTTAGGCCATGAATCACAACCTAATTTATGTTTCCATAAAACTGATTTTATTAAGTGCAGAGAAGACCTCGAGGACACTGATTGGAAGTCGATGAATAAAAGTTTGGATTGCGATGAGTTTGTCGATGAGTTTTACATTAAAGTATATGAGGTCATTGAAAAATACACCCCAAAAAAGAAACCTAAGAATAACTGCTACCCCTCTTGGTTTTCTACTCCTCTTGTAAAAGTACTGAAGAGTAAAAACAGGTACCACACAAGGTTCAAACAATACTCTAATCCCAGAGATTATGATACCTACTCTTTACTGAGAGCAAGAGCTAAGAGTATGATTGGCAAATGTTTCACGCAATATATTGCAAACATAGAAGAGGATCTCAAAATTAACGTCAAGTCTTTTTGGCGTTATACTAAATCAAAGCGAGTAACCAACAATATTCCTCGAAGCATGTTCTATAACGGTCGACATGCCGATACGGGTGAGACCATTGCAAATTTATTTGCTGATTACTTTTCTTCTGTATATTCAACTAGCTCTTCAACGAATTATCACCCCGACTTTCCTGCGGCAGACTCAATTATACACAATGTAAAACTTAAAACAGAAGATGTTCTTGTGAGATTAAAATCAATAGACGTATGTAAAGGCTCTGGGCCAGACAATATTCCACCAGTGTTCATTCGAAGTTGTTCGTCTGCACTAGCTAAACCCCTCTGCTTAATTTATAACAAATCTTTAAGCACTGGGACTTTCCCAACAAGATGGAAATCCGCCAGAATAGTACCAATACATAAGTCTGGCAAAAGAGAAGATGTATCTAACTACCGGCCTATAAGTATAATAAACTGGTTCGCGAAGGTGCTTGAGGGACTGGTCTATGATCATATGTACAATCACCTTAAGAATATAATTAACCCAAAGCAACATGGCTTTATTTCTGGAAAATCGACACTCTCAAATTTGCTTGTATATAGTACATATTTGTGTGATTCATTTAACTTAAGAGTTCAGGTAGATGCTATATATACGGATTTTCGCAAGGCTTTTGACTTAGTTAATCATTTTGTTACCCTTACCAAGGCCTATCATCTGGGTATACACGGTAATCTTCACAGATGGTTCACATCATATCTCTTGAATCGATCACAACTGGTATCAGTGAATGGATACAACTCTCTGCCCTTCTCACCTGATTCTGGAGTCCCACAGGGGTCTAACTTAGGGCCACTTTTGTTCCTTATCTATATTAATGATTTACTTGGAAAGATAAACAGCAATTGTCTAGCATACGCCGATGATATAAAAATTTACAGGAAAATACATGATATCAGCGACTGCATAGCACTTCAAAATGATGTAAATATCATAATCAACTGGTGTGTTCGTAATGAAATGAAACTAAATATTGAGAAGTGCCAAATCATTACCTTTTCCAAAAGTAGGAACCCCATATTACATTTATACGCAATAACTGGGCTTGTTATCACGCGTGTTAATGTCGTACGAGACCTGGGGGTTTACTTTGATTCTGATTTGTCATTCAGAGCACATTATGATTATATATGTTCTAAGGCTAATCGAAATCTATCTTTTGTGCTTAGGAATTGCAAATCATTTAAAAATCCTAGTTCATGGATCATTGTATATACAAGCTTAGTTAGAAGTACTCTTGAATATTGCTCTCAAGTCTGGTCTCCCTTGTATCAAAACCATATTGATAGGATTGAATCCATCCAGAAGCGATTTGTTAGATCCTTGTGCTCCAGGTTGGGTATCAGGCGTCAGATCCCACAATACGACGATCGGATTTTAAGGTTCAAGTTGCAAAGTCTTGAGGATCGTAGACGAGTAGCTGATCTCTCAACTCTATTTAAAATAGCTAACGGATTCCTGGATAGCGCGCTGTTGGAGCAATTAGAATTCAGGGTTCCCTCTCGATCAGTGCGAATTCAGCAATTGTTTACCTTATCAATCCCAAAAAATAATATTGCTCTTAATCACCCACTACGCAGAATGTGCCAATCTTATAATAATATATGTTACGATGTTGACATCTTTGGATGCTCACTGAGTTCTTTTAAACGTTATGTTAACAATCAACAAAATAATATTTAATTATAGGTTATCTTTTTATCTCTCCTTGTTTGTACATAGTCTAATCCTAAGTTAATGTATATAAGCTTAGTTAGTTTAAGTTAATTCTAATTATAAAAAAAAGCAAATAAAAATAAAAAAAAATAAAAATGTATAACTATATTCGATCTGTAATGTTCTCTCTTTTTTTGTCGTGCATATATTACAAGTGAATGTTGTGTGCAGTTGTAACTGGAACTTAGACTAGGAATGTTCATGTTGTAATTAGATTTAATATATGTTTTTAGTTTAAGTTCTGTAATTGTACCTAAATAAATAAATAAATTAATATTATCATACATGTCATACAAGTAAAAAAACCTTCAGACTTACCATTTTTGTCTGGCTTTGATATTCCTGCAATATGTTCTCGGCTAATGTTTGCACATTAACACATTGTAGGGCAACACATAGAGTTGATATGGATAAAACTGTATTTTTAAGTTCCAATAGGTTCTCTATGGTTTTGCGACAACTCATGTATGAAGGGGTTTTGAGTCCTGAGTATTTTGCTGCAGTTTTCTGTAAATATATAGACTTACTATTAAAGACTTGAGCTTATAGATCTTTTTTCTATAAATGAACTCTTAACACTATAACTATAACAAATAGCGATTGGCTTACTCATGTGATACAGAGCAAGCCAATCGCTATTTTGTATGAATACACTGTCACATGACAAAGTACAACTTAGCCATGTGGGTTTCCCCATGACTTTAGAAAAGACAAATTGGTGTAGGCCTGACCCAGGATTTAAACCCTCATAGTCTGCATGATAAGATGCATTCTAACCATTGAGCATTCACAGAATTTGAATTCTCTAGCTAGTCCTACCTCTCATTGAGAATTATAGTTATGAGTAATTGAAGATGTCAGAAATAAAATTACCGAGTCCAAAACATGCCCTTGAAGAGAGGCACCCAAGTCCAGACATATAACCATTTTAGATGTTTCAGAGATGTTGCTTCCAGTCAGTGATTTATTCTGAAGTAGACGGAACAGCTCGCTGGCTTTACTGAAATTTAAATTAATAATAAGTTGGCACCGAGACTGAAATATTGTTCAGTCTTTTGTAACTTTAGTAGGTCGATTTTTCACAGTAAAAAGTGGCTATGGCAAGATGCGGTGAAAGCCTACATCTCGAAATTATCCAGACTAAGACAAATGACAAAAAAGAACGATATTTACCTTAATATTTTTTCCTCATCAGATAATCCAAGTTTTTGAGAGAGGTGCCTAAAACTTTTTTCAACGGCTGCCATTTCAAAGGAAAACCACAAGAGATAAAACTTTGGCTGTGGTTTACCTCAACAATAACAGATACAGCTGAACTTAGGAATTATTATATTATAGCGCTAATGATTACCCTTTATTTAAATGAACTTTATTCTTCTTTCAAAGTAGTCATAACATCAACGCAGGAAAAAACATCGACGAGAAACTAATGTTACAATTTTATTATATTAATATTAATATGGATTAAATCGCCAAATTCGCCAATCCTATCAAAATCCACGACAAATTCAATCCAACTTTTGGCGCCCTGTTCAGTTTGTGTTGTTTACTTTTACTATGACTTTTAAATGACTATGACATTTTATTTTACCCAGAGGGATTATGTGATTATGTATAATATGCCACGTTTACATTGATCCGAGTCGACATCCAAAACACTAGATTCAAGTTGGCTGGCCCATTGAGATGTCGAATACATATAACTAAATTATACGTTGGTCTTACATCTGTTGAGGAATCTTTATCCCAAAATTCAACACAATAGAATTAAAATGCAGAATTTTCATACAAGTTTTCATTTTCCGTAATTCCCGTTTCTGTGCAATTTCTTAGTATATTGGATTGAATCAGGCGTTACTTTGCGGAAATCCATAGCAATACTAATATTAATAAATTTCTTCGCTTAATTCCGCTAAATAATACCTGCAGTCTTTATGCAACATGCACTGTGCACCGCCCGCCCTTCCACTTACAAGAAATCGAAAAGCAGACAATGCACCACACACACACACCCGCAAGCGAAAACCACAGGCAACCACAAACATGCGACGCGTTTCGACTCAACACGAGTCATTGACGAGCAGTTAGTAGATAGTTCGGCAGCTGACCACCGAGTGCACTCTACTACTAACTGCTCGTCAATGACTCGTGTTGAGTCGAAACGCGTCGCATGTTTGTGGTTGCCTGTGGTTTTCGCTTGCGGGTGTGTGTGTGGTGCATTGTCTGCTTTTCGATTTCTTGTAAGTGGAAGGGCGGGCGGTGCACAGTGCATGTTGCATGAAGACTGCAGGTATTATTTAGCGGAATTAAGCGAAGAAATTTATTAATATTAGTATTGCAATTTCTTAGTGTTCATCTAAAGCACTAAAAATATCAACTCTCTGGGTTTAGCCGTTTAGGCTGTGCGCTGACTGTCAGTGAGTCAGTAACGGGCTGTGCGCTGACTGTCAGTGAGTCAGTAACGGAACGATTTAATTTATAGAAATTATATCTACCTAATATAAGATCTATAAGACAACCCTAGGCTGGAGTAGTATGTAATTCATGGTCTTCTTATCGTCGAGTTTACATTATTCAAGTAAACAGAATCAAAGCGCATTTAAACGATTCACTTGAAAGCTTTTTGGCTGGTGGCGGATGGACTCACTCGCTCACTAGGAGTGTCTTATAGTCTTAGATAAAAATAAAAGAAGAAGATGCGGCGTGAGCGTACAAATTGTCAACTAAATATGGGCCTTATCGGTTTATCACCACACCGCACTACATCCTTAAGAACTGATACGAACACACACGACATGTCGCAAAGATAAAGATAGAGCGATGGGCTCGTATAGTCTGTCTCTGTCACTTAAACATGTCAGATTTCAAGGATAAAATGGCCGAAATTAATAATATTTTGCTTGTAAATATATTTTTGGTCTATTTACGCATGAAACGTGATTCCCTGTGATTTGTTTTTACGCCTTGAATGATTTGTGCACTGAATAAAGGCACAGCCAGGCATTTTAAGCGCGAATTGTATGAAAATTTTAATTTCGATGTCAAAGATTATGTCAGCTCGTCGAGTCGAAGTATCGTAGACGTAGCGGACTAAACTCGACTGAAGCAAACCAAGTACATTGTACTCAGTTTAGTAGGACCGCGCGCGGGCAGAGGTTGCCGCATCTTCTTCTTATTGTTTTTATCTAAGCTTATAGTCATAATCCTACAATGCGGTATATGAATATTTCAAACTTCAAATTGTTTATTGCTTCATTGTGGTAGATTAAGATGTTACAAATATTAATTAAGTTCCGACAATGAACCCTGTTAGGGCACTGCAATATCTTATAAACTATCTTAAAATTAACATACAGTTTAAAGTGTGTAGTTAACAAATTTAATACAGAATTAATACACAATTTAAAAGAAAACTTAATGATAATAATAACATTTTAAAAGACTAGAATAATGGATAAATCAATTTGGTAATCTTCTTTCTTAGCTTAATAATATATTTTTCTTAATGTGTAAATGAGATCTTTAAGATGCTAACTTATAGGTTAACTTATGATAAATTATAATATCTCTAGCTAAGAATCAGAATCAGAATCAGAATCAGAATCAGAATCAGAATCAGAATCAGAATCAGAATCAGAATCAGAATTTATTTGCCACATGTTGTATGTACAATGGTGTTATAAATTATATATAAGTATAAATACAAAATATAAGATGGTACACAGTGGGGATGGAATTGGTGTACCTACCAATGTATGTCCTAAACTAGATAATTATATTTAAAAAAATATATTTCTTTATCCTTAAAAACAAAAAAAAATAATATAGAACCAAACTATAAACACTTTTAATAAATATAATTAAAATCCACTAACCAATAAACGTGGAATACAGTTATATTTACTTCATGAACTTATTCCATGTCATTTGTTACATACAGGCTATCCTCAAGTACAATTTTGGGTATAATTTCTGCGATTAATATAAAATATACTTACGGCTATAAATCCATAGAAAGGGTAGCCAGGGTTTCACAATGAGAAATTCTTTGGCCACTTTTAGAAGTTAAGTAGGGAAAAGATTGTAAAACAAAGGTTTTTGGTGATGGCTATCTAAACACATAACGATCTCTAAGTGTTATTCCTCCTTGCTGTACATTCGACTCTATCTCTTTTTCTGATTCTGTCTGTATTTCTCGATCAATGATATTATCAGAAAAACAATCTTCGTACATTTCATCTTCATTGTATTCTGCTTCATCTCTATCATTTTCTGTTTCTATGACAGCTTCGTCTTCTTCTGTCACTTCTATCACTGGATCATCTCGCTTCAGCAGTTCTATTATAGGCTCTGGTATGATAATCTTGTTATTGTTGGGCTTTTCGGATTGTTCTGTTTCATCTTCTAAAGTAATATCCTTCGTGTCTACACTACACTTCAAGATCTTTTCTTCAAAAATAACATCCCTAGAGCGAATCATCTTGCTCTTCTCTCTAACCCAAACTCTATGACCTTCTTCATTATCATAGCCAACAAGTATCCCTTTAACAGCTTTCTTATCGAGTTTCTTTCTAGTGACCTTGGCAATGTGAGCATAGCATGTACTTCCAATAATTCTCAAATGCTTAATTCTGGGTTTCTGGCTGTACCAGATCTCGTACGGTGACTTATCTAGTGTAGTTGGACCTGTCCTATTCAATATGTAGACTGTGGTGTCCACCAGCTCAGCCCAAAGACTCTGTGGTAAGTCATTTGTATGCATCATTGTCCTCATTGCTTCCACAATCGTTCTGTTGTCTCTTTCAACACATCCGTTCTGGTTGGGAGTGTGTGGCATAGTCAATCTTTGCTTTATGCCATATTTCTGCAGTATTCTTCGCACGTTTTCATTGTCAAATTCTCCTCCATTGTCACTTAAAAGCTCTCTTACATTATGCCCTGTGGTCTGCACCTCAGCCAACATTTGCTCAAGCTTCTTATGTACATCTGACTTCTGTCTCAGAAAATAGACATAGCGGAATTTGCTAAAATCGTCTTTGAAGAGTACAAAATACTTGTTCTTGGATAAAGAGTTTGTAAACGGCCCGCATACATCAGCATGTATCAACTCTCCTGGTTGCTTAGCTCTTTCTCTAGTTCCAAATTTCAGTTTATGTGCTTTACCGTACATACAACCCTCACATATTTCTCTGTCTAGCTTCAGCTTGATTCCAAGTTCTCTCTCCATCACCTTTTTCACATGTACTTTACTCTGATGAGCTAACCTCTCGTGATAAAGTTGCAGCTGGTCCTCATGTGAAATGTAGTTGATCTCTATTGGTGACTTTGGTATGATGTTTTTCACGTTCAGTTTGAAAAGGCCACCTTCCTTTTTTCTTTCGCCAATAAGTAACTCTATCCCATGTTGCCACAGCTTATACTCTGTAGTTGTTGACATGAAAAGGCTGTTATCTAACTTGTCTTGTGCTGACAGTACTGAAAATAGGTTCTTTTGTATTGAAGGCACATACCATACATCATACAATGAGAACTTTTTCTTGCGTCCCTTTACATCAGCCTCTACGATTACAGTTCCTTTCCCAACTGCCTTGATCGTATCTCCATTTGCTGTTGTTACTGTGTGTGTATTGTTGAATTCCTCAAACGTCTGGTATAGGTCCTTCCTGTTTGTGACGTGACTCGTAGCCCCATTATCAACAAACCAATGGTCTCTATCTGCAGTATCATTTGGGTTCACAATCATAAGTTCAACATTATTCACACTATTACTAGGGTGTTCTCTTGTCTTCGATGAAGGCTTTATTTTCTGTGGTCGTCCGTCGGTTATCCATTTAGAGCAACCTTTTACCCTGTGACCGATTACGCCACAATAGTGACACTTGTCCTTGCTCGCGTCCACCTTCTGTTTGCTTTTCTGGTTTGTCTTTTTCACTCTGTTGCCTCTCATGACTAGGGCTTCTATCTTCTCTTCACTCTTGCATGATTGTGATAAAGCTCGTTCATGATTGCACAGTTGAGTCGTCAGATTCTCTACAGTTCTATATTCCATTGACATCATCATCCAGCTCGATTAAAAAGAAAAATATTCTTCCGGTAAAATATCTAAAATCTTGCAAATGAGGAACAAGTCTGGCAAATCTTCCTTCAGGTGTTCTTTCTTAAGTTCCCTGGTAAGTTCTGTCCATATGTTTTTCAGTTTGCTGACGTGAGCTGACACTTCACCTCCGGATTGAATGCTGTAGCTGAAGAACTTCATACACAGGTCGTAAGCTTTACTTTCGGATGTACCATCGTGCAGGCGGTGTAACTCTTGCCATACTTTCGAAGCTGTAGTATATCTTAGAACTTTCTCACAGTTCTCTTGAGACTAATTTGTAGTTATGAGCAATAAGGCTGCGCTATCTGCTGACAAATATCTTTGAAGATCTTCTTCATACTTCTTTTTGTGCAAAGGATCTAATTGTTCTACTAACTCTGCAGGTTTCTCGGGTGATTTCAGCTTACCCTCAACTACATCTAGAAGATTTAATCCTCGCAGCGCAATAAGTATTTTAAATTTCCACGTAGCCCAGTTCGTCGCATGGAGCTCTCCAACTTGAATTCTGGCAGCTTCCAGGATGGTCTTCTCCATTGTGAACTTTCGATGCTAATCCTTTCTGATTTATTCCTCGATACCGACACTTACAATGTTAGCGCTCTGCTACCACGTTAATAGATGGATCCAGAGGAGTAAAATAAAGAATGTTGTGGAAAAATATGTGTTTGCTATTCGCAGAAGATATAAAGAATACTTTGTTTATAAACTTGTCACTCAAAACAAAAACGGCTATGTCAAGCCTAACCATAGAGCTTAACATTTAACTTGACGAAGCAGGTCATATATCTTAACAAAAAGCTGGTTAGGTAAATAAAAGGCAAAACTGACTGCTTTTTGAACATAACCTAATTGAATAATTATTAAGTCGTTTTTGTTATGAAGTCGAGGAAGAACGTGAATTTAAGTCATGATTCGAGTTTGTATGAAATCCGAGTTTGGCCCATCACTATACGCTGCTCGCTATGAAAGATAGAGGTAAAGAAAATATGTACTTGCACCTCTCTTTCTATCTCCTACTTAGTAGAGGAAACTTAACTTCTCTAACTTCAGTTCCCTTTGTCTGATCACAGATTTTATAATAATTTCTCCACACATTTACCAGCTTACTCCCTACCTAATACAACATCTACTTCAAGATGTTTAATGATCTGCTTTTGCCTTGAGTAATTAAGTTACATTTTGAAAAATGGAGATAATATAATAATCCTGGAATCATAAATTATTAAAAAGCAAATGTGTCGTTTCCATAGTGATTTTTATTACAGGGTTATTATTTAATTCACCGACTGAAATTCATCTTCAAATGAATAGTGAAGTGAGTAAGTCTTTAATCGAGATATTTACGTTCTCAGTCGGAAAATTTTCTCGACTCAATTTTGACCACGCCCCTAATCTTGATTTGACAATACAGCAGCGATAAAAAAACCTTTTTCCAGCAGACGACATGTTGATTTTTTTGTAGATTCCGTGAAGCCGATACGGATCGCTGTCATTGCAACAAAATGTCTTTGTAGATATCAGGGTGTAGGTCATTTAATTGTAGTTTAATTAACTATTCAGTGCTAATTTTTGCACGAAAAACAAGTTTTCTGAGGAAACAAGAGGATCCGCTCCACCCGATTCGAGGGTGTGTATAGTGATTGTAGACTGACTTATAAACGTATCAAAATATGATGTAAAGCTATTTTTAAATATAATTTTCCTAGCGTTTACCTAAGTTCAAACGTTAATTGTGGCGCCCGTTCTATAAATATGTCGCGAAAGTTTATTTATACAGATTTCTGTGATGTGTAAACGATCGGAGTGATAGTCGAGGGTTGCCATATTTCGATTGAGTCTTGTGTCCATCCGTACTGGAGCGTGCAGTGTTAGTGGGACTGGGCAGTGTGTGAAGAGTGATTTGCAGATTTCAGGTAGAGATGGTATGTGGGATGTGGAAGCGAAGATAATAACGGCGGAGTTGAATATGGCGCAGTGAGTGGACGGCGGCACCACGGCTTCTTCGGCGGGGGGCGCGCGAGGAGCTGAGTCTCCTTCGCAGCCCAACCAGGATACTGTCGATAACGCCACACCCACCTGTTGGTATGCATCTTTCTGTCTTTCCTATCACTAATTACTCATTCACTACACTATTTAGGAAAGCTGGGCTGAGAACAGCTTCCTTGACCTACCTTCAACTTCTTCTGGTCATGTATTTATACTAACTTATGATAAACAGATTGGTTTGATGCAATATTCTGGTCATCTGAAGAATTATGAGTGTCCTGTTATGCCTCTTACCCAGTGTAGTAACTTAGCTTTTTATACTATAGAATAATGATTAATTTTATTGTTTTTAATACATACAAATAATACAATAATACAAATAATACATTTGTAAGTTAAAGCAATGCTTGTAAGTTTGTGTGGGTCAAAATAAGATTGACTAAGCGGGGCTTTCGATGAATCTATCCAAGACGAAGATCATGGTAGTGTCTAGAGACAAGACATTGAACCCCTCAGTCACGGTAGCAGGGACCCAGATAGAGAGAGTTCAGAAGTACAAGTACCTTGGCACATGGGTTGATGAAAACTGGGAGTCCGATCAGGAAATCAAGACCCGAATTGAAATTGCCCGTGCGTCCTTCAATAAAATGCGAAAGGTACTCTGTACCAGGCAACTGGATTGGAAACTTCGCATAAGATTGCTTCAGTGCTACATTTGGCCGATAGTCTTCTACGGATGCGAGGCTTGGACTGTAAAGGAAGTGACCCGCAAAAGACTAGAGGCCTTTGAAATGTGGTGCTACCGCCGAATGTTGAGGATTAGCTGGATCCAGGAGTCACAAATGTGGAAGTTCTGAGACGAGCCGGAAAAACCCGAGAACTCATGACCACCATCAAAAGAAGAAAAGTTGCGTATTTGGGACATGTGCTCCGCCACGATCGATACCAACTGCTTCAAGTGGTCATGATGGGAAAGATTGAAGGGAAACGGAGCGTCGGAAGAAGAAGGGCATCGTGGCTCTCAAACATCAGAAAATGGACCAACATAGCCGGCGTCGAAGACCTGTTTCGCCTAGCCCAAGACCAAAGGGGATACTCGGAGCTGACTGCCAACCTCCAGTAGTGGAGAGGCACTAGAAGAAGAAGAAGTTTCACTTCTTACCCAATTTAGTTATATTGTAGTTTTAATACAACTATAAAAGTGTGATGATCACCATCACTATTCTACAATCATACAATATATTGGGATTTGAAGTAAAGTAATTTTTTTGCCTGAATAATAATTGATTGTTTTTCACCAATTATATTGTTATGCGGCTTCTTTGGAACGCCTACAGAATTATAATGGTTAACTAAAACATACATACATATACTCACGGCTATAAATCCCTAGAAGGGGTAGCCAGAGCTAAGGAATAAGAAATTCCTCAGCCACTTTTGGAAAATTGAGTGGGGAAAAGATGCTAAAGTAAAGGTTGTTGGTGATGGGTCTCCAGCCGCATCGCCCAAAAATCCCTTAAAAGCCCCAATACCGTTAGTCGTCTCTTACATACACCCATTGGTAGAAACGGGGTAGTGCTATTCCAAGCCGACACTACATGGCACTACCGTTAACTATAACTAAATCCACACCATATCACACTGCTACAAATATTTGTGTTTATGACATAGTACTTGCTCTATTGTTAACTTGATCTGTACACATAACATAAACGTTCACACCAAATATCCTCGAAGGGGTTGGCAGAGGTACTAATACTTCTGGACATCACGTGACTTAGTCACCCGGTGTTCAGAGTACCCACGTTTTGCATGGACAGTGTACTCACGTGATAGGGGGCAGGCCTATCGCCGTTTTGTACGAATACACAGTCACATGACTAAGTACAACTCAGCCATGTGGGTTTCCTCACGATGTTTTCCCTCACTGTTAACAACCATGATAAATTAACCACACATATGTCTTTAGAAAAGACAAATTGGTGTAGGCCCGACCCAGGATTTGAACACTAGTCGTTTGCACGATAACCGAGTGTTCTACCCACTGGGCTATCACGGTTGTTAAAACGTATTTTAATGTATTTGATTACGGAGCTTTTTCATTCCATACATAGACACAATCTTTACTTACTTATACTCGCGCCCAATAATCCCATTGGGGTAGGCAGAGAGTCTTGATCGCCTCTTAGTAAGATCTTGACAAACCTCTCTTGCTTCCCTTACATTCATTTTTCTTCTCATACATGCTCTTTTATTATTCTCACTTCGGCCCCCGCCTTTATAAGAACGTTTTCCAACGTTACACAATATTTACAATATTGTTATGTGCGACCTATTTCTTTCCACGGGTGTGCTAAAAGGTGACTAAAGAGCTTATTCCATTACACTTTGTCGTTGCTGAATTCAGACGTCCTTCGAAGTTACTGCTGCAGACGCTTGTTATTCCATTACACAAATTTCAGTTTGAACGTTATTCCACTAGTCTGAATTCAGATTCTGTGGCTTTCAGACGTCTTCATTCAAACAAATGGAATAAGCTCTTTAGGGAATTGGGACTTTTCAATTGATTTATTGAACAATGCCGATGCCGTTGAAGACCAATAACCATTATATTACAATATTTTCATTACTCTACTTCTAAAAATTGCCGTGTAGTGTTGGATTAGAATAACACTACCCCATTTCTTCCGGTGGGTGTACGTAGGAGGCGACTAACGGTATTTAGGCTTTTAAGGGATTTTTGGGCGATGCGGTTGGAGACCAATCAAAAACAACCTTTATTCCATCATCTTTTCCCCACGCAACTTCCAGAAGTGGCTGAGGAATTTCTGATTCCCTAGCTCTGGCTACCCCTTCAAGGGATTCATAGCCGTGAGTATATGTATGTACTTCTAAAAAAACATCCTAAACGCTTAGGCAAACAGTGTGTCTATGTTTTGAATTTAGGACTCGTGTCTGAGAGATTGTGTAAATTTTATCAAAATGAATTGATTTCCCTATCGGCAATACTAATTAATCTTGTTGCTAGATAATCAATGAACTTTACACCACTATTTTACTTATCTGTGTAGTTTCTGAATAGCACTATACCGTTTTTGTCTGAAACAATGTTTTCCCCACTCAAGGTCACTGACGGAGAAAATTCTGGACCTCTGGCTAACTTTTTTTTGAGATTTATAGCCGATATGTATATATGGTTTCACCAGCTCGGCTAGTACGAGCCGTGTTTAAACTAGTTATCGCGTGGGATAAAGCAGCCATCTCTTACGCACTTACTTAGTATCGTATACTGCCATCTCATTCTAACCGTTATCGTGTCGATAAAATAGCGCTCGTGCTTGCCCTTCAGGTCCCAGGAATCTGCTGAAAGGAACTAAGTTTTGAATATGCATTTATGATCTGTTCATAGCTAAAAGTACTTTTTAACCCTTTATAAGGCCCTGGTTATAAATCGGACACCATAATTTCAACCTTACCTGCCTTCAAATAGAAGTGAATTTTTGATCATAACTCTGTCCTATAAAGGGTTAAAGCTGTTTTTGTTGTTTTTAAAGGATGTTTTTAACCGTATTCTGAGTGGGGTTCGAACCCAATGTCTCCGGTACCGATAGGTAGGCCACGAACGTCGTCGAAAGTTATGGCCAATCGTTCAGTAAAATTTCGTTGTCCCAAAACAAGGGTCAAATCTGATGACGATGTTTTTCCCCTACATTAAGAACCTCTGTTATCTTCATACATACACATAAAATCATGGATGTAAATCCCGAAAATAGTCAGAGCTAGGGAATTGGAAATTCCTCATCCGCTATTGAGAGTTAAGTGGGGAAAAAATGGTAAAATAAAAGTGGTTGGTGATGGGTCTCCAAACGCATCGCCCAAAAATCCTTTAAAAGCCCCAATGCTCTTAGTACTTTTACCTGTTTTGATTATACGCCGTGAAAACTATGCTATACTTAACAAACAATAATTTATATAGCCTACTAGAGCACCTCTCCAGCTTCAAACTGGTAGGGTTTCCAAATATCTAAGGTAACTTGAATCACTGCCTACCCCTTAAAATTAAGCTAGGAAAAGTCTTATGAATCTTGCTGTAGTCAAATGGGTCTCCAAAGCATCGTCCAACGATCACTTAAAAAGTCTCAATGTTCATTATATCTTTTACCACGCCCGCGGGGATATAAATATAAAAAACAGAAGTTAAGATAGTGTTTTGGTATTTTGGACGTAAACCGGATGCAAAAAATGTAGTCCACGCGGACGTAGTCGCGGGAAAAAAGCTAGTTTAATAATATGTATCAAATATGACGATATCCGTGGTCGAGTGGCGATCGATAGTCTCTGCCTATCCCAATGGGAATTAACGGCGTGAGTGTATGTATGTATGTATGTATGAGTGGATAGGTGACTAGCTTCTCGACCCGAAGGTTGCGGGTTCCATCCCCGCTGAGAGCAACATTTATGTGATGAGCAGAAATGTTTGTTTCTTAGTCTTGGGTGTTATTTATATGTTTATTATATAATATTAAATGTATCGCTGTACAAGTTAACTTAGTTTGGGGCTAACTTATTTTCTCTTTAAAAACATTTTTCTATTTTTCTATTTCTACAAAAACGAAATATTTTTTTTGTATCTTTGTACTTGAAACAAAATAAAAAATGGCCATCAGCACATAATTGTTATGTTACTTAGTTATTTACAAGAGCCTGTTTGCTGCTTCCCTGTCACAGGGAAACCTACTGCGGTGAACACCGAAACCAAATCATTGTAAACTACTTAATTTTGTGAAATAAATGCCTTTTTTTTAACTTGATCTGTGTATAATATGTCCGTATATATTTATTTTACAATACCGATAGGCGGAAATGGGTTCGTACTCTATTCAGCATATCATTTTATCATACGAATATATTATAAGAATACTCATACACCCACGTAAAAAGTGTAGTGCTATTTCAACCCGACGATACACCGCTATATTGATTGATAGTAGTTAGAAATAAGAGAGGTTCGATTATCCTTACCAAGTACAAACAATTAGTGCATAAAAAGCGCAATCGTGGACATTAAAACAATACATAATGTGAGAATCATAATTGCCGCTAGCTGCTATTTATAAACATACTTTTCTGTACAAACTTAATTGTATGGAAAAATATGATTATACAGACACTGTTAAATATATATAGATTTTTCTGATAGATGTTAATGCCGTGCAGTTAGTGTTCTATCTATACTCACGGTCATAAATCCCAAAAAGGGGTAGCCAGAGCTTCAGAGCTTGATACTCCTCAGCCACATTTGGAAGTTGATAGGAGACAAGATGATAGAAAAGGTATCGTTGGTCATCACCGCATCGCCCAAAACCCACAAACCGTTAGTCGCCTCTTACGACTTCCGTGGGCAGAAAGGGGTGGTGACATTCTAAGCCGGCACTATACAGCAGATGGATTTATTTATTTTTTGTATAATTTTTTGTCATGTGCATTAAAGTATTTTCTATTTCTATTCCTAAATAAAACGGAAACCAAACGTAGTAAAAAATATAAAAAACACCGCTAAAAACTAATGTCAAAATGCCTGTCCCTACACCCTGAGTCAAATCACCCTATATATAGGGTAGGCTCGAGCGCCTTGGTGGGGACATGTATGGGCTGTGAGGAAGTCAGTTGAAATGCACTGAATCATTTACGGATATTGTCATTCTTCGTTTTCTCTCTATTTAGTTAAGTTAGCCGTGTAGTGCCGGCTTAGAATGTCGCTACCCCTTTCTACCCACGGGTGTCGTAAGAGGCGACTAAGGGTATTGGGGCTTTTTATTGGATTATTGGGCGATGCGGTTGGAGGCCTATCACCAAAAACCTTTATTTTTACCATCTTCTCCCCACTCAACTTCCAAAAGTGGCTGAGGAATTTATGATTCCTTAGCTCTGGTTACCCCTTCTAGGGAAATATAGCCGTGAGTATATGTATGTATGTATGTATGTTGGAACTAAGATTTCTTTTAATTATTGCTTTGAATTTGGTTTGTGATAAATTTAAAATATCGTCAGGTATTTTATTATATTTATTTATACATAACCCCATGAAAGATATATTAACTTTAAACAATCTGTATTTTGGTATTGAAATTGGATATAATTGGATTACTTACACTGAAATAATAATTAAAATCAGAACAGTAATTCGTGAGATTAGCGGGTTCAAACTAACATACTCTTTCGCTTTATAATATTAGTAACATACATACATACATATACTCACGGCTGTAAATCCTTAGAAGGGGTAGCCAGAGCTAAGGAATTAGAAATTCCTCAGCCACTTTTGGAAATGATAGTGGGGAAAAGATGGTAAAAATAAAGGTTGTTGTTGATGGGTCTCCAACCGCATCGCCCAAAAATCCCTTAAAAGCCCCAATACCGTTAGTCGCCTCTTACGTACACCCACCGGAAGAAATGGGGTAGTGCTATTCTGAGCCGACACTACACAGCTAAAGTTCCGTAAAAATACTTTAGGTTGTCGTGTCGGTACCTACTCAATCGACTTCTACGTAAACCCCTTAAATTTTTAAGTCAAGATTTTTTTACTAGTCATTGATTCATTTATTCATAGAGTCACGGCCATAAATCCCTAAAATGGTTGGTCAGAGCCTTCGAGCTAGAAACTCCTCAGCCACATTTGATGGTGGACAAGATGGTAGAAATTAAGTATCGTTGGTGATGGGTCTCCAACCGCATCGCCTAAAAACCATTTAAAATACCTCATACCATTAGTCGCCTCTCACGACACCCTTGGGTAGAAACGTGTAGTGACATTCTAAGGCGGCACTAAACGTTGGCTATCTATATATCTATACAGAAATAAAATTTGTGTGTCTGTTTGTTATATAAAACAACCGCTTTTATCTAAGTTTATGGGTGCATACACGGTGCATATACAAAAATTGCTTTTTTGTTGTGTGTCTGGTCTGCCTCTCACTTGTCACATCTGATGTAGTAAGGGGTAACATAGGCACATTTTTCCTTTAAATCTTAGCTTAGCCATGTGGGTTTCCTCACGAAATATTCCCTCACAGTTAATAAACGTGATAAATATACCACACGTATGACTTTAGAAAAGACAAATTGGTGTAGGCCCGATTAGGCCGGGATTTGAACTCACGCTTGTCTGTATTGACGAGCAGACTTCCTACCTACGAGTATTTTACTATCATGGCTGTCACATGAATCATAAAGTTTTCTTTTTATACTCTTTTAACCTTTCGAAGCCGGGTCGGTTCGCTGTCAAAAACTATTTGTTTGACCATGTTTTTTTACATCTACCTTTATGACCGCAAAATTATTGACCTCCAAGGTGTCTGCAAGAGATTGCTTTTGGTAGTAAGACCGCCAATTGCTCTTCTTATTAATCAATTAAGGAAAGAAAAAAATCCACACCAAGCACGAGCCGTGTTTAAACTAGTTATCGCGTGGGATAAAGCAGCCATCTCTTACGCACTTAGTTAGTATCGTATACTGCCATCTCATTCTAACCGTTGTCGTGTCGATAAAGTAGCGCTCGTGCTTGCTATACAGCAGGACTTGAACCCGCGACATCCCGGTCTACGCCCCGGTCAGCCAACTGAGCTATGGTGCCAAGTTTCCACTGTTGCAAAATTTTGTCTTTCCTTGCTTCTTAACACCTTACTATCAGCGTACCGGGATGTCGTGGATTCAAGTCCTGCTGGTATCGAAATATTTCTTTCCTTGATACATACATACATACATACATATACTCACGGCTATAAATCCCTTAACGGGGTAGCCAGAGCTTTGGAATGAGAAATTCCTCAGCCACTTTTGGAAGTTGATTGGGGAAAAGATGCTAATAATAAATGTTTTTGGTGAACCACATCGCCCAAAAATCCCTTAATAGCCCCATACCGTTAGTCGCCTGTTACGTACACCCACCGGAAGAAATGGGGTAGTGCTATTCTAAACCGACACTACACGGTTTCATGCACAACAAAGTCTAATTACCGCCGATTGGTCTTCTTTGTAAAACAGATTTATAATGCAATTAATTTGTGTTTGTTGTGCAATAAAGAATTTATTTCTATTAAATTCTACATACATATACTTACGGCATTAAATCCCTAGAAGGGAAGGCTAGAGATTAGGAAAACGAAAATACTCAGCCACTTTTGGAAGTTGAGTGGGGAGAAAATGGTAAAATAAAGGTTGTTGGTAATGGGTCTCCAACCGCATCGCCCAAAAACCACTTAAAAAAGCCCCATACCATTAGTCTCCTCTTACGAAACCCGTAGGTAGAAAGGGGTAGTGCTATACTAAGCCGACACTACACAGCATTAAATTGTCTCAACTCAAAACTCAAACGTTCACGCAGAAATTCCCGAAGGGGTTGGCAGAAGTACTAATACTTCTGAACATCACGTGACATTGTCACCTGACGTTCAGAGTACTCACGTTTTGCTTGGACAGTGTACTCACGTGATAGGGGGCAGGCCTATCGCCGTTTTGTACGAATACACTGTCACATGACTAACTACACTTTAGCCATGTGGGTTTCCTCACGATGTTTTTAAATTGTAACTCTAATTGTAGTGTCGGCTTAGAATAGCGCTACCCCATTTCTTCCGGTGGGTGTACGTAAAAGGCGACTAACGGTATTGGGGCTTTTAAGGGTTTTTTGGGCGATGCGGTTGGAGACCCATCACCAACAACCTTTATTTACCATCTTTTCCCCATGCAACTTTCCAAAAGTGGCTGAGGAATTTCTTATTCCTTAGCTCTGGCTACCCCTTCTAGGGATTTATAGCCGTGAGTATATGTATGTATGTATGTAGGCAGTTGGTGCCTGAAATTTATTAATTAATCAATTTTATTACTATTATTTTATCATTATTTTACTTCTTTTTAAGTACAAATTTTCAAATGATTTTAAATGTTTTGATATTATTGAAGCGTTATATTTTAATTTTATTATTTTTTTTGCTTGTGATTTACTATTAATCTTAGGAATTTTAATTGTCTTTTCTAATTTTATTTTATTATAGTTTTTAAACAAATTTTTAGTTGGATCTTTAAGTTATAATATTGTCAATGCTGTGTGCACTGTTGTTGGCATCATAGCTGACCAAGACTTTAAAATGAATGTTAATGCAATTTATGTTAAAAAAGGCAGTTGTCCGAAGTACGAAGAATAAAAGAGCATGTATGAAAAGATTGATGGATGTGAATGAAGCTAGAGAGGTTTGCCAGGATCGTACAAAGTGGCGATCGATAGTCTCTGCCTACCCCAATTGAAACTAACGGCGTGAGAATATGTATGTATGTATGTTATAATAATGCTGTCGGTGTGCCTTAAATAAATAAATATAGTACATAAGTACTAATAGTGTGTATTTCTTAGGTGGACGGCGTGGTCGGCAATGGGGTGTTTCGGGTCTCCCGGGGGCAAGAGCGGCGCGGAGGGGGACGACCTCAAGTCGCAGAAACGGAGGAGCGACGCGATCACACGACAGTTGCAGAAGGATAAACAGGTAATTTATTTGTTTCTAATCAATTAAGCAAAAAAAAATTTTAACACCAGCGGGACTTGAACCCGCGACTATGGTATCGAGTGACCACTCGCACAAAAATTTGTATTTTCTTGTTTCTTTACACCTTAGTGCTGTTAGAGCCATCTATTGCCAAATTGTTACAACTCTGCAAGCCACTCGCTGGCGTTGAAAATTATTGTTTGTTTAATTGATTAGCAATAATCCCCACATGAGGTTTTCATGTAAAACAAATTATGCATAGTACATAATTTAAATCTTTTTGTTCATGAAAACCTCATGTAACCTCAAACCTCATTACTAATAAAAAAAGAATAAATAAAGAAAAGTGTGTCCCCGCCTGTGTCGAAAAAAATAATAATTTTTCTTTCCTTTATTTATTTTTTATTTATTATGCATACATAATTAGGAAATTTATTTATTTATTAGGTGTGTAAAACAGATAACAATCTTAGACTAATATAAAATAACAGGCAAACAAGGTATGGTACTAGACTGTCATCCAAAGGATACACGCACTTGCGATCAATTAAATACACAATTATAATATAATTTTTTTAATTTGTTAAACAAAATTAAAACTACTAGATTACTAACATGCTAAATAACTAAAAAATATATACAATATACGTATTTAGTATTATTACGATATATATATATACTAGAATTTGCTCAAAACGTGATAAAGTCGTGGTACTTAAATACATAAACGTTCACGCCGTTTATCCCCGAAGGGGTTGGCAGAGGTACCAATACTTCTGAACATCATGTGACAGTGCCACCTAGTGTCCAAAGTAGGTACCAACGTTTTGCTTAGTTATGATAACAATGCCTTTATATACTTTCTTCAAAAGGAATACAATATATAGTTAAATATATCTAGATCTTTGTTTACACATACAGTAATATCCGTAGACACATCATACCTATACTCACGGCCATAAATCCCAAAACGGGCTAGCCAGAGCTGCAAAGCTAGAAAATCCTCAGCCATATTTGGAACCTTTTTATCTTTCA
Source organism: Bedellia somnulentella (assembly GCA_963576735.1). Taxonomy (NCBI): domain Eukaryota; kingdom Metazoa; phylum Arthropoda; class Insecta; order Lepidoptera; family Bedelliidae; genus Bedellia; species Bedellia somnulentella. Next base: position 1,471,909 of record OY755193.1, read on the forward strand.
CTTTCCCGATTAATCTTTAACTCTGCAGAAAGTGCCGTGAAATACCCCTTTCTAACCACGGCTGTCGTAAGAGGCGACTAACGGTATCGGCCTTTTTAAGTGGTTTTTGGGGATGCGGTTGGAGACCCATCATCAACGATACTTTATTTCTACCATCTTCTCCCCTATCCACTTTTAAATGTAGCTAAAGAGTTTCTACCTCTAAAGCCTTTAAGTTACCCTTTTTTGGGACTTATGGCAGTGTATGTATGTATGTGTGTAAAATTTCATACACCTCCGTCTAAAGCTTCACGTATTAATTAAAAATAATTATTTTTTCCCTAGTTATACCGCGCCACACACCGCTTACTCCTGTTAGGGGCGGGCGAGTCTGGCAAATCCACGATTGTGAAGCAAATGAGGATTCTTCACGTCAACGGTTTCTCGGATAAGGAGCGGCGGGAGAAGATTGACGATATCAAGAAGAATATACGGGATGCTATACTTGTATGTTATATTTTGATTTAAATAACTAATATAGATCTTGTTTTTTGGCAAAATATAGCCCAAGAATAACTGAACAAAAATAGAAAATGTGCTCAAAAAGGCAGGTGTCCGCAGTATGAAGAATAAAAGAGCATGTATGAAAAGATTGATGGATGTAAACGAAGCCAGAGAAGTTTGCCAGGATCGTACAAAGTGGCGATCGATAGTCTCTGCCTACCCCAATGGGAACTAACGGCGTGAGAATATGTATGTATGTAATAAAATAACTGAACAGCCTAGCCTAGACTAAAAAAAGGAAACATACAAAGTTTACTTATTTTTTTCTTGTCCATACAAATCTGCTAATATCTTGTCCTAAAATGTAGTGAGATCACGTTAGTGTCATATAGTTAATAGATTTTCTGAATAATCTCCCTAACAACCCCCATTTGTTTTGTTACCCGTCTTTTGTTATATCCTATATAATGTTGTTTCCGAACAATACGTTATTATGGTAGTAATCTAAAATTAGCAACCGTGATAGCCCAGTGGGTAGAACACTCGGTTATCGTGCAAACGACTAGTGTTCAAATCCTGGGTCGGGCCTACACTAATTTGTCTTTTCTAAAGACATATGTGTGGTCAATTTATCATGGTTGGTAACGGTGAGGGAAAACATCGTGAGGAAACCCACATGGCTGAGTTGTACTTAGTCATGTGACAGTGTATTCGTACGAAACGGCTATAGGCCTGCCCCCTATCACGTGAGTACACTGTCTATGCAAAACGTGGGTACTCTGAACACCAGGTGACAAAGTCACGTGATGTTCAGAAGTATTAGTACCTCTGCCAACCCCTTCGGGGATATTCGGCGTGAACGTTTATGTTTATGTTACGTTATGGTAGTAATCTGAAATTCTCAAAAAATCTGAAGTTCTAGAAAAACCTATTTTCCACTACACACATAATATTAAACTGTAACGTCAAGGATAACCGAGTGGTTAGACGAACTTTGTCACATTGTGAGTGGGTTGACTAATCACGTTATTTAATTTTTCTCGTGCAATTAATTTGCGTACATTCAAACAAAATGTAAAAGGTAGCAGAAGAAAAGGGAGCAAAATGCAGTTTAGTCTGCCTTTATAACTTTTTGTTACTCTACCATGTTACTTTGAAACTTTACGCCTTGATAATATAGATATAAATAATACCAATATTTATGTGTATTCGTATGTTTGTAAATCAAATAGTAATTAAATAAATTAACAATTGCAGACAATAACGGGTGCTATGAGCACGTTGACGCCGCCCATTCCGCTTGAGAAGCCGGAGAATAAGGCCCGCGTCGACTACATACAGGTAATTTATTTAATAGGCTATTTGACTGTAGTAAAAATATACATTTCTTTTATTTCATTAGTCTTAATATTTCTGTTTTGGAGCAATGTGTAATAATGCAAGATAAAAATATTGCATTATTTCACTGAAATCCCTCTTCTAAATTAAGTATTAATAGGTTTAATAAACTTAATAGGTTTTAAGTGTTTTCTTCTTAAGTTGTACATACATATTTAAGTTGCCCTCATGTTTGCTGTGCCCTAGCAGGGCGTCACTTGTACTATATCACTTTATACTATCTACTTCACTTGTGACTTGCAATAAATTTCTATTCTATTCTATTCTATTCTATAAACATATAACTATTTCCAGGACGTAGCGTCCCAGCCAGATTTCGACTATCCAATGGAGTTCTACGAGCACACGGAAGCTTTGTGGAAAGATGGCGGTGTCCAGAGAACATTTGACAGGAGCAACGAGTACCAACTCATTGATTGCGCTAAATAGTATGTACTTACATTATACTAATAAGACGACGTGATAGCTCAGTGTAAGCGACTAGTGTTCAAATCCCGGGTCGGGCCTACACCAATTTGTCTTTTCTAAAGACATATGTGTGGTTAATTTTTTACGGTTGTTAATGGTGAGGGAAACCATCGTGAGGAAACCCACATGGCTGAGTTGTACTGACTAAGTGACAGTGTATTCGTACAAAACGGCGATAGGCCTGCCCCCTATCACGTGAGTACACTGTCCATGCAAAACGTGGGTACTCTGAACACCAGGTGACAGTCACGTGATGTTCAGACGTATTAGTACCTCTGCCAACCCCTTCGGGGATATTCGGCGTGAACGTTTATGTTATGTTATGTTTATGTTATGTTATTGTTATTTAAATAATCTTTATTCATGAAAATAAATTTCATTCACCATGAAATTATTGTTAAATTATGGTGTTAAAAGGTTGTCATTGAATTGCATTAATCAAGTACGATTAAGTAACACATAAATCATATTTGCTAACCCTGATAAACAATTGTCATTTGCCACGGATTTGCTAGTTCGTAGCGGGGTATGGTGATATTATATAGAAAATAATAACGTAAACATAAACGTAACATAAACGTTACGAATTTATCCGTTTATCCCCGAAGCGGTTGGCAGAGGTACCAATACTTCTGAACTCACATGGCAGCGCCATCTTGTGTCCAGAGAAGGTACCAACGTTTTGCTTAGACAGTGTACTCACGTGATAGGGGGCAGGCCTATCGCCGTTTTGTATAGTACACTGTCACTAATATATGCAAAATATATAGAAAATAATATACACAAGTTAGCCCCACACTAAGTAAAACTTTTATTATGAGATAATAACTCAACGATGTATTTAATATTTCATAATACACATGTTAATAACACCCAAGACTAAGACTAAGAAACAATGCCAAAAAAATGTTGCTCTCAGCGGGGATTGAATCCGCAACCTCAGGACCTAGAAACTAATCACCTATCCACTCGGCCACGACTGTCGTCATATTTCACTGTTGCATTTATTACTAGACATACATACATATACTCATGGCTATACATTCCTAGAAGGGGTAGCCAGAGATGAGAAATAATAAATTCCCCAGCCACTTTTGGAAAGTTAAGTGGGGAAAAGACGGTAAATTAAAGGTTGTTGGTGATGGGGAGACCCGCATCCACATCGCCCAAAAATCCCTTAATAGCCCCAATACCGTTAGTCGCCTCTTACGTACACCCACCGGAAGAAATGGGGTAGTGTTATTCTAAGCCGACACTACACAGCACAAATATTTATTATTTATTATAAAGATGATATTGTAAGAAAGATAGAAAAAGGAATGTTGAGATGGTTTAGGCACATAGAGAGGATGGATGATAGAAAATTAGTGAAAGGGATCTATAGAGCTAGTGTGGAAGGTAATGTTAGTAGAGGACGACCACGGAGAACACACTTGGACCAAATTGAGAGTGTGCTCAAAAAGGCTGGCGTCCGAAGTATGAAGAATAAAAGAGCATGTATGAAAAGATTGATGGATGTAAACGAAGCTAGAGAGGTTTGTCAGGATCGTACTAAGTGGCGATCGATAGTCTCTGCCTACCCCAATGGGAACTAATGGCGTGAGTATATGCATGTTATATTAATAATTATATTAATTGCAGTTTCCTCGACCAAGTGCACATAATAAAACAGCCCAAATACACGCCGACCGAGCAAGATATTCTCCGCTGTCGAGTTCTCACCTCCGGGATATTTGAAACGCAGTTTGTCGTCGATAAAGTCAATTTTCAGTAAGTGTTATATATTTTTTTTTAAAGTTTGCCGTTTAGTGCCGGCTAAGAATGTCACTACCCCTTTGTACCCACGGGTGTCGTATGAGGCGACTAACGGTATGGGGATTTTTAAGTGATTTATGGGCGATGCGGTTGGAGACCCATTACCAACATTCTTTATTTTACCATATTATATCTTTCTACTGAAAGGAGTAGTGACATTCTAAGCCGGCACTACACCGATAAATACCAACATTATAAAAAAAAAACATATCTTCACCCCCAGCATGTTCGACGTGGGTGGACAGCGAGACGAGCGTCGCAAATGGATCCAATGCTTCAACGATGTCACCGCAATTATATTCGTGACAGCCTCCTCTTCATACAATATGGTTCTGAGAGAGGACCCCACGCAGAACAGACTGAGGGAATCTTTGGACCTCTTCAAGAGTATTTGGAATAATCGGTAAGAGGGTTATTTGTATCTTAATATACAGACATCGGACTGTCAAATTTGCTTATGACAAAATTTTTGCCGTTTTTTTCGGGACTCTTAGTTCGATCAGGCGTGAATATTTTATAGGTAAAAAAATGGAGATAAATAGTATCCTATTTGTTAATTTTGGTCATTATCTAGCATTCTGCCAAATTTCATTCATATAGATTGTGTACTTGAGGAGCCTTTTCGCCTCAAACACACAAACATCCATACAACTAATCTTTCACATTTATAATATTAATAGGATATTCACGGCTATAAATACCAAAAAGGGGTAGCCAACGCTTTTTTTATCAAACTTCAAATACCTCGGCCACTTTTGGAAGTATAGTAAGGAAAAGATGTTAAAGTAAATGTTTTTGGTGACGAGTCACCAGCCACATCAGCAAAAACCGGCCAAGTCCGAGTCTCGCTCACGAAGGGTTCCGCACTATCATATATAATAGAAAATCATGTTTTTTGTTGTGTAGGTATACTAATTTTTGGTCTGTTTTAGTTGTTATAGAAATCCAAGGGAGTTTTTTTCTTGCTTTACGGGTAGTTCTGATGAAAAGTATTGCTTTATTTGAATTGTATCCATAAAGGGCTATGGTAACTAAATAGTGCACAGTACGTGCCAGCCAGTGTACAAATATTCAAGTTTCTACCTGTCTCTTAAGATCGTATAAAATTGCTTAAAATTACGTTTGTATTAACGGAGCCCCTCTTTAATTACTTCATTGTCATTGAGTTATTTATTTTGAAGAGTAATATACGAGTAAATATTCTGTGTAAAATTGAAGCGTCTATTTGTTACCATTTTTAATAATGAGCAAAAATATCGAAAAAAGACACGTGTATTGTATAAATTGTATATTATTTTTAAATTTTAGCTCTGTTGTTATAGTGGCAACGGATATACATCATTTGTGAAAATTTCAGCTTTCTAGCTATCACGGTTTATGAGATACAGCCTGGATACAGACAGACAGCGTAGGCTAGTAATAGGGTCCCTTTTTACCCTTTGGGTACGGAACACTAAAATCATTCGAAAAGCCCTTATACCCTGAGTCGCCTGTTACAAACACCCGCCGAAAAAAGGGTCATTTCTAGTCTATTCTGATTACCGACATTACACGGCAACTACTTATAACAATTGTAACATATATACATATACTCACGGGCATAAATCCCTAGAAGGGGTAGCCAGAACTTCAGAATAAGAAATTCCTCAGCCACTTTTGGAAGTTGAGTGGGGAAATGATTGTACAGTAAATGTTCTTGATGATGAAACCGCATCGTCCAAGAGTCACTTAAAAAGCCCCAATACCCTTATCCGCCTCCTAAGAATACGTACGCGGAGAAATGGGGTAGTGCTATTCTAAGCTGACACTACACAGCATCAAACAATTGTAGCCTATATGTTAATGTACTTGAAGACACAAAACTGAAACAAAACCGTTTGTTTCCCCCCCAGATGGCTCCGCACCATATCGGTAATTCTATTCCTCAACAAGCAAGACCTGTTAGCGGAGAAAGTGATGCTGGGAAAGTCTCGTCTCGAAGAATACTTCTCAGAATTCTCTCGATACCAAACTCCACCAGATGCCTGCGATGCAAGAGAACATCCTAACGTTACTCGGGCCAAGTATTTCATACGGGACGAGTTTTTGGTAAGAATATCACCTTATTTGACACATTATTATAAATGATACATTCACAATAAACATTGATACAATTTAATGGCTGCGATGCAAGAAAACATCCTAATGTTACTCGGGCCAAGTATTTCATACGGGACGAGTTATTGGTAATAATATCATCTTATTTGATACATACATATCGTCTGCTTACTGGTAAAATGTAGTAAATACATATTTTGTTAAACGGAGATATAGGGTTTTCAAAGTTTAAGTATTTTTTTTACTAACATCTAAATAAGATTTTGCAGAAATTTATTTAATAAATTATTGGAAATTTAACGTTCTTATTTGCGGTAGCATATTAGAGGCCATTTTCTTATAAATATAGTGGAAAAAAATATTATTTTTAACATGGGTGGGCACTTATCATGTTTGACCTGTAATTGAGAAATGACCTGTATATATTATTATATTATATTAGATGGGCGATAAGCGCCACGGGTTTCCGCACTGAGCCCGGCATGGCAAGCCATTGTACGTGGACCAAGTGGTCATTTAATTCTCCCAACCTAATTCCGTCCAGAAGGCGAGTAGCTTATCCAGGTCAGCTACTGCCTCTGGGAGCGACTTTATGGATCCTATCGTGTTATAGCGGATATCGGCTACCCCCGTGCATTCCTGGAGCACGTGAGCAACCGTTTCGTCAGCTTCCATGCACGCTCGGCACATGGGGCTGTCGGTAATGCCTATAGTGTATAAGTGTTTATTTAGTGTGGTGGTGGTATGTCCTGTGAGTACTCCAGTCACTGTCCGCAGATCTTTCCTGCTTAGTCGCAGGGCGCGCCCGGTCAGCTTCCTGTCAAGGGTTGGCATGATTTCCTTCGACTGTCTGCAACCGGGCTCCTCCTGCCAGTGTATCTTGGAGAGGGAGTGAGTGCGTTCTTTTAGCCATGCGCGAAGCTGACCATAGGGTAGGGGTATGATCGGTTCAGGACCATATAGATCCCTTGCCGAACCCCCCCTAGCCAATTCGTCAGCAGCGTCGTTACCCAAGGAGCCGCTGTGGCCCCTTATCCATTGTAGGGTTATAGTGTTATTCCGAACTGCTTCCTCAAGAGCTCTGTGGCACTCCAGGACTAGCCCTGAGGTGAATTCACAGCGATCCAGAGCCTGCAGCACAGATGCACTGTCCGAGATGATTCTGATATGCATATCGGACACATCTCGGGCTTTGATTGCCATGGCCGCCTCGGTTATTCCAAGACACTCCGCTTGGAATACCGTGTTGTGTCGACCTAGGCTTTTGGAAATTTTAATATTGAGGTCTTGTGAATATACCCCGGCTCCAGTCTTTAATATTGGAGTAGTCATGCTGTTCCTCTTCGAGTATAACAGTATAGTAAATGACCTGTAATTAACAGTCCTATCATTTATTGCGTTTTTCCAGTAGAAAGAGCGTCAAAAATTACATATAAATGCATTATTAACTAATTTTTTTTGTAAAAAACGCATTTACTACATTTTACCAGTAAGCAGACATACTCACGGCCATATATCCCGTAAAGGGGTAGCCAGTGCTTCAGAGCTAGAAACTCCTCAGCCACATTTGGAAGTTGATAGGGGACAAGATGGTAGAAATAAAGTATCGTCGGTGATGGGTCTCCAAACCGCATCGTCCAAAACCCACTTGCAAATTCCCCATTACCTTAGTCGCCTCTTGGGTAAGGGGTAGTGACATTCTAAGCCGGCACTACACGGAAACCTATAATATGTCTATGTCTCTATAAAAACAATTAATTTTAAAACACATACAAATTTACAATACGGATATGAAATATAATATGTACATAATATTAATACATACATATATATTGCACGCTGAATACTACAGTGACCTATGTCAAAATTGATGAATTGAGTTACAATACACACAGACCTTAAAAAGCATTATGAATACGAAACGATAAAGACCCAAGTGAAATTGAACCTTTTTATTTTTTATAGTACAGTTCTCCAAAATTAATAATGCGCATAACTTCGTCACTATTCGGCAACGATCGTGTTCCCCGAGCGTCGGAAGACGATATGTATACAGAGTGGTTAAGTGCATGTTATAATTTATAAGAAACGGAATTTGATTCAATAATTCTATGTCGATTTTCGTGATGTTCGATAAGTCCAAATTACGAGAATATCCACAAGGTTGTGAATATGCTACAATATTTGTTGGATTGATTTACTTCGAAAATTAGGGAGTTTCTCTATTCCAGACATCGTAAATTCATCAGAACTTTCATTATGCTCTGGTTCATTTTCACTTTCTTCACTGCTATCACCAGTGTAAATAATTATTTCATCGGAAAAACTATCGATTCTTGGTTCAAATTTTCTATATTCATCTTTGCATTTAACTGCATGATCACAAACTATTTTCCATTCTTCTGGAACAATATTATTGGTTTCTTCTAATATGGCATCTTTACTAATTTATAAGATAAAAAATTTTGTAAAATTTGAAAAATACAAATAAAGTTACAATTAAATTCACCTTTGAAAACAAACCCAAGAAGGGTGTATGATAGCAGCTCTATATAATTCCACCGTGTGGTCACCAAAAATATGTTAAGACGATTGACGGACCTTTGACAGCACGCCTCGAGGCGGTCGCCTCCGCCCGAATGGTTTTCGTTTGAGAACACATGATATTGACTCGTATTACTTTCACACAAGATGCAAAATGCAAGTTCATAGTTTAGGGCGCTTACGATTTAATTATTCGGCTTTTTCCGGAATACAAGAATTACCGAAGATCTGCATGCGCATTATTAATTTTGGAGAACTGTTTGTAATTTCTGCCATCTTGATAGGGGGGTATCAACTTCCAAAGGCTGAGGAATTTTTAATTCCTTAGCTCTGGTTTACCCTTCAAGGGATTAGTAGCCGTGAGTATTTGTATGTTTGTATAATAATAATATTGATTACAGCGCATAAGTACGGCAAGCGGTGAAGGCAAACACTACTGCTACCCGCATTTCACTTGCGCCGTCGACACCGAAAATATCAAGAGAGTGTTCAACGATTGCAGAGACATTATACAGCGGATGCACCTCAGACAATACGAGCTGCTGTAGAATGGAATAGGTAACACACATACATACACAAAATCGAACACACACACACACATTCGGCTGTAAATCCCTAGAAGGGGTAGCCAGAGCTAAGGAATTAGAAATTCCTCAGCCACTTTTGGGAAAAGATGGTAAAGTAAAGGTGATGGGTCTCCATCCGCTGCGCCCAAAAATCGCTTATAAGCCCCAATAGCGTTAGTCGCCTCTTACGTACACCCATCGGTAGAAACGGGGTAGCGCTTTCTAAGCCGACACTACAAGGCGACATACATACACATACATGAACATAGAGAGGATGGATGATGGATGATAGTGAAGTGGAAGAGATAAAGCCAATGTGGAAGGTAATGTTAGTAGAAGACCGCGGAGGATTCATTTGGACCGAATTGAGAATGTGTTCAAAAAGGTAGGCGTCCGAGGTATGTAGAATAAAAGAGCATATATTAGAAGATTAATGGATGTAAACGAAGCTAGAGAGGTTGTCAGGATCGTACAAAGTGGCGATCGACAGTCTCTGCCTACCCCAATGAAAACTAACGGCGTGAGTATATGTATATGTACATACACACAGACACACAAATTACAACCTTTTTGGGTCGCGGACCTACAATCATAAAAATAAACTTAAAATTCAAGAGTTAACGCCGTATATTCCCGAAGGGGTTGGCAGAGGTACTAATAGTGAGTGAGGTGCAGTGAATGTTGGGTGTGGCAGAAGAAGCATGAAAGCAAAGTGAATGCAGTAGAAATGAGGTCCCTCAGAAAAGTTTGTAATGTGAGGTTATGTGATCGTGTGAGGAATGACGTGATTCGTGAAAGCTGTGGTGTCCGAAGTAAGAAAGAATAAAAGAGCATGTATGAAAAGATTGATGGATGTGAATGAAGCTAGAGAGGTTTGCCAGGATCTCTGCCTACCCCAATGGGAACTAACGGCGTGAGAATATGTAATCTAAAATATATTAAAACAAGACAAACAAGAAATACAAATAATTGAAAGATTTCTGTTAATAATTTTCAGTACATTATTATCATAATCTATTTATAGACGTATGTTTTTAAATGTTACTTATGCTACAACCAGCGAATATACTTCTTATATTCTTCGATACTAAAACAATATTGTAATTTACAGAAAATCCAAGCAAATCCGCTCGCGAGTGTTAGTGCCACGTCCGCTGTCAATCACCGGACGTCATATAAATACACCAATGTCCATAAACAGGCATAGCAATATTTATATCAAGTATTTATACGTTTACATATTATTTACAACCTTGTTTATCACTCGGCATTAATTTTCATCTGACGTTAGTGACGTTTCGTCGGCCATGGACAAGACGTCATGTGTCAAAAGTGACAGCTGTCAAAGTACAAGTCATAGGTATTTTGTTGTTTATGGGCTGCGTTGATGTAAAACTCAATGCTACTGTTTTTAAGCTCTGTCGTGATGAAGATTATAACATTTGTAGTTTTTGTGATTTAACTTAAATCTGTATTGACCATCATTAAAATGTCAATGTAAAAAAATATATTTATTTAACATATCTTTTTGTCACACTATTATAAATGTGTACTTTTAACGTTAAATAGAAAATGACATTACAAATGAAATTTATATTATCTTCATCATTTTACAAGAGTTTATTCGTCAGATATGTTTTGAAAAGAAGATGTACGGTGACCATACTTTCTCAAATAATATATTCATAATTCCTTACTCGTATTTTTGGTGCACTTTTAGTTCTTGTAATTTTATTTCAATTAGTGATCTACTCACACATATTCACAAGTAAAATTCGATACTGAATAAAAATATTTATTATTTGAGATGAGCTGATATATGTCTATTTGTAAAACCCTGTCATTATATTTTAGACTTTTTGTATATATAACTAATAACATGAAAATATCTTAAATAATAAGATTTTCACTTTCTCATCTTCATATCAAAACATGTCTGAATATAATGGTGTTTCCGATTGTCTGGCGATATCGAGTGTTGGCGATTTAAATCGATTTTCTTGATTCGATTCGGACGCGCTGATTAAAGATATTTCGTGTTTAACCGAAATGGTTGTGATTATGGGTTTATGGGTTGGCTATTTGTCTTGAGCTTCAATAGCTTACTTGAGAAGACATTTTATATTAAGGATCATTTAGTTATGATTTTCACAATCACATATTAATTATCATTGGTGATTTTCTGTTTTTAGATTATTGTGTCTGATTTTAGAGTTAAAGGGGAATAATTACTGTTATAACCATGAAATCCCGGACATATGCATGTTATTCTGAATTTATGCAAAAATCATTATTTTTGAACACAAATGGTGTATTATTTCCAAATATTCATTATTAAATAGAAGTAACATAAGATGATCATGATCATACGGTGAAATCCCTCTCTACCCTAGGGTATTATTGGGTAATTAGTGCTTTATTTCCCGACACAAACTCTCACCTCTGAATGTTAGTTCTTTTAAAAACTCAGTGAACATGCTGATCCAACAAATATTATATTTTCTAGTTTTGGGGAAACCCATGTAGGTAACCACATTGTACATATAGCTTATTTTCTAAATTTATGCTCAAATGAAATAAATCTTTGGTCGAAGTTGCTATAAACTTTTTAATAGTTATTTTAGATGTAAGTAAAACTTGATTTCTTAATCAACTGGATTCATGCGTCCCTCTGAATCTAAGAGGTAAATCATCCAAATCCATACTAGAGACATCCACATAACCCTCTTTTTAAACAAACCAAATAATGGAATACATACCAAATAAAATGAAATATCCCAAGAAAAGTGGTTAGTATTTTTGTTTTTCGCTGTAGTGTCACCATAATTTCGGTTTTTTAGTAGTAAAATATGTTTGTATATTTTTGATTAGCGTTTTTTTATATCATTTCATTTTAATTGTCGCAAATGATATAAGATTTGTTGATTAAACGTTATCACAAATTTTTGTCTTCCATTTTATAAGACGTTATATTGTTTCCAAGTTTAATTTTCATCTAAAACCAAACATTTTATTTTTTTCTGATGTGATATAAAAAGATACTTTAGTTTGCAATGAAATAATTAAACTGAAGATATTTATAACTGCATTTACCAAGAATCCGAGTTCAAGTTTAAAACACAATATTCATACATAATTGTATTTTACGTTATGAATAAGTTGAAATTTCCCAATTAAATGTAAATAAAATCATCTAGTTGTTTATTTTATTAAATTTTACTTTATGAGTGCTCGAATCGATTCCTACGTAGACAACTGTGATTTTTGTCATATGTAAAGCACAGTTTAGCTTAAATTTTAATAAATATTTGTGTTGATAGAAAAAAAAACCTCTATGTTATGTAGCAAATATATATCACGCTTTCTTTCAAACTTAATTGTTTATTGTTATCGGCTCTTTAGCCATTGATAGTGACTTTATTTTAATATATATATAAGCTTCGGGTGCGTGCGTTAGTGTGTATAGTTTTCTTTCACTATGTGGCAATTCAGCAAAAAACGCACTTAAATAACGTGATAATACAATACAAAAAAACAGTTCCAGTTTTAAATGAATTCAATTTCTTAAATTAATATCTTAAACTACATAAACGTAACATTTATTATACAAGAAAAATAACACATAGCTTAGGAGCCAAAGAAATAAAATGTAGATAATTTGCAGAAGTTTAAATAATTCAGGCACACATTGCGCACAACCAAGTTACGGACGGAAATAGTTATAGTACACAATTTTTTACTAACTGATTTGTGACTAACACTTTTGATATATTTTTTTAGCAATAACATATTTTTTATATCAATGACACTAAATTTACCATTAAGTACAAACAGCATTAACATTTTCTACCCGCAATTGAAATTTAGATTTAATTTAACTATTTGTACTTATAATTAAGAATATGCGTCGTTAATATTTTAAGTAGAATCAAATTTCATCTTTCAATTCACATTATTATAATTTACACTGCTTTTATTTTGGTCCTTAATATAATGATGAATAGATATGGGTTTTATTTGTAATGTGCCATAATAATGTTGCCAGCGGAAACACCATAGCAAAAATGTTACCATATACGAAAATGAGTACGACTCTGAGATAAAATCCTTCCTTTTACAAAATGTGTATAAAATACTATTTTCTGTTATTCTTTTTTAAATTAATTATAACAATTGTATTGAATTATTATAATAATCGTTATTTGTTTGTAACAATTGTCGGATAAATCTTTTTTGTGTTGATTATGTTAAGTTTCACGTTAAATGTAAGTAGGAAAAGAAAATATAACATACTTCTAAATATATAAATAAATTTTTACGAGTTTTATTACAGGATACGGTCTGGAGCGCAATCCCATTGTAGCCACGAACATTTTAAGATTTGGAAATTATATATATAGAGCTGTGGTTTTATTTGTAAGTCGTGATTTGTAATAAAACTATATATTTACATTTAAATCATAGAGGCGCGCGGTTTCGATGGTAAATTTTGTCTTTTCGTATGTCCACTATTTTAATATGCATTTTTGTTCATGACTGAAATTATATAATAATATAATGTATACTTTATTCAGCAGGTAAAGCCTAATATATGCGAGAGACCAATATTTTTACATATATATAGTATTGGTTCGTACACATGGTATTAGTTAACACATCAACATTTGAAAAAGAGGATACATCCATTTCTTCGCCAATCGGCAGTAATGTTGATTGGAACGACGTTATGGGTGACTTTAGTGACAGTGAGATCAGTATGGAAGAAATAATGAAAGCAATGAAAAGTATGAAACTAGGGAAAGCGGCAGGGTATGACAGGATAAACACTGAAATGCTGAGGGCTGGTAAAGGGGTGGTGGCTTCCTGGTTGTACTTCCTTTTCCAAAAATGCTGGTCGAGTGGCAAAGTGCCACAAGACTGGTGCAAAGCGGTAATTGTGCCTTTATATAAAGGAAAGGGGTCACACCAGGAGGCTAGAAACTACCGTGGAATTAGCCTACTCAGCATTGTCGGTAAATTGTATGCAAAGGTTTTGATTGAAAGAGTGATGAATGAAACGGATGATAAAATTTGGGATGTGCAAGCAGGATTTAGAAAGGGAATGGGATGTATGGACCAAATCTTCTCTTTAAGGAGCATCACCGAAAAGTTCTTAGCTAAGAACCGAAAGGTGTATTGCTCCTTCATTGATTTAGAGAAGGCGTATGATAGGGTGGTAAGAAAGTGTTTATGGGAGGTGTTATCCAAGTTCGGTTTGGGGAGTCGACTTATACGTGCACTTGTATCACTCTATGAGGATTCCAGTGCATGTGTGAGAGTAAACGGGGAAAATACTGACTGGTTCGGGATCTCTCGGGGTGTCCGACAGGGTTGTGTAGCTTCCCCGTGGCTCTTCAATTTGTTCATGGATGACTGTTTAACAGAGTTGCGTGAAAGTGATTATGGATTGAGAATGGGTGGATTCATCATTAAATGCCTCTTATATGCCGACGATCAAGTGCTACTTGCATCATCGGTGGAAGAGCTGCAAGAGATGATGAATATTGCATGTGCGTCTTTTGAAAAAAAGGGAATGAGGGTGAATGTGGATAAAACAAAAACTATGGTTTTTGAAAGAGAGGTGAATATGACCGAATGCGTGATTGAGATTAATGGTAAGAAAGTGGAACAAGTGAAAGAGTTTGTGTATTTGGGAAGTTTGTTTACTAGGGATGGAAAGTGTGATGAAGATATCGAGAGAAGAGTGAAAAAGGGTAATGCGGTAAATGGAGCACTGGATAGTCTAATGTCTAGTCAGTCGGTGTCTGAAAAGGCCCGAATGGCTGTGCATGATGCTGTCCTCGTTCCTACGCTTATGTATGGCAGTGAATGTTGGGTGTGGCAGAAGAAGCATGAAAGTAGAGTGAATGCAGTAGAAATGAGATCCCTCAGAAAAGTGTGTAATGTAAGGTTATGTGATCGTGTGAGGAATGATGTGATTCGTGAAAGGTGTGGTGTAAAAGATGATATTGTAAGAAAGATAGAAAAAGGAATGTTGAGATGGTTTGGGCACATAGAGAGGATGGATGACAGTAAATTGGTGAAAGAGATATATAGAGCCAATGTGGAAGGTAATGTTAGAAGAGGACGACCTCGGAGGACACATTTGGATCAAATAGAAAATGTGCTCAAAAAGGCAGGTGTCCGCAGTATGAAGAATAAAAGAGCATGTATGAAAAGATTGATGGATGTAAACGAAGCCAGAGAGGTTTGCCAGGATCGTACAAAGTGGCGATCGATAGTCTCTGCCTACCCCAATGGGAACTAACGGCGTGAGAATATGTATGTATGTATGTATGTATCAACATTTTATCCTTAGCACCTATAAAATACCTAGATCTGTGCTAAAGGTACTACATAATAATTAAAAAATAAAAATTGCCAGTATGTATCGAATAAAAGTACATGAAGTCAGAAATTATAATAGATAATCAATTCTAAATACAATAAAATAAATGTATATATGTGTTTTTTTAACTCTTTTTTTGAGAATATCATAAGATTACAAAGATATTCTGCTTGAGTGCAATAAAGAACATCCTCAAAATCGCGCGCCTATTTCATATTAGTCATCATTGTGTACAATTAACATGGCATCTTAAATACTTATTGTATATGTAACTTAAAACACTATCCGGTAGCTATTTAAGTAAGTTTTAGATTATCGCAAATGTTATTTGGAGCCGAGGAAAAAAAATTAGACTGCTATCGACTTTGTCCTTGCAGTTTTGTCGGATACAATACTGCCGCTAATCGCAGACTATTAAAAAAACTACTTTTAAAGCGTTCTAAAAGTGCCAATGATATGTGAAATTGTTTGAGACTCCACATTTTTTTCTCTAATTAACAAATCTTCAATAGTCTGCGGATAGAATGATAAGAAACATACTGTTATTATATTTGAATGCACAAAAATTACCTCAAACCCAGTTGAAAACTTTGGGTTTCGGAATCTGTCAACGCACTTTCACGCAATGGGAAAAATAGTCAATATTATAATATAATTTAATTTTGTTTGTGCTGGGAATAATAGATTTATAGTATACAACATATCTGTACTATACAATGGTATAGAATAAATCTTTATAATGTCCTTTGCTCGGAATGATTTTAAAATAAAACGTATTTAATTCCATTTTAATTTTAATTGGTGCTTAAAAAACTGCAAATTTTTCATAATATTATGTTATATATTGCAGTGCTACAAATTCTTGAAAATATAGTTTTTTTTGTTATATGCTTATTGAATAACCTTCTCAAAATATTTAATGCGTCGCTTGAATTGAAAGCATCATTTGTGAATCGATAACACAAATTAATATAAGTGAATGTAGTCTCGAACCACAGAGAAAGCAATAAACAAGTTCGTTTTTTTGATTTTTTAAACATGCTTTGGTGATATAATCGGGATAAATTGGTTAATTGTGCTACTAAAAGTGAGTGAATCAAATTAAAACATCTTGTGTTTGCAAAAGTACGATCGTAGTAACCAATAACCAATTTTGAGTTGTAGGGTGACGTTAAATTACAATATTTCCGAGATTTATTAGTCACGAGATAAAGTTTAGTTTATCCGTCATTGCACGTATAGAGCTGCAAAGCAATTTAAGCCCGATTAACGCTCTTACTGTGAAGTTATTAACGTGTGAAGAATATAATTAATCGGTCGACAAAATGTGCTTATGCAAATAGTTGGAACTGATAGTAATGCGTTTGTTAATATACGCTCAAAATTTGGAGCTTGCGTCGCATTAGTTCTCATGTACATAAACGTATTAATATTCCTGAAATCTACGTATTTCTATATTTTTTTAGTGCAGATTAATTTTTCTTCTGGCGTGAATAGTTTGGGTATTTTATATATTTAACTTTATACCATAAACCAAAGTACCATCGAAACAAATAGGCAAAACAAATATATCGCACTCAGAACGAAAGAGGCTCAAGTCAAAAATAGCGATATTGAGTTATATTCATAGAGATACATAAAAAAGTATGTTCATTCCGATGAATAGTAAAACAAAGGCACTTATTGTTAAAAAACAGCCCGGCTAGTACGAGCGGTGTTTAAACTAGTAATCGCGTGGGATAAAGCAGCCATCTCTTACGCACTTACTTAGTATCGTATACTGCCATCTCATTCTAACCGTTATCGTGTCGATATAAGAGCGCTCGACCTTGCCCTTCAGGATAGCGAATTTTCCGTCCCTGTAACAACAAGTGCCTTTGTTTTAAATCATATTTTTTTACGCCTCTATGGTTGCTACTCAATATCACTATTTTTGACTTGAGCCTCTTTCGTTCTGAGAGTGCGATATATTTGTTTTTTCACCCCTCAAGCCCGAATCCTTGGAGCAATATTATGTGAGTCAAAGTGTATAATAGTAAATTAAAAGTCTTAAAACATTTTCTATGTTTTTCGATATATAGATAATATATACTGCCAGGTGTCGATGTCAAGTGATTAAAAAAATAAGATGTAAAGTATTTGAACGATTTTTATCTATTTTATTTTTGTAGGAGGTTAGATTAATTATTTTGGTTATGTATTTAATAGCAGATCATTTATTACTTTTGTTTACCATAATGTATTTCTGAATGATATGTTTTATTTTGTTATAGATTCAATTTATATTAAATTTTAAGAATATAATTTTGATGCTATTTATTAAATTCAATATGTTTTTTATTTTCTATTTTGAACGGATGCAACGTTTTTTTTGTACTTATTGTTTTTTTATTTATTGAATCTGCTATTAAATATTTATGAGCAAGTGACACAGGTATAGGTAGAAATATTTCTCCTTTGTGTGTTTTGCCAGTAACTCCTGAATAATCGCGTTGATTCCTATCAAAGTAGATGTCAAATTCACTTTGACCAAGTTAGTCCATCCAAGCACCTCCTTAAAGTTGTTGCAAATATGCATAGCTAAACTAACGGCCATAGAAAAACTGCGGCTCAAAACAACCGGATTTTCTTAGGCTATTTTGTCACGCGATAATATGAGAAGATTTAATGGCTATTAAGTCGCCTCCTATGGTATATATATATGGTACTTTCACAAGTATGAGAGTGAGTATTTATCAAGAAATGGTCAAACTCACTTTGAATTGTCTACTTTGGTAGTGTCGGGCTGTAAAAATAATTTATAGTTCGTCGTAGACAGTGTTCGTTGCCAATCAACTGTAGTATTGAAATTGATTCCTAATTTTTAATAAACCGTAAACCTATAGTTGTTAAGTAAATATACTTGCGCACAACGTCCTCTTTTTAAAAGGATTCCTTTTATTATTGACACGAGTCTTGTCAGCTATTTTTGGGTGAATATATTGAGGGGGGGGGGAGATACTTGCATAAACAAAAAAATGCTAATTTGTACTCGAAGAGCTTAACAAAGGTTGACGAACGTAAGAATATAATAATGTCAAGCCAATTATAATCCGCTGTATGTGATTTATAGTAAAACGTTTACTTTTTACATCAGTTTTTTTTGTCTAAAAAAAATCTTAGCAGCATGATACTGACGTGTACATATTACAACTATGTGAGTGCCCCTCTCTTTGAGAAATCGTGTAATTATGTCGTATACGACATCGTCTTTTTAATATTTTCTTTGCCACTGTCGTCCTCTTGAGGGTACTTGTACTGTGTTCTGATATGAAATCATCTAAGAAAATTATGTGATTGCTGGTTTTGTAGTAAGAGAAAATGTCTTATCAATACCAAAATTCTTTGGTTGTCTTGCAAACAAGTCTCA
Source organism: Bedellia somnulentella (assembly GCA_963576735.1). Taxonomy (NCBI): domain Eukaryota; kingdom Metazoa; phylum Arthropoda; class Insecta; order Lepidoptera; family Bedelliidae; genus Bedellia; species Bedellia somnulentella. Next base: position 1,491,077 of record OY755193.1, read on the forward strand.
TTTTTTGGAAATAGAACGCAATATAACTGTATAAAACAAAAGGGTTATTTTTATCTTTGAAGAGTGAAAAGTATCGCGAACATTCTCTCTTGTTGTCACAGTCCAAATTCCCTTTTACTAAACACATGTTTTTCGCTTAGAATCATAGGTAATTAAAATTAATGCATTTAATTAATTAGAGCTCATAGATTTTGATTTGGACAGTAGCGATGTCTTGTCATTGCATAGCGGATCTTGAATTTCTAGATATTTTGTTCGACATAAGCTCAGACACGTTTTGGTATAGCATGAGCACTTGGTATAAGTTTAAAAATGTATTTGTACTGGAAGGACCGCGGAAATATTTATTAGCCATACTTTTAAAACTATGTTTAAAATGTAATTAAACAGTGCTGTTCCAAAAACACTAATGAATTTCTAATTTTATTAATTTTGGATTTTCAATGATTTTTAGACGGGAAAGTTAAACATTTTGAAGAACGTGTAAGTTTCTTGTGTTAAGATTATTGTATTTCGTTTTTAGAATAGCACTGTTGAAGAAAAAAGTCTATATTTTTATCAAATTAATTTTAAATATATACCTAATTAATAAAATTCCTAAAGATATGAAAATTTTAATATTTATGTGTAGAGAATGCGGAGTTATCAAATAACAAATGCTTATATTTTGGTTTTTGGGAGTGGATCGGAGTATTATTTTCTGTCCATACAATTATCTGTACAAGTGTCAGTATGTTTCAAAACATTATGAATCCGACTTAATGTATGTAAAAATAAATGTTGTTTTAAAACATATCGACTTTTATTTCAATATCCTTAACGGTATGCGACGCCAGCGCCGATCGTATTTCATTCGGTTCAGATTATAAGATCATGGACTAACGTAAGTATAGTCTGTCGCGCTAGTTTATTACAGCTGTGTTCGTAGTGTAGGAATTTCTGAGGGTTTACTCCGAGAACGATAATAACAATACTTATCTCGTCTACCCGTATTAATATTTCTTTCTTTCTCCCTCGCACGATCGAATATTCGGACATAGAAATTTTGATGTTTGGAACAATCTAAATATTGGCGCTTTCTATTCGATGAATCCAACGACAAATCCATTGGAAGATATAAGTATGCTTATTATAGTTCTCGATGTGAAGAGTTGTCCCTTTGAGGCAAGCAGTTAATGTAGGATTATTATTTATTCTTCAAAAGCGAGCATATAAGGATTACGAGAAAATATAACGGTTTTACATAACAATAAAACCGATATTATGTGCCGAGATGGAAAACATACAGCACTGCTCTTGAAGAATGCATTGTTAATCTTACTTTTGTCTATGGTCTATACCCATTGAATGAAGGTACCATTGGTTGATCTGTTGAGTATATAAATTCACCGCAAGGGGCGTAGACAACGAACAAACAAAGTCTGCGCCATTTTCAAATCATAGTCTTCACCAGAAAGCCCTTCCCGCAGTGCTGTATGTTTTCCATCTCGGCACATAATATCGGTTTTATTGTTATGTAAAACCGGTATATTGATGTGCCTCTAGAAAACATACAGCACTGCTCTTGAAGACGTGTTTGTTATCTGCTGGTGAATTGGTCCAACAACGCTATGTGAAATAAAAGATAAAGGTACATACATACATACATACATATACTCACGCCATTAATTCCCATTGGGGTAGGCAGAGACTATTGATCGCCACTTCGCACGATCCTGACAAACCTCTCTAGCTTCGTTTACATCCATCAATCTTTTCATACATGCTCTTTTATTCTTCATACTTCGGACGCCAGCCTTTTTGAGCACACTCTCAATTTAAGGTAAAGGTATCCTATTATTAAAAACGGAATGACAAATTTATAAAATATTCTGGCTCATTTAATGGCTATTATGCAAAATAACATAACATTATTCTTTTATTTATATATTTCTGCTGAAAAATTGTCTTATCAGAAATCTGAATATTATAATCAATTAAACCGATATTAATAATTTATTTTTAGGGTTATTTCCTTGCAATAGTAATTGAAAAAATAAAACAATTTAAGGAGCTTTTGAATTACCACGAGAAATAATTTTATCGATATGATGGAGAACCATCCGGGTAACTAAGGAATAACCCAGGGATGTTACAGAAGCTCTATAACTACCTGGACTTGCATTAATGCTACTATGGAAGCGTACTTTAAGAAACCAAGTTCCAATCACATTTCGCAAAACTCCTTTACTGTACCATTTATTGTTACAACCAAATTTTGCGCTCATTTCACTTCGATGCACTTCTCATAATCTTATATGCTACATGTTTGACATAAAACACTTAGCAAAGTTCAGAGGCATGTGTTTTTATTTACATGACAATAAGTTATCAAGCCAATTTCCAAAGATTATAAGAGTGAGTGAGTGAGTTTCATACCCAAATAATGGTAGGAGAACTATGTCATCTCCAACATCTAAGTAACTTTTAGGAGACACCTTGAGTAACGTTAGATTATGACCGCGTAGTCGCGAAGCTAACAAAAGAATCGTCGCCGTTCGTCTTGCTATTTCAAAAAGTGTATGATTTATTGGATTGGTTCTAAGCCAATCTAAAACTCTTGATGGGTACCTTGCTAGCTAATTTACAGTTTAAAGTCTGAAGTTACTTATCAATTTGAGAGTGTATTTTATTATAAAATGAGAGAATGTAGTTTGCTATACGAGTAGGCTATCAAAAATCATTACAGAAGATTTATAAAGGATAATGTTTTTATAACATAGAAGCTCTTTAAGAAATAGGTAATTGAAAAATTCTGCTATGTAGTAGAATGCTCATAAATGTTGATTTTAGATTTACATGCAAGACATTAAATATTACAAAGCAAGTCATCTGTAGACTTGAACGGGAGCAGCCCTTGTGCGTTTGCACCATCTCCACTATCTTGTGTCCGCCTCGTAGGAGCTTCACGAAGATATGGTGATGGTGGTTGTAGAAATAAAAACAATCTATTTGTTGACTTGGTTTACTGAGTAAAGTTAGTTGCTGTCACATCTGTATTACATTTTTAAATTGACTTTAAACAATATAAAATAAATCGTGAATATATTGTCTTAGACCAATAAGCTATTTGGGCGACCCACTCCCTATTCTCCAAACTTTCAGGATCAATGCTACTACTTGTAAAGGTTGTTTATATTGGGATCATTGGTGGGTTCCACAGGTTGTGAGGAAGACTTGGAGATCTGGTCTTAATATGCAGTAGACAACATACTTGATGCCAATCTGATGCTATTATCATTTAGATTCCTCACAAACCGGAGTTTGCTGAAGGCCCAAAAGTATGCTAATCGATCTCTGCAGTCTATCGAAACATTCATCATTATGCTGCTATCATTATGTATGCCCTTGAAAGATAATAAGCTGAAAGTATTGTTATGAATTGATCAATCAGGTGTAATAGTTTCGATGTCAATCTGAGCAGAATAGTTGACTTGTAATTCTTATAAAAATAAAACGTGGTCATTGGTTAGTTATGCTGCATGCTTTTATATTGCTGTTTTTTTTTTTTTCACTTTGTGCTACAAGTTTTATAATTTTGTTGCTCTCAGCAGTCTTGGTGAGTAACCCACACTCTGGACATTTTGGTACGCATTGATTTAGTTTAATATTACAAATACGATGCGTCAAGATTTGAGGCTTATGAGTATGTTTGATTTTTAAACTGGACTACTACAAATAAAATTACATATAAAAATGTATTGAGAACTTTGTAAGCGGTTTTCTCCCATTGGTGTTTTTATTAGTTACTACTTTAATGATTTCCTGGGCAGAATATTGGCAGGTTTATACTATTATGGATCGGCGTCGAAAGATGAATGGCTCCGCGCCACCAAATCATTTCGTGCTGCACCACCTCGGATACATCTATTTTACATGAGCTTGAACCGTTAAATGGTCTCAAAAATATTTCAGCATTTCGTCAATGAAATTTACCTCGATCCAACACTAAACTAGCGAAGTTTGCAACTAGAAAAATAAATTATTTTCTGAAGTCTCTGGTTCGTAAAAAAATAAGTATGTTGCAGTCGTATGCCAAAGTATTTAAAACTCTGTATGGGAGTCAAGTGAGATTATTGATAAATTGCTTGCTAACCTAATAGCTCTAAGTGTCTTGCGGCTTCCGCAGCCTCAAGACACTTTCCAACTTAGTAGTTCCAGTTGTCTCATGGCTTCCGCAGCTAGAAGCCACTTGCCTAATCAGTAATTCGAGCTGTCTCGTGGCTTCCGCAGCCTGAAGACTACTTGCCAACCAAATTCTTCCAAGTGTCTCGCGGCTTCCGCAGCCTGAAGACTACTTGCCAACCAAGTTCTTCCAAGTGTCTCACGGCTTCCGCAGCCTGAAGACTTACTTGCCAATCAAGTTTTTCTAAGTGTCTCGCGGCTTCCGCAGCCTGGAGACTACTTAGTGCATCATGTGGAAATCATCTAGATAAACTAGAACTTGAAATCCCTTTGCATGCAGGGTTTCCGCAACCCAACATGTCAAAGTTGATGCGTTAAAGCCAGGCCAAATAGTAGGCAGGTCATTTTGTTCTGTTGTGATAATCGACCCTTAAGCTAAAATAAGGCTCATGTCGGTAAAATGAAGTTAATCGCCATGTATGTTTGCGATCCACTGAAAAATTTCAAACATCCCCTTAAAAATTCAAGGGAAGGTTTTTATATATTTGGATTAAATCAGGCGTTACTTTCGGCAGTGGAGTCTCGGTGGTCAGCTGCCGAACTGTCTACTGCTCGACAATGACTCGTGTGGAGTCGAAACGCGTCGCATGTTTGTGGTTGCCTGTGGTCTTCGCTTGCGGGTGTGTGTGTGGTGCATTGTCTGCTTTTCGATTTCTTATAAGTGGGAGGGCGGGTGGTACACAGTGCATGTTGCATGAAGACAGACTGCAGGTATTTAGCGGACTAAGGCGAAGAAATTTATTAATATTAGTATTTCATAATTTTTTTTATCTACTTCCGCTTTGACTTAGAAGATTATGTTTTTAAATTGGGTCTAAAGTTATTTTAACTTCATTTTTAGTAGAATGTAATGTAGATGAAGTAGGTTTATTTAAAATTCTCTGCAAATTAGGTTTTTCTTTTTGTGATTGATTTTCCAACCAGAATTGAGGCCCTCCGAGGGCTTGAATAAATAAAAATAGTTCATATTTATGGATAATAAAAATAAAAAACAAAGGTATATTCACCGGTATAGTCACTAAAACCGTTTGTACATTTTAAAATATTTCATATATTTTTTATTTATTTTTTGCAACCAGACAATTTAAACGAATGAGGAGTGTTAACCAAAATTTTCATAGATCTTGGCAAAAAACGAGATGTCATTCTCTAGGATTTTTAAAACTCTAATCTCCAATGGATTGTAGTTCTGGCTCAGTATTTTCGTTCAGACACTATGTAGTGATTCACTAGGTCAAGGCTACCAAGTTCGTCGAGATATAATGAACATGTTGATAAGCAAATGAATATAATCGTTTAAAGTTCAATAAAATGCCACTTACGGTCGTAGTAATGCCTTATAATTTGTAATCATCAATAAAAGTTTTACATGAACAAAACTTTAAAAGTTTGTTTGCATATGTCGAGGTAAGTGATAAAAAATCTTCTTTTGCATTACCAAAGGTTTGACATCTGTCTTTGCACCCACGTTTGGAACACAGTTTTGGTGCATGATAATATTAGTAAAGAAACATACCTGGTTTTATAACGTATCGATACCTGAATCGACCGTTACCTGAACCTGTGCGGTTTACCCGTGTCGTTGGGGTACGTTTACCCTCGTCGTTACCAGCTGAGCTGATACGACTCAGAGGTCATTTGCCCCTTGATTTTCATCGATGTTTCTCTCGGCCGCCACGCAGTCAGTTGTAGTAGACTGCACGTGCTCTTGTACGTTTTCCATCATAATGGCACAATACCACTGCACTTACACAGCACTAAGTGAAGTTAATAATTTTGACTTTACATCACGCGTTTTTATTTTAAGAAACAATAATTTGTGCCTAAATCACAAAAATAATATTGTAAACGGGTTAAGGCAATATTTAAATGAACACTGAAGCCAGTTTTTTACTACATTAATCGTAGATTATTTTTATATAAATTGGAATTCAACCATTTTTGGCAAAAATTAACAACGCTATGATTTGAAAATGGCGCGGACTTTGTTTGTTCGTTGTCTACGCCCCTTGCGGTGAATTTATATACTCAACAGATCAACCAATGATACCTTCATTCAATGGGTATAGACCATCGACAAAAGTAAGATTAACAATGCATTCTTCAAGAGCAGTGCTGTATGTTTTCTAGAGGCACATCAATAAATACTTAGTCAAGCAAGCGGGTCTCTGGCTAGGCGGTTAGTTTATTTTCCTTGTTAATCGCGGGTACAAAATGTATCTAAAAATAAACAGAGGCGGCGATGTAGTTCGCCACAAGTCACGCCATGGTTTCTTATGGAGTGAAAAATGGGTTAGATAGATAAGCTTTAGTACAATTAATGTGTGTGGAGGAATGCATAATAAATTAAAGGAAGTATGTATGAATGAGAGGTTTTCTTTTTGAGAAATAAAACAACAACCTAGTTTCCTAGAGCTCTGTAGATGGCGTTGATGTAACTACGTTACTTACTTAAATTTCTTCTTCGTTGCCTCAATGGTGTTGCTACAATAATTTCGCCAATGTCAACTTTAAAAACATGTGTCACATCACTATAGAGTAACTTTTTGGCGAGTAAAAACAACTAAAAGAATGTTAAATATAAATACCGTCTTTGTTGATTCTGTTGTTAGAGTTGTCAAGAGCAACAGCAAAAAATTTTTTTCAATTTATAATTTTTCCTTTTGTTTTAAATATCTTTTCAGATTGCATAACAATACGCATAGTTTTCCATATTGGTTCATTTTTATAAATGGATTGCGATCCTCCCGATCCTGGGGTGGATCCCCCTGACCCTGAAGTTCCGAATCCGTCGTTACCTATTTTCTCGCAAGAAAATTCACCTAATTCCGGCTCAAGAAAGCGAGAAAATTCTTCTAAATTTAATGTTCATTTTCAAAATTCAAAAAGAATAATTCAAGATCCCTCTTTGGCCTCACCTTCCATACAAAATACTTATATCCATCCTGATTTTGAATCAAAAAAAGTATACTCCGAAACGGATCTACCACCTTTCATTGTCCACATTCACAGAAGCGAACCCGACCCTGCCGCGGGCACTACAATTAGATCAATTCAGTTCGGCAAATTATTAGTCCAACACAAAATTAAAAACATTGTCAAAGATGGCGTCAAAAATATTGGCAGGAATAGAATCTCAATAGAATTTAAAAACGCAATATCGGCTAATTCTTTTTTATCTTTCCAGACTTTAAAAGAAAAAAAGTTCTCTGCAACAATTCCCAATTACAATGTAACGCGCATGGGTTTAGTAAGAAATGTTCCAGTTGACTGGTCTATGCAGGAGCTGGTGGAAGCTGCGATCATAGATTCAGGATCTGGTAATATTATTAAAGCAAGAGGAATTAATAGGAAAATTATTAAAGACGGTGAATCTCCGGTATGGATACCCACTCAGACCGTAGTTCTAACTTTTTCTGGTCAAATACTTCCTAAACGCATCATATGTTTTCACAATAGTCTACCAATAGAAACATACATTCTTCCTACCATCCAATGTAATAACTGTTGTCGTTTTGGTCATGTTAAGGCTCAGTGTAGATCATCCCCTCGTTGCTTTAAGTGCTCTCAACCACATTACGGAGAATCTTGTAACAAACATTCCCCAACATGCATGTTTTGTTTGGGTTCGCATACGGCTATTGATAAAACATGCCCAGAATTTAGCCGTCAAAAATCTATTAAGCTCGTGATGTCGCAAGAAAACATTTCCTATAACGAAGCTTCTGTTCGCTTTTCTCCAGTTAAGAAATTGTATTCGGATGCTTTTAAAATGAATTCTCCTCCGTCAGCGCAATTTTCATTGTCCAAAAATTCAAATCCATCCATTACTGACAAGTCCCCGTCACACTCATATAAAAAAACCATTAACGTCACCCGTAGACATAGGTCTCCCGCATCTTCTCATGGATATGATAGAATTTCTCATTCAGATTTAACAAGACAACCTCTTTCTTCCCTACCGGATGGATGTGCTCTGTTAAACAAAGAAAAAGTAACTCCAAATGACAACCTTTTAGAATTACTCGCCTCTTGTATTGTGAGTCTATGCTCCCGCATAGACAACATTGAATTACCGTCCAACGTGCGCTCTATACTTTGTCAGCTTATCTCAACCTCCCTTATTGGATCTGTCAATAATGCAATGGAACTGTCAGAGCATCAAGTTTAAAAAGTCAGACCTTATTCATCTCATTAACACCCATAAACCATCAATCATTGCCCTCCAGGAGATGTGGCTGAGACCGGGATCTCTGTTCAGAGTTTCTGGTTTTTCATGTCTTCGGGATGATAGGAGTGATGGGTATGCTGGTGCTTCCCTTCTCATATCTAGATCCATTAACTTCATTCAAATTCAATTACCTGCCCATTCGGATAAGTTTAATATTATAGCTGCTAAAATTTTCAATATATCATTTGTGTCTGTGTATGTCCCTCATGCCATCCCTTCAATTTTTAATGAATTGTCTTCAATTATTTGTTCAATCCCCAGTCCCATGATCCTACTTGGTGATTTTAATAGTCACCATCCTAGTTGGGGTTCGGCTCGAAGTGATTCTTTTGCTCCTCTGCTGATAGATCTTTTTGATACTTTATATTTATGTGTTTTAAATGACGGTTCTCCAACTCGTAGAGTCGCGCCGTCCCAAAATGTACATTCAGCAGTAGATCTTTCTATATCATCGGCTTCTATTTCGGCATCTCTTAATTGGTTTGTTCTCTCTAATACTTTTGGGAGCGATCATTTCCCAATAATTCTAAATATGCCTTCCAAGACTATTACTGTAAAAAAAGCTCCTCCTTTACTTAAATATAAGTTGGGTCCTTTGGAAGCTTGGGATAAATACTCCGAAACAATCAATCAATTACTTCCTGATACGAACACGTCATCTAGCCTAGAGTCTTTGTATTCTGAGTTAATAACTTGTATCACAAACGCTGCTAACGCTAGTTTTATTATTAAAAAATCTGGAAAGTCTTACATTTCGTCTCCACCTTGGTGGGACTCAGATTGTTCAGACGCTGTCAATAAACGGAAAATTGCTGAAAATCAGTACAGCATTTCGATGACCGTAAATAATTATGTTAATTATCAAAAGGCAAATGCTCAATTCAAACGACTTGTAGCTAACAAAAAAAAAGGGGGTGGTTGTCTTACTGTGAAAGTTTATCACCCAAAACCCATCCTTCTTTAGTTTGGCAAAATATAAGAAGATTTCGTGGGTCTTTTATAGATAATAATATTAAAGTTAATGATAGGTCTACTTGGATTCAAGATTTTTCTCAAAGATTAGCACCTCCTTTTGTTCCCACTCGAGAAGAATGTATTCCTATTGTCATTGTTTCATCAGCTCTTTCAGAATTTGATCGACCTTTTTTAATTTCTGAGCTTAATATGGTTTTAGATGCTTTGAGAGATTCCTCGCCTGGAATAGATGGTTTTCCTTATTCATTTATTGCTAAAGGTGGTTCCGCTCTCCGCGACTTCTTCCTTGTCGTTGTGAACAAAATATTCGATGCAGGGTCACCTCCAGAGTCATGGCACTCCCAAATTATTATCCCTATTTTACAATCCGGAAAACAGAGTAATTATTCTACATCTTATCGACCAATAGCTTTATCATCAGCTCTTGCTAAAATTATGGAACATCTTATAAAAAATCGATTAGAATGGATAATCGAAAGTAGAGGTATTTTATCAAACAGACAATTTGGCTTCCGGAAAGGTGTGGGCACCATTGATAGTTTAAGCACTTTGGTCACGGATATTCGCCTCGCTTTTTCAGATAATAAATCTGTTATCGGAGCTTTTCTAGACATTTCTGCTGCATACGACAATGTACTTTTGGCAATTCTACAACAAAAGTTAGTGTAATTAAATATCCCTCCTAAACTAATTACAATTATATCGAACCTACTCATATGTAGGTCTATTTCCGTGAGATCAGATGACGGGTTCCTCTCATCCCGATTAATATGGAAAGGCCTTCCACAAGGATCTGTCTTAAGTCCCATTCTATTTAATATTTATTCCTATGATCTTCATCAGTCTGTTGAACCTTTCTGTAAAATACTTCAATATGCTGATGACTTATGTCTCTACATAGATTCGTCCGACTTTGATGTTGCTACATCTCGCTTAAATGCCGCAATACATCATTTGAATGAATGGTTATTTAATCACGGTCTCAGTCTTTCTGTTTCTAAGTGCTGCGTAGTTGTTTTTTCTAGAAAACGGGACATTCCGGCCACTCCGATTGTATCTGACCTCTTCCCATTCACGACCAAGTTAAATTTCTTGGTGTTATTCTTGACTCAAAATTATCAGGTATCCCTCACATGCAACATATTATTAATAAATGTGAAAAGAATATTAATATTCTTCGATGCTTGTCTGGTGTATGGTGGGGATCCCACCCATTTACTCAAAAACTTCTGTATAATGCATTAATACGTAGTCATTTAGATTATGGTACTTTTTTATTAGAACCATGTAGCAAGCTGTATTTAGTTAAATTAGACAATATTCAGTCAAAGTGTCTCCGCATCATCTTAGGAGCTATGAAATCCTCGCCTCTTAATGCCCTTCAAGTAGAATGTGTCGAACCCCCACTCAATTTACGAAGGCAGTATTTATCTGATAGATTTATAACAAAAATTTTGCAATTTTCATCTCATCCTTTACTTCCATCTTTACAATCTCTTTCACTAAAAGTGGGAACCAGCCGTTATTGGTCTCACAAGTCCCTTCCACGTGTTTTTCAAAGTATAAATAAATTTAATCATTCCCTTTCTTCGTTAGTCAGATATCAATCGAATCCCATATTTTCTACTCAATTTGCTTGTTTAATTTACCTCCCAGAAATCATTTTAAATTTAGGTATAGAAAAAGAGTCCCTCTCTCCTGATACGGAACTAAAATATAAAATTGATGTTCTTTGGAAAGATTGGCTTGTCATTTATACTGATGCATCTAAACTTTTGAACTCAGAGTGCGTTGGCTCCGCTGTTTGGATTCCCTCTCGCAAAATAATTTTGAGCATGAAATCTCCTGTCCATTCTTCAGTCTTTACTGGAGAAACTCTTGCTATTTTAGAAGCCGTCAAATTCATTGAATCCCATTCCATTAATAAAGCGGTTATTTTTACAGACTCAAAAAGCTGTCTACAAGCTTTACAATCAAATCAATTTCATGCCAAAACCAAATTTCCATTAATCCTCGACTTGAAAACTGCTTTACATCGATGTTTCCTTAATAACATTAAAATAGTCTTAGCTTGGATTCCTAGCCATTGTGGCATTTCAGGGAACACTCATGCCGATTCTGCAGCCAAGATTGCTTGTGATTCAGGAATTGATACCAATAAACTTTATTCTCATGACCTAGTAGCCCAATCATCAGTATTCCTTAAAAATTCTTGGTCTGAAAATTGGAAACATTCTATTCAGTTTAAAGGAAAATTTTACGCGGGTATTCAACCGGAAATTCCCTCTAAGCCTTGGTTTTTTAAATATAAACAATGCTCAAAGACATCTACCTCTACCATATGTAGAATGAGACTAGGGCATTGTTGTTCTCCAGTTTTTCTCGCTAAAATCAAAATTAAAGATAATTCGTTATGTGAATGTGGACTTGAGGAAGGAACTTTGGATCATTTATTTTTTAACTGTTCAAAATTAACGACATCATTTTATGATATTCTCCCTTCTTCTATTCCTAAACCTACTAACATGATAAATGTGTTATCACTTGTTCATACTGACTTTGTGAAAACTTTAAGTTATTTCATATCTTCTAATGGAATTAAATTATAATATCATAGAGCAAATTCCTAAAAAAATATTATCTATTTTTATTTCTATATATCATCTTAAAATATACATATATTTGTATCTATTAATCTCTTTCTGACTCTAAGATATTTAAAAACAGTAATAATTAAATTTCGTTTTTATCGGACTTATTTCAAAAAGTAAGCTGTTTCTATTTCACTCTGACGCTGGCAGAATGTATAAACTGTATACGAGGGCCAAAGAACAAGATAATAATAATAATAATACCGTCTTTGTTTATTTACTTTTGACTTAAAAGATGGCGTAGAAGTCATCAGTGTGGTCTTGTGAAAACATTGGTGACGCACTACAAAATCGGGGCAGTCCCAACAGCCTCCTGAAGGCATTGTTGTAGTGAACCCAGAAAGCATTGCATGCCTGTAGCGTATAATTGACCCACAAGCTACTGGCATAGAAAACCTGATAAAACACCTTAAATAGGGTTACGAGTATTTTGACCTGTTTCGTACACCTGGGAAACCTGCGAGCCAACATATTGCTTCAGACAGCCAATGCCTTCCATTCTCTTTCAATATCAAGGTCATTCTTGAAATCACCGGTTACTACGTGACCTAGATATTTGAAATGACTTACAGTTTTCAATGATTTCCCATCTAGAGATACGTGGGACACTCAGAAAATTTTGCGAAAATAATAAAAAATGTTCTATGGGTAAAAATGTTTTTATTAAATCTTTTCAAAGTACTCTCCACCAGCATCTATACAAAGTTTCATACGTCTTAACCAGTTTTCGAAACACTTTTTCCAGTCCGCCGCAGACACCTCATTTACAGCCCGCTGAAACGCTGACAGCGCATCTTTCGGCGATGAAAATTGTATCCCTTTGAGTTGACTTTTTATTTTAGGAATAAAAAGAAGTCACACGGTGCCAGGTCAGGGCTGTAAGGAGGGTGATCCAAGAGTTTGACCGGCGTGCTGTTCAGGAAGTCCGTCGTTTTGAGCGCGGTTTCAGCGGGAGCGTTGTCGCGGTGAAGCAGTAGCCCGCGGAGCCCTGTGTTTGGTCGATTGTTGCTCACAACTGAGAAAACTACTGGCAAGCATTTAGTAGTATACCAGTCTCCGTTAATACTTCTTTGATCTTGTAAAGGAATTGACACCAAATAGCCAGTCATATTGAAAAAACTTGCGATCAAAATCTTCCCACCGCTTCTAGATCTCTTCACTTTGGTAGGGGTCGTTTCGTTTTGAAATACCCAAACCGTCGACTGGCGCTTCGTTTCTGGATCGTATTGATAAATCCAGGACTTTTCACCTGTAACGATGTCGTAAACACACCGAGACGAGCCAGCATCAAATTTATTAATCATATCACGACACCGTTCCACCCGGGCCTGTTTCTGTACCTCGGTGAGGTTGTGTGGCACCCAGCGTGAACTTATCCTCCTCACGTGAAGATGTTCGTGAAAAATCTCATGAACGCTTCCCGATCCAATCTGCATAATGTGTTGAATCTCTAGATACGTTATTCGCCTATTGTCATGAATTAAATTTTTCACTTCCACCACGTTTTCATCCGTAACAGCCGTTAGAGGGCGACCACTTCTTTCTTCATCCCGCAAAGTTAATCGACCACGCTTGAATTCGTTATACCAACGATACACGGTTGCCTTGGAAGGCCCTTTATCCATAAAGCCATTTGAAGTCTATCGTATGATTCGTCTGGTTTTAAGCGACATTTGAAATCGTAAAAAATCATAGCGCGAAAATGTTCCCGGGTCAGATTCATTTTTCAGTAAGACACGACAATTTAAAATAGCTCGTAAAAATAAAGAGGGAAATTTTAAAATTGGAACGTACCTTTTTTTACTTATAAAGACTCATATTTTCAGTATACATTACAACCAGCCAGTGTTTCATACACTAAAACCTTTTTTCTCAATACTTTCTGAGTGGCCTGGTATAGGAGGCACATTATCAGGCTTTTTGCTACCAGCAATTAAATTTAAAATGAATGAAAATAATTAAAATGAGCTGAGCAAGTTAGGGAAATCTCAGTCTTGAAGCTTTAAGCCGTGTTCTTAATAAGACATAATTAACTATTCTCTATTGACTCCAATGGTGGATTCGATCATGACCCATTGTAAGAATCCTTTCAAAAGTCTTGCAAGGTCGTCTTCTACTAGTCAGTTTTCGTCATAAACAGAATAATAAATATAATCGCTCCCCATTTAACGATACTTTTTAATAAATGTATAGATATAGGAGAATATCCCGACTGTATGAAGTTAAGTAGGCTCATCCCACTACATAAATCAGGAGATAGTCAGGACTTTACCAATTATAGGCCTATTTATATTTTACCAGTTCTCAGTAAAGTTTTTGAGAAAATCATGTCCAACCAAATGCTTTCATATTTCAACAATCATAATATATACCATGACGAGCAATATGGTTTCACCAAAGGTAGGTCTACTGTAGATGCAGGAGTGTCACTAATGAAACATATTTTTAATTCATGAGAAAACTCCCGGGATGCTTTAGGTATATTTTGTGACCTCACAAAAGCTTTTGATTGTGAAAAAAAAGAAATAGCGTTGATTAAACTTAAATATTACGGTTTTAAAGAGCAAGCACTGAAATTAATGGCATCATATCTTAATAAAAGAATTTTAAAGGTTGATATGAACCACGTCGGAAGGATCGGAAATAAAGATGGACGTTCCTCAAGGTTCTATACTTGGCCCATTACTGTTTCTGATTTACATTAATGATTTACCATTTATGGTACAAAAGTATTCTGGGATGTTTGCAGATGACACATCTTTAATATTTAATATAGCGAGATCCTCTACATCTCTTGACGACGTAAATAAAGCTATCTCACTGGTATTGCATTGGTTTACTGTAAATAACCTGGTTTTGAATGCCAAAAAAACTAATAGTATTAAATTTATTTTACCGAATGTTAGGCAAGTTAATAACAATATTGTTATTGATAGTGAAAAAGTACAATTAGTAAAAAGACAAAATTCCTAGGGATAATAATCGATTCTAAGTTGCAATGGGGACCCCATATACTTATTTATTTATTTAGTTAATTAATACGTACACAAACAGCATTATAACAAACATTACCTTTTTACAAAAATTTTGATTTGGCTCTTTTACAATACCAAAAAAAGTGCACACAACATTATTGGTTATTATCGTTAGCAATTTTCTTCTTCTTAAATAATATTATTATCAAAGCTACTCCAAACAATAACAAACAATATAAATATAAGTAAAACTCCAAAGAATTACACCAAATTAATAATAATTATAAAACTAAATAAAGTACAATTAAATTAAAATTAAAATAACAATAATATGATTCAATAAAATTAGCAATAAAGTAAAAATAAGTAAAATGGAACAAAAAACTATTATAAAATAATAATAATATGGTTGCATTATACTTATTAATTTGTAGATTTAATCAATTGCCTACATTTTCTAAATGTAGTATCAATTGCCTACATTCTACTACACAACACTTTCTAAAAGGCTGAGCTCAGCAGCGTATGCCGTGCGTAAGATTAGAGAAATAGCAGACATAGAAACAGCTCGCATTGTGTATTTCAGTTATTCTCATAGTATTATGTCGTACGGTATTTTATTATGGGGTAAAGCGGCTGATCTTCATAAAGTTTTGACTAACAGCACGAACCACATTAGCTGAATCTATTGGAGTTATCAGTTGGAGATATTCTATCTAAGTTAGACTCATAATATTTACTACTCTTAATACATGTATATACATGAACACCTAAAATGGCTTGACACTAAGCTTATTATCCTAACACTATATATCTTTTTCGCCACTTTACTTTCCTCCATCCTTTTTATGTGCCCAAACAAACTTAATTTTCCGTTTTTTATCTTGTACACTACGTCATCTTTCATAACTAACCATTCACCAAATGAAACCTTACGTTACATATACTTCTGAGGATCTCATTTCTACTGTGTTCACTCTACGTTCATGCCTCTTTTGCCATGACCAATATTAATTACCATACATCCGCGTAGAGCAAGAATATCATTGTGTATTCGATTCATTGTATTACACTATTCGAAACTTTTTTTCATTCGATAGTTTTATACGAGCAATGATCACTGCTCGTATAAAACTACCCGTACAAAGATATAGGATTTATATAATAAAAAACATACTCTAGTTTAAAATAAATTTATGAATTTATTTATTAATATTAATCGCCGTAATAAAGCTTTAGCTTTTCTTGCTGACCTAACAAATATTGTTTTTTTATTCGCAAAATATCCAAACGGGTCATACACGACTTTTTGGTGCAGCTTAATACACCTCCTCCGCATTCACATGTGTTGCAATTATCACTGAAACAATTTATTTGGTTATTACGTGTGTTGTGGTCTCCAAATGGTGTGATTCTACCAAAGAAACTCAAAGAAGAATCAGAGCGAGAAACTCTTCAGCCTCATTTTGAAATTGATAGGGGAGAAGATAGTAGAGATAAAGTATCGTTGGTGATGGGTCTCCAACCGCATCGCCCAAAAATCGCTTAAAAAATCCTCACACCCTTAGTCACCTCTTACGACCCCCGTGGTTAGAAAGGGGTAGTGATATTCTAAAACGGCACTACTCGGCTACCAAAGATGTGCAAGGAAAATGAGCTTTATTTAACTGCTGCAAGTGAGTAGTCAATCAGAACCTCTCACATTGGACGATGTTCGATCCCCGCTGAGGGCAACATTTATATGATGGGCATAAATGATTTTTTCTTAGTCTTGGATGTTATTTATACATATGTGTATTTACAATATTAAATATATCGTTGAGTTAGTATCCCATAATACGAGTCTTACTTAGTTTGGGGCTGACTTGATCTGTGTATAATATGTCACATAAGAACAACTTAGTCATGTGGGTTTCCTCACGATATTTTCCCTCACCGTTAACAACCAAGATAAATTAACAACACATATGTCTTTAGAAAAGAAAAATTGGTGTAAGCCCGACCTGGGATTAGAACACTAGTCGTGGGATAAATAAAGGAAAGAAAAATTTCGACACTGGCGGGGATCGAACCTGCGACCTCGGGTAACGCCCCCGTCGCTCTGCCAATTGAGCTGCAGTGTCAATGGCTTCCAGTGCGAAATTCTTCTATCCTTTGTTTCTTTTACACTTTTAAATCCCAGCCAGTGTCGAAATTTTTCTTTCATTTATTTATTAGTAATAATCCCCACCAACCAACGTGATAGCCCATTAGCAACCGTGATAGCCCAGTGGGTAGAACACTTGGTTAGCGTGCAAACGACTAGTGTTCAAATCCTGGGTCGGGCCTACACCAATTTGTCTTTTCTAAAGACATATGTGTGGTTAATTTATCATGGTTGTTAACGGTGAGGGAAATCATCGTGAGGAAACCCACATTGCTGAGTTGTACTTAGTCATGTGACAGTGTATTCGTACAAAACGGCGATAGGCCTGCCCCCTATCACGTGAGTACACTGTCCATGCAAAACGTGGGTACTCTGAACACCAGGTAACAAAGTCACGTGATGTTCAGAAGTATTAGTACCTCTGCCAACCCCTTCGGGGATATTCAGCGTGAACGTTTATGTTATGTTATTATGTTTATTTATTAGTAATAATCCCCATATGAGGTTTTCATAAACAAAAACATTCAAACTAGTCGTTTGCCCAACAAGCGATATTCCACCCACACTATGTTATGCTGAGACGACACCCTTTTAGAAAGAAAGAAAGAAAGAAAGAAAGATAGTATTTATTCATTGCCTAAGGGCACAACTGTGACAAAATACAAATAATTCACAAATTATTATCGCCATATTAAAAGTACGTGGTAAAATAATCAAAAACAAATAACAACATAAAAAAAATAAAAAAGAAACAAAATTAAAAATACTAAAAAAAAAAGCACACAAAGGCTTTTGGCAATGTTAATTAATGTTTTTCCTATATATATTTTTTATCTTTGTGTTTTCAATGTGTTTTCTATTATGTGTCATTCTGTTTACGTTTGTGTGTATGTGTGTTAATTTGCCAAATAAATGTCTTTTACTTTACTTTTACTTTTACTTTATCACGTCGTAATAAAACTTACTTGTAAATCATTCCTTCTTCACAATTATCAAGCCCAGTGAGACCATTGCTGTAAGGGTCAACCGTAGTGCATCCCTTAATTTCTTTGCATTTCAATATATCATCAGTACATGTACAAACTACGCATTTATTTGCGTTGGTAGTTGGCAATTTATCGCATTTTTGTCCTGCAGTATTACAAGTATTACAGTACAGTATTACATTTTTTTAAGTTATTAAGCGACTAACGGTATTGAGGCTTTTAAGGGATTTTTGGGCGATGCGGGCTTATTCCGTTTATCCACCCTAAAAAATCCTCCCTAAGGCGGATATTCGGAAACGCGTGTCCTTCTATCCACCCTGAACGGGGTGGATATTCGGAATGCATATAATATGGTTCTTCCGATTTTTTACCCCAAGTACAGTAATTTACAGAAACATACACAACACAAAATGGGTCCAAGGAACATCGTGAACATTAAAATACTTAATATAAACATACCTACTTTCTTACTTACAGTTTGAATAAAAATATCTTACAAACTTAGGGTCTTTTTTCTGTAAATGACTGGACGTAGGCAGGGTAGAAAATCGGAAGAACCATATTATATGCATTCCGGATATCCACCCCGTTCAGGGTGGATAGACGGACACGCGTTTCCTAATATCCGCCTTAGGGAGGATTTTTTAGGGTGGATAAACGGAATAAGCCGCGATGCGGTTGGAGACCCATCATCAACAACCTTTATTTTGCCATCTTTTCCCCACTCAACTTTCCGAAAGTGGCTGAGAAATTTCTGGTTTCTTAGCTCTAGCTTCCCTTCTAGGGATTTAAAGCCGTGAGTGTATGTATGTATGTAAAAAAAATATTATTCTAGTATATACTAAATTAAAGAAATACAATTACGAAGTGTAAACCCTAGATTTAACCTAGCCATAAACATGAGCTTTAACATAAGGTTGTATGATTTTAAATGTGTATTTTCTGAGATTAGATCGATACGATACCTGTTAAATAGTACTTATTGAGTACTTCAATAGTACATATCGAGTAGAAAAGTATAGGTATTGAAAAGTCAAGTCCTCGATTTCAAAAAGTATCAAAAGGCTTGACTCCCTTTTCAGAATGCATATCAATATGATAAATAATGTTCTCAAAAAGGCTGCCTTGCGAATTTTAACAAAAAAAAAGAAGTGTAAAAATCGAAATCGCGCGAATACTAAAAGTATTTACGATTCTGGAATATTTAAATTAATATTTAACTTGACTAATGAATAAAGAATAAGTAATATTTATTTATTATTTTTATTTATTAGTAATAATCCCCACATGAGGTTTTCATGAACAAAAAGATTTAAATTATGTGAGAGTTAGGCGTTTTCAACATTTGCATTTTTATCTGAAAAGGTAGACAAGTGGCCTCCCGAATTAGTAAAAATTCGGAGGTAGGAAACGCAAACACTACTTAAACGTGTAAAAGAAATAAAGGATAGGAGAATTTCGCGCTGGCAGCCATTGACACGGTGGCTGAATTGGTAGAGCGACGGGGGCGTATACCCGAGGTCGCGGGTTCGATTCCCGCCTGTGTCGAGATTTTTCTTCCCTTTATTTATTCTTTATTTATTTGAGTAATACGTACCTGTTAGTTTCTCAGCAATCAAACTATGGTACTTATCGTAATCAGGACAATATTTCCGTTGACACACTCTGTTTGTAGTAGAAAGACATAAACACATATTACATCGAAATTTGAAATAAGTCCCGGGCTTGCATTTACCACCAATAGTAATCAATTGGGGGGCGGATGCTATTTCTTGATCAGAAAACGGCGGACGTAAAAGTTCAGGTGCTAGGTTGTGTCCTGTAGATTAAAATATTATGAAAGAAGTACATACATACATATACCCACGGCTATAAATCCCTAAAAGGGGTAGCCAGACCAAGAGAATTCATTTTTATTTCTTCATTACATACATATATACTCACGGCAATAAATCCCTAGGAGGGGTAGCCAGAGCTAAGGAATCAGAAATTCCTCAGCCATTTTTGGAAATGTGAGTGGGGAAAAGATGGTAAAAGTAAAGGTTGTTGGTGATGGGTCTCCAACCGCATCGCCCAAAAATCCCTTAAAAGCTCCAATACTGTTAGTCGCCTTTTACGTACACCCATCGGCAGAAACGGGGTAGTGCTATTCTAAGCCGACACTACACTGCAAACATATGTTTGAGTATATACTCACGGCTATAAATCCCTAGAAGGGGTAGCCAGACCAAAAAAAATCATTTTTATTCCTTCATTCTTCTTTTTTATGTTTTTTATTTAAGTATTTGTTACAATTTTTAAGTGCTGTGTAGTATCAGCTTAGAATAGCACCACCCCATTCCTTCCGGTGGGTGTCCGTAAGAGGCGACTAACGGTATTGGGGCTTTTAAGGGATTTTTGGCCGATGCGGTTGGAGAACCATCTTTATTTCACCATCTTTTTCCTACGCAACTTCAAAAGTGGCTGAGGTATTTTTAATTCCCTAGCTCTGACTAACCCTGTAAGGAATTTATAGACGTGAGTATATGTAAGTATGTACAATATTGTAACATCTTTTATTTACCATGATTCATGCAAATACCGATTTCAATGATTTCATGAATCATTCGCACACTTTTACTTTAAGTAAGGGTGCGGGGCTTTCTAAGTGGTTTTTGGGCGATGCGGTGAAGACCCATCACCAACGATACTTTATTTTTACCATCTTGTATCCTGTCAACTTTGAAATGTGGCTGAGGAGATTCTATGATATATCTATATATCTAGATTCTACGGCGATAGGCCTGCCCCCTATCACGTGAGTACACTGTCCATGCAAAACGTGGGTACTCTGAACACCAGATGACAATGTCACGTGATGTTCAGAAGTATTAGTACCTCTGCCAACCCCTTCGGGGATATTCGGCGTGAACGTTTATGTTATTTTATGTTATGAGATTCTATCTCTGAAGTTCTGACCCGTTCCGGTATTTATGGTGGTGAGATATGTACGTATGTTCTATGTCCTAATAATGAAAAAACCCTTACCATTTACTTCTTTATCAATTGTAGAACAAAGTGTAGTTCTATTATAGGAGCAGAAGCATAATTTGCAGCTTTTGTTTCGGTATATTCTTCCAGGTAGACAGTTATCTTTCACCAGTTCAAATTGCGATGTAACTTCAGAACAAGTAGATCGTCCAACTCTATGATAATCTGAATATAAAAAAGAACAACAGGGTTAAAAAGGTAGGCTCATCAAGATCATCCACGCGGCTCTAAGAGCAGGCTCGGCACGCGTGGGATGGGCGTCGGGATTGCTCCCATGGCCCAGCTTCGTCTCGGGGGGGAACGTCCCCCCCGGTCATTGGGCACCTCCCCAGGCGATGGAGGGGAGGGATGGCTATCCCCATTTCTGGGGATTAGCCACTAAAGAGGGAAAAAGTAGGCGTCCAAAGTATGAAGAATTAAAGAGCACGTATGAGAAGATTGACGGATGTGAAGTAAGCTAAAGGGACAAAGTGGCGATCGATAGTCTCTGCCTACCCCAATGGAAATTAATAGCGTGAGAATATGTATGTTTATGTATGTATGGGTAAACGATTAGCTATTCATACATACATACATATACTCACGGCTATAAATCCCTTAAAGGGGTAGCCAGAGCTGAAGAATTTAAAATGCCTCAGCTACTTCATATTATTCATACATTCATATATATCACGGATATAAATCTCTAGAAGGAGTAGCTAGAGATTCATAACAATAAATTCTTCAGCTCCGTTTGGTAGTTAAAGGAAAAGATTGTAATATAGATGTTGTAAGTAAGATATGATGGGTACCCAACAGCATCGCTCAATTTTTTTAAATTTTTATTTCGTTTGGAAGATTAACAGGTTTAAATCAATTAAAAATAACAACAATTATTACAAGAATCCATTTGAAAAATCTTCACTTGCACAAATCTGTATTACATACATACATACATATACTCACGGCTATCCCTTAACGGGGTAGCCAGAGCTTTGGAATGAGAAATTTCTCAGCCACTTTTGGAAGTTGCGTGGGGAAAAGATGGTGAAATAAAGGTTGTTGGTGATGGGTCTCCAACCGCATCGCCCAAAAATCCCTTAAAAGCCCCAATAATGAATAAATCGCTACTTGACTCCGTTTTTCCCAGTGCCTGGAAAACAGCCATTGTTCGACCAATCCCCAAAAAACCGAACCCAGTATCACTGTCAGAATTGCGTCCTATAAGTTTGTTACCGTGTCTGTCAAAAATACTTGAAAAAATTGTTTGTGAACAGTTAACAAAATATGTCGAACCAAATGAAATTTTACCTGTTTATCAATCGGAATTTCGAAAAAAACACAGCATATCGACAGCTTTAATTGATGTTATGGATAACATACTCTACGCACAAGACAGAGGTGAAGCCACTTTACTGGCTTTACTCGACTTTTCCCGCGCTTTCGAGTGCATGAACAAATCCTTGATTTTGGCTAAATTGGAGTATTACGGTTTGGAATCACGTAAGATAAATTGGTTCGATAGCTACCTTAACTCACGCTCCCAAATCGTTGAATTACATAGGAAAAGCCGAGACGAAGCACAGTACTCCAACAACCTTCCTGTTCCCAGGGGTGCCCCTCAAGGCTCGATATTGCCTCCGATTCTTTTCATAATATATACAGCTGATATAGTTAAATGTATTAAGAATAGTCATTACCACATGTTTGCCGATGATTTACAGATATATCTGTGTAAAAAGTATCGGGAATATGTCAATAAAAAGACCCGCGCAGAAGAGGTCGTTCAAATTTTTTTACTGCATGTTGGTAGCACTGGAGGGCAATTCTCGCAAGTTCGATATCATTACTATCATAGAAATTATATCAAGTGTTCAATGTCATGTGAAAAATATCACAAAGTGAAATATATTTCTATTGATAGATTGAAACTGTATTCTCGCACACGGTAGTAATTTTTCCTTAGACATTAAAGAACGAAGACCGAAATCAATGATCCAAGCGAATGAATTGAACGAAAGGTCAGTTTAACTGTCATCTTAGATATGAAAAGGTCTTCATATCTGTCAATATTTTTACTCGACATTGGCGAAATAATTGTGGCAAACACGATTGAAGCCACCTTAAAAAATTGAATATTGAATTTCTCAATATTTACATATGTTTTGGTTTGTTTAAATTTTCTTTTAAGTGTACTTTGCCGGTAACAAGCAAAGTCGGAATTCCCAAATGGACCATCCGACAACCGAATTTAGTTTTTGAAATTTCATTATGGAAAAATAATATATTTTTATATTTTAATAATATAATTAACGTTGATCCAAGTAGATATTATTTACAACTTTTAAGACTATTTGATCTATGATCCATTTAATATATTTACCTACATTTTAGTTTCCTATCTATAAGTATTCAAACAAAATTTGTAAACAAAATGGCTACCGTTCGCACGACATCTTCAAATATCATCATATCGTCTGATCGTGACCACACGATATCATCCTTTGATATATATCATCATATCGGCTGGTTTTCAATAGAAAAATATCGATCCGATGGAGTGAGAATAGCTCAAGTCAAATATCGATCGCAAAATATCACAAAAGTGATAAATATCGAAAGTGATATAATATCTACCGTGTGAGAATTGCCCTCCTGTACTGATTTAGCGCGCAAAATTTGAGCGGGATCTGTTATTTAATTTGTTTTAAACTACATTTTTTGTTGGTCATAGTTTTGAGTCCTCGGCGATTTTTACAATGGAAAATATTGTTGAACAAAGAGTGTGCTTTAAATTTTGTGTTTCGAATGATATTTCATGTGGTGAATCACTAAAAATTTTGCGAAATACCTACGGCGAATCGTGTATATCGAAAACAAGGGCTTATGAATGGCATAAGCCTGATAATGCACCATCACACACAGCCATTATAGTGAAAGAGTTTTTAGCGAAAAATTCAACAAAAGTTCTCGACCAAGCACCGTATTCACCTGATATGGCTCCGTCTGACTTTTTTTTATTTCCCAAGTTAAAATTACCACTTCGAGGAAAACGTTTTGAGTCGATAGAAGCCATAAAAGAAAATTCGCTGAATGAGCTAAAGGCCATACCGCAAATAGCCTATAAAAAATGTATGGAAGACTGGGTGAAGCGGTGGAGATGTTGTATTGCAAGCGATGGGGCCTACTTTGAAGGCGATAAAATAAATTTAGATGTATTTGTATTTTTGTTTTATTGACAAATTCCCGATACAGAAAAGAAAATAATTACAATTTAAAAACAAAACGTCAAGTCATATCTAGGTATGCATAGTCACAGATTCATAAATTTAGACTTGGTTTTAGTTTCTTGTTAGAAGGAGACTATAAATAAACATGGGTCTTTTGTATTTGTTTATTTACTTAATTAGAGGTTTGTTCATATATATTTTTCATTTTTTTTTGTTCTGTATCTGTTTGTAATTTTAGGAAATTTACTTTAAATATAATAATTTGTTTTGTATTGTTTGTAGAGGTTATAATAATTTCAATTAATTAAAATTAACTGGTTTCTCAAGATACAGGCTTAGCCTACTTTTAGAACCCCTGTATACTTGTAATAATGCATGTGAAATATTAATAAATGATTTTTGTTTTTTTTTTTATTTTATGGCAACTAGGGCAACTACAACGCAATCTCTACGCTCGAAAGGTTGACTGCAAGAGATCGCTGTTTAGCGATAAGTCGTCCGTTGTTTATCTGTATAATGTATATTAATTCTGTAATAATATTTATATTTTGATAGTTGTTTTACTGATTTGGTTCAAAAATACATATTTCTAAGATCACAGCCATCTATTAATATTATAAATGTAAAAGTTTAGTAGTTTGTGTGTTTGTAATGTATACGAATATGAATGAAATTTGACAGTATGTAAGATAATGACCCAGATTAAGACATAGGATACTTTTCATCCAGGGAAAAATTGACCAATTAAATATTCACGGCTGATTGAAGTAAGGGTACCGGAAAAAACGCCTAAAGTTTGGCATAAGCAAATTTACAGTATGAAGCCTTAATGGTCATAATTCTGATATATATATCTGTGTATGGGTTCGATCCCCGCTGAGAGCAACATTTATATGATGAGCATAAATAATTCTTATATATTAAACGAGAGAGGGTGGATTTTGGGAAAAAGCCTGTGTCGCGATGCTAAGAGCTAGAAAATTGGTTCAGGTATCAAATTGAAGGTCTCCATCTGAAGTTTTACCGAAAACTCATACATTTTCCAAAACTGGATTAGTTAAATTGTTAGCAATTTATAAATTGTCAAAATTGGCCCATAGACTTTGCTGGAGCAGAAGCGCGCGCAAATGTGTAAGTCACGAGATTGAATTGATTCGCTCGCGAGCAATTTTCAATTTTGGATTTAAACCGGATGCAAAAAAATGTAGCCCACGCGGACGTAGTCGCGGACAAAAAGCTAATCGTTTCTTAGTCTTGGAAGTTGTTTATATGTGTATTATATAATATTAAATATATCGTTGAGTAAGTATCTCATAATAAAAGTTTACTTAGTTTGGGGTTAACTGGATATTTATTTATTTAATGTTGGGTGATCAACAAAGTGTAATATTACTAGCCAGCGATATGAGCGCTGTGAATGTCGAGATCTCGTTGTTTCCGTGCTGTGAGCTTGCTGTGCAACCCTCACCAGTAAAAATCAAGGGAAAATATATAATTTTTGAAACGTTCTAGAATACCCCATTTCTTTCCGTGGGTGTACGTAAGAGGCCACTAATAGTATTGGGGCTTTTTAAAGGCTTTTTGGGCGATGCGATTGGAGACCCATTACCAACAACCTTTATTATACTATCTTTTGCCCACTTAACTTTCAAAAGTGGCTGAAAAATTTCTAGTTCCTCAGCTCTGGCTACCACTGTTAGAGATTTATAGCCGTGAGTACATGTATGTATGTTCTAGAATAGAATACCACAAATACCACCGCCACTTCCTCCTGAGCATAGTAGAATTGAGTGATGGGGTCTCCAACCACATCACCCAATGACCATTTAAGAAGCCCCATACCCTTAGTCGCCTCTTACGACACCCGTGGGTAGTAAGGGGTAAGACATTAGCCAACGGCCATTAAGAAGAAGAATGTAAGAACTATTTTACGTGTTAAAAATTGAACCACACCTTCTAGAATGTGAAAAGATTCCTAGTATATATAATCTAAAACTTATAAATATACTTAATTTCTACCATCTTTCCCCTACCAACTTCTAAAACGTGGCTGAAGGGGTTATAGCTCTAAAATTCTTGCTACCCCAACCTGCTACCTTTTTTTGGGATTATGGCCGTGAGTATATGTATGCATGTATGAACAAATTGAACCTTACTTACTAGGATGAGAAAAGATTCCCAGGATAAATAATCCAAAACTGAATATTCGCAAACAAATCATTTTTCGTAAGTCACCAACAGTACTAAACCTTCTGGCTTCTTACAGACGATAAGGAAATTGATTTTTAAATTAGATTTTACGATACATACACATACTCACGCTGTAAGTTCTCATTGGGGTAGGCAGAGACTATCGATCGCCACGTTGTATGATCCTGGCAAACCACTGTAGCTTCGTTCACATCAATCAAAGTTTTCATACATGCTCTTTCATTCTTCATACTTCGGACACATTTTTGAGCACATTTAGTGAAAAAACATAAAAAAAAACTGAAAGTGTATTATTTTAAATCTTTTTGTTCATGAAAACCTCATGTGGGGATTATTACTAATAAATAAAGGAAAGAAAAAATTCGACACAGGCGGGAAACGAACCCGCGACCTCGGGTATACGCCCCGTCGCGTCGCTCTGCCAATTGAGCTACCGTGTCAATGGCTGCCAACGCGAAATTCCTCCATCCTTTATTTCTTTTACACGTTTAAGTAGTGTTTGCGTTTCCTACCTCCTAGTGAATACACTATGCTTGACAATAGTCAAGCAAACTTGAGGAAAGACCTATGGCGAGGGTATACATCCGATCCCGTTCTCACTAAAATTAATCCAATTACTAATAATTAATGTAAACCGTTTCAATGATCGTTCTATCGTCCTCGCTTGCTGTAGTGCCGGCTTAGAATTTCACTACCCCTTTCTACCCACGGTTGTCGTAAGAGGCGAGTTTAAGAGGTTTTTGGGCCATGCGGTTGGATACTGTTAGGCGGCCGACCCTGTTAGTCTTTTTAAAAAAAACTACAAAATACACCCTAAAGTTTATTAAAGGAAAAACACCAATATTCTCACAACACGAAACAAAGTACTGATTTCCTAAGTTGATAGGCGCTAAAGCCAAGATGCGCGTCTCGCGAGGTCCAGAATCTAACTGACTAAAAATAATGAATTAATATAAAACAATAACTATTATTCAAAGAAATGCTGACTTTCAATAATATACTAAGGAAAATAACTAGTGTGACTGAGATGCTGATTGAGCTCTAAGTACATAGAAATAAGGGTTATAACAGCTCCCCCTTTTTGACGAAGCTTTATCCTTGAAGGGTGAAGCGGAGTTATTAAAATATCGAATCAACTTTAGAAATCAGTCTAACATAAATCGAAATAATACATGACAGAAATAATAAACACATGACATTTAAAATTAGTTTCTAAGTAATAAAAATTAATAAAATCTTAACATAAAATAAATTTTATTGAATTAGTCGTAACATATGAAATATTTGACAATACACATTAAGCATTAAAAGTTGAGATTTCTATTTGAAGACATGTAATGTTTAGAAGGGGCTGGTAGAGACTTTAAAGATTTATTATCATCATCGGATGAGGATACTTCGAACATTTCTATATTGTTTGAAACAGAGGATTTGTTTTTTACAGATTTCTTGTTATGACATTGATTGAATATTTGTATACAACATTGAGATTTTGAATTACGATTGGTTTTAAAACATTTATATATTCTGTAGCTTAAATACAACATAATAGTGAATACACCGATATAAGTTGCAAAGGAATAATAAGAGCTATATTTTATAAAATGTGATTCCTTTTCCATATTATTAATTTCGTTCTCTAAATTATCCAAATCATGTGAAGCGTATTTCAAGGAATCTAAGTCTATTTTCGTCAAACTGATCGGTGTTAAAAATGATAAAGAATGATTAAGTTTTTCTTTCTTACAACATTCATCATTTGTAATGTCGAAATTAACATTTAAAGGAGAGTTTATTAAGTATGAGTAACTATTACTTGGTAACAATTGAATCGTTTTAGAAAAACCAATACATTCTTCAGTTAATTTAACTGTGCCGGTTCCAACAATGGAATAATCAACAATATTGTCATTACATTTTACAGTTAGCTTATTTGGGATGGATTGAACATATATCCATTTATTATTAAGTAGTCGCTGCCAAATATCGACATCACCATAAATTAAATTAGACTTACAGAGAGTAGGCAGAGACGTAATAATTTCTGTTAAAAGTTTTGATTCGCAAGTAGGATTAGTTACGGTTGAAAATATGGATATTAATTCACATATAGAGTAGTTGTTGTTTATAATTTTACACTTGTCTAGACTGTCTAACATAGCAAAATACAATCTGTTATCGCTCAGTGCGATATAGTTATTAGAAGGTTGAATCAAAGCAAAAGTTGACGATGTCTTATCTTGATGAGGTGTAGGCAGAGGAATGTTTTTGTAAACAATGAACTTGTCGTTCGTTATTAACGGAACTCGCAAAATAAAAACAATCTTATTATTAAAATAATATGAACTTAATGTAGACACATCTATTAAGGAGTGGATAGAGTTGATATTTAACTGAACTGGGAATTCCGAATTCTTACTTAATTGATTACTATTCCTAACTAATTCTTTATATAAATTTAAAGGACTTATTACGCTAGGATGTAAAATATTAAGCTTAGAAAATAATATAGCATTAAGAGTAGTGTCTAACAAATTAGATATAGATAATAAAGAACCTTCTATAATATTTAGTAAACTATTAATCCTAGTTATATAATAAAACATATCATCTAATTTTGTCACTTGGGATATCACCTCGTTTAGGTGGTCAATCTGCGCGTTTAATTTTATTTCATTTTGGTTAAGCTTATAAATAGAGGAGTTAAAATTATTAATTGTAGACTGAATTATATGTATGTTATCTTTCATTAGATGGAACAATTCGGATTCGCTCTTTTTGCAGGATTCGATCGCTGCATCGTACTTTCTCGCATCATCGGCGTCTAAAGTGCCAAAAAAGAATTTTAAGATCTCGCCACCGAATTCGAGAGATCTTTTAAATCTATGTGTTGAGTTGTCGTTTAATATAATATGGGATAAGGATTGCAATTTAAGATAACTAGATTGTAATAATATTTCGTTTGGGTTTAAAACGTCTTTACAATTAATTAAATCATGTGATTCTATTTTATTACATAAGTTTTCTGTATTTAGTAATAGCTTTTCGATATTGTTGAGATACGGTTCAAGAGAAATTATATCTATGTGAGTAATTATCTTCCAATAATTGTCATAAAAACGTATGTTAGTAATAGGTTCAAAGTATATTCCGGGACTGTGGATAATTGGCGTTATCTTGGAATCTGCGTGGCATTTGTAGCACAATGCTCTGTAAATAAATATAATAATTCTTGAATTATAATGTGGCAGGTTTAATTTGGTTCGTATGGTATTTAACGGATTTACGACCTATCTGTAACGTGACATTATGTTTATTGTGGATTTTAATTATTTTGTAAGGACCTTTCCAAATAGGAGCTAGGGCTTTACGCTGTTTGTGGTGATGTTTTAGGTAGACCATATCACCTGTTTTATAATTGGTTTCATGCGAACTAATATCGTAATATCGTTTAGATATTTCTTTCTTTGTTAAAATATTTTGGATAGCTTTCTCGCGGCTGAACCGCATTCTATATTGAAGAGCGCGTATGTATTCATCGTATGTAGTGTTATTATTAGTTTCATATAAGGAATTAGGGATCTGGGGTTTATAACCGTACAAAAGTTCGTAAGGGGTAAACTCAGTTGTACAATGTGGTGTAGTATTATAAGATAAGATAGCTGTAAATAAATAGCAATGCCAGTCGTTTTGGTTTTCGTTTACAAAAGCTTTTAAATATTCTTTCAAGGTAGCATGTGAGCGTTCAAGCGCTCCATTGGTTTGGGGGTGATAGGGAGTAGTGAAAAGAGATTTAATTTTCAATATTTCCATTAGTTGTTTGAATAATTCAGAGGTGAAGCATGTACCTAAATCAGTGAGTATAGTTTTGGGGAATCCGAAAAGAGACATGAAATGAACTAAGTTACGAGCTATCTCATTACTAGTTGAAGTTACCATGGGGTAGGCAGAGGTGAACTTTGTTAGATCATCCTGTAGGGTTAATATGAACTTAAATTGTTGAAAACCTGCTTCGGGTAAGGGGCCTACTATGTCGAGAGCTAGACGTTCAAATGGTCTAGTGGAAGTTGAGGTTATCTCCATCGGAGCTTTATTGGATAGTCTTAACGGTTTATTTATTTGACATAATTTACACTTCTTTACGTAATCTTCAATGTCGGAACGCATACCTTTCCAATAGTATGCAGCTTTTATTCTATTATACATTCTTTTAGAACCCGGGTGACCCGCAATAACAGAGTCGTGGTTCTCTTTTAAAATTTTAGGTATTTCTACGGGAGTTGGATAAATCATTTGATTTTTGTATATATGGACTTTCAGGTTCGAATCATGGAAAACATGAGATATCATGTTATAAATTTTAATATAAGGTAACTTAGAAAAAGGGTCAGAAAAATCTGAAAGAGCTATATCGGTTAAATCTGTATGGTCTCTTAATATAGTATCTCTTAATAAAATTAGTAAATTGTAAATATCCTTAAATTTAGTTTCTTCATAATGGTGTACCTTCGTGTATAAAAAATAGTATAATTTATTCTTATCGCTAATCAATTGTATTGTATAAGGTTCTCGCTCGGAGTGGAGCAATTCTGCTGAGTTACTTAGTTGAGATAATATTTCTTCAGAGTTGGGCATAGAATAGTCGAAGTCTAAAGAGATAGGACAAGCGATTAATTTTAACTTACTTAAATGTAAACTTTCTAAATGTTCTTCTATAATAGTGTTTGGGGTTGGCAGAGATTTAGTAAATTGATCCTTAAAGTATTTTTCGTAACTAGAATTAAGTAAATTATTATGATGAATAGCATTAACGGGGCAACGGGATAGTGCATCGGCATTAGAGTTAAGACGGCCTTGTTTGTATACTATTTCGTAGTCGTATTCTTCTAATTTGAGACGCCAACGAATAAGTCGGCTTCCAGGATCCTTAACATTGAAGAGCCAAACTAAAGGGCGATGATCAGTTACGATTTTAAATTTTCGGCCAAAAAGATAGGGTCGGAAAGTTTTTACGGCGAATATAATCGCAAGAAGTTCTTTTTCTGTGGTGCAGTAATTACCTTCGGGTTTGTTCAAGGTCCGTGAAGCATATGCTATCGGTTTATCTTTGCCTATTTCACCTTGGGATAGCACTGCACCTATAGCATAATTAGAGGCGTCGGTAGTGACGATAAAAGGTTGAGAGAAATCGGGATATTGAAGCAAAGGAGCTGAAGTGAGTTTATCTTTTAAATTTTGGAAGGCATATTCTTGATCTTGAGCCCATATGAATGGAGCATCTTTCTTTAAAAGAGAAGTTAGAGGTTTTGTAATCTTTGAAAAGTCTTGAATGAAGCGTCGATAGTATCCGACGAGACCAAGGAATGATTTTATATTTTTAGTGTTTTGTGGTATAGGAAATTCGGAAACGGCCTTGACTTTTTCGGGATTAGGGGAAACACCTTTATCGGTGATAATATGGCCTAAATACGCGACTTCGCGTCGGAGAAATTCGCACTTGTCGGGCTGCAATTTAAGGTTGAATTTTCGGAGTCTTTCAAAGACGAGTTGAAGTTTAGATATGTGCGAATGAAGGTCGTGGGAGTAGATAATACAGTCATCCAAATAAATATAGCAATGTAGGCCTTGAAGGCCGGAAAGGACGGTATTCATGAGCCTTTGGAAAGTTACAGGAGCGTTTTTCAATCCAAACGGCATCCTGGTAAATTCGTAATGACCGGAGACTTCGGAATTGGTGCTAACGGTGAATCCGGTTTTTTGTGCATCTCCAGGGCACATCTTTAATTGCCAAAATCCGCTCACTAAATCTAGCGTTGTAAAATACTTGGAGTGTCCCAATTGGTCTAAAATATCGGTGATTAATGGTAAGGGATAACTCTCAGAAACGGTGATATCATTGAGACGGCGGTAGTCGATGACTATCCTCCATTTCTTTTTACCGGAGGCATCTATTTTTTTAGGAACAACCCATATCGGTGCGCTCCAGGGTGAATTAGAGGGTTTTATAATATTTTGGTCAAGCATTTTCCTTATTTGACTATCGACTTCACCTTTATGACAGTCAGGAAATCTATATGACTTGACATGGATTGGAGGTGTGTCTCCAGTATTAATCTTATGTTCTATCGCACTGGTAAATGATAAAGGTTCACCCTCTAGGTGAAATATGTCTGAGTATTGAGAGCAGCATTCCAATAAAGATTGTTTTTCTTCAGAGTTTAAATGAGAACAACGAATAAGTTTTAGAACAGAGTCAGTGCGATTAATTTTAGGGGAATAGGTGCAACTAGTATTATAAATCTTACAAGAGTCAATAAGTTCAAAAGGTGTTATCTGCACTGCATAGTCTTTGATTTCAATGTTCGAGTTAGTAGTATTCAAAACAGTAATGTTAGCTTTCTTATTAGGTTTGATGGAGACAATGCAATTTGCGACATAAACACCATCGCATAAGGTATGATCTAAGACTAATGCTTCATTGTTTTGACTAAGATCGGGCGAGTAATTTGAGATAGTGCACTCGATAACAGCTTCCGATCGGGCTGGAATAATATATGTAGGTTTCGTATACACTATGGGAATGGAATGTTTGTTTATAGAAAGAGACATGTTGGAATAATCTATGTTTGCTTTAAAGTGGCTGAGAAGATCACTACCTATTATACCATCGTAGTGGTCAAGATTTATGTCATCATTTGTCACATGAAATTTATAATTAAAGCTATCATTATTTAATATTATATCCATTTGGAATGTCCCTAAAGTGGTAATGAGGTTATCAGAGGTAGTAATACCTTTTATTCTTATAATTTCTCTGGAAAATTGTGGGTTAATGTCTAAACTCGACCTTTTTACGAGGGTGATGGTAGAGCCAGTGTCTATTAGAAAACATAAAGGTTTCGTACTGAAACTAGAATTCAAATAAGTATGTGGTAAAGAGACCTTTTTATTATAATTAATATTTGTTTCGTATATAGGTAAATTTTCGTCATGTAAATGGTTTTGTAAATGAATATTTTGCTTAAGAGTGGGCAGAGAAATAGTATTTTTGTCATAAGTTATAGAATGCAGTGGATTTCCTTCTATGGGAATTATAGAACTCGTTGGAGAATCACAAGGTGAATTTAGTAAAAGACTCCTATCGTGAGGAGATTTAGAACTCGTGAGGGAATCACGAGGTGGATTTGGTAAAAGACTCCTATAGTGAGGAGATGCAGAACTCGTGAGGGAATCACGAGGTGAATTTAGTAAAAGACTCCTATCGTGAGGAGATGTAGAACTCGTGAGGGAATCACGAGGTGGATTTAGTAAAGGACTCCTATTGTGAGGAGATGTAGAACTCGTGAGGGAATCACGAGGTGGATTTAGTAAAGGACTCCTATCGTGAGGAGATGTAGACCTCGTGAGGGGATCACGAGGTGGATTTAGTAAAGGACTCCTATCGTGAGGAGATGTAGAACTCGTGAGGGAATCACGAGGTGGATTTAGTAAAGATTTTGTAGAGGTAGTAGTGCCATTTAAAACTGGCGATTCCAATCGGCACTTAATCGGAATCATTCGCTGTTTAAATTAATTGAGTTAATTTCGGTAGTCAACTCGTTAATGTTAGCTGTAGAATTACTAGAATTATTATTAAGTGATTGGTTATTACGTTGACTATTATTGTATTTTAATTTACGGCATTCTTGAATAATGTGACCTTTATTCTTACAATAGTTACAGATTTTATTTGGATTAAATTTAGAGTTAAAATTATTATTAGGTGAATTAGGAGTTAAGCTAGAGTTATTTGAGTTTGGGCTAACATGGAATGTCGGTTGGAAATTATTTCGGTTAACTGGGGAGTTTCTTTTATTTCGGAAACATTCTGAAGAGCTATGACCTGGTTTATTGCATGTCGAACAGGTTCTGGGTGAGCGATTTGAATACCTGGATAAATTATATAATTTTTCCTCATCAATCGCTTGCTGTATTGCTTCATTTAGCGATGACGGGTTTCTACACCTTACTATGTTACTAATTGATGGGTTTAAACCTAATAAAAATGTATTTAATGCCAAATCTTCCATGGCCGCTACTCGGCCTGGGAGTTCTAATTCATTTGAACAGCTATAGTGGATGTCGGATAAGATTCTCGTTAGTATCGACTCTAGCCTTAGCGAATATTTAGTGACATCTTCAGAAGATAACTGCCTACAATTTTGAAGGTCTACTAATAGATGGGTAGAATGTTTCTTTTCTCCAAATGTATTTTTTAAGAATGTTTTTATTTCGTTCCAAGTGTCAAAGCTTTTTAAGCTACACGCAACTTGTGCTTTGCCTTCTAATTGAGATATAATGAATTTACATAAGACATTCTGTTGGTCCGGGGTGGACAGCGATATAGCATTCTCACAATTAGTGAGGAATGCAGGAAGTGACTCACGGTCACCATTATAGACTTTTATAAACTTTGTTAAGACTGACAATGGAACTTTATCTGTAACTGTTTCATCTTTAAGTTGTTTAGTTTTTACTTGCGTATCTTTAGACATGGTAAATAATGAGAAAAAATAGAAAAAATAGAAAATGTAAAAATTTGTAAAAAGTTTGTAAAAATAGTAAATTAAAATTAGTTTTGAAGACTTCTCCTGGCAGCAGCTCGACGAAAAGGCTGGAATATATAATTTGTGCAAACTTACAGTACCACGATGTAAATAACGAAGCGTCGGTTCATATTCACTTCACAAAACTGAATTTTAGCACTAACACAATTTGACACTAACACAATTTGAATTTTCGATGCTTGAATTTGAAGGAGCTGGCAGAAGAAGCACGATGTTATCTTGAGTTAGCCTGGCGCTCGGCGGGACTAAGGCGCTGGTGATGAGTTCGGAGATCGCGGGCTCGGGCTGGCGAGGCTTACCGTCGGACCTGGGGTGATGTGTAGCTGATGCAGGCTTTGCCTATGGGCAAAGTCTTACTGTCGATCAGAGACTTTTGCAGGGGACCTGGTTTTTGTTCTAGCTTCTTCGGTATCTCTTCGACGAAAGAAACACGCTAGAATCCCACTTCTGACACCAATTTGTTAGGCGGCCGACCCTGTTAGTCTTTTTAAAAAAAACTACAAAATACACCCTAAAGTTTATTAAAGGAAAAACACCAATATTCTCACAACACGAAACAAAGTACTGATTTCCTAAGTTGATAGGCGCTAAAGCCAAGATGCGCGTCTCGCGAGGTCCAGAATCTAACTGACTAAAAATAATGAATTAATATAAAACAATAACTATTATTCAAAGAAATGCTGACTTTCAATAATATACTAAGGAAAATAACTAGTGTGACTGAGATGCTGATTGAGCTCTAAGTACATAGAAATAAGGGTTATAACAATACCCATAACCAACGATACTTTATTCCCACCATCTTGTCCCATATCAACTTTGTGTGGCTGTTTTAACTCTGGAGCTCTGGCTACCCCTTTATCGGATTTATTGTGTTGAGTATATGTATGTATATATATTTTTATTACGTATTATATCTTAGACCAGTTCCAATCGCGATGCAAAGTCGGAACAAGTTGATCGTTGTGTTCGTCTCTTGTCTGTTAAAAGAAACACAAATTTGCAAATAATGGGCTCATCGATTAGCATTTCATCAGTTCTAAACTATGTAGTTTGGCTTAGAATAGCAAAATCTGTTCCCCACTCAACTTCCAAAAGTGGCTGAGAACTTATTCTAAAGCTCTAACTACCTCTTCGTATATGTATATTTTATAGGTATGTATGCCTATAAAGTTATTAAATGGTACCTAATCTACCCCTTGTTGTAGGGATTTATAGCCGTGAGTATATGTAGGTATTCAACCCAAAGCACGAAAAACGGTTCGGCCAAACAGTGCTTTTTTATATGGTAAGCACTGTTTCACTGACAGTTGCGTGCTAGATCTTGGAGTAAATAATAGGTCTTAAGAAAACGCGGTAAGGTCGATAATTGAAGAAAATTAAATATTTAATTGTCAAACAGTCTTGTCATTCTCGCGGTTCACTTTTGTGCGTTGAATTTGTATGGAGTGCGGCATCTTTGGTATATGTGATGGAAGATTCAACCAAAGTACCTCGTCTTGGGTCGCAGTTACGGCCGTCGTTGCATATGCATAGGCTAGAGCCCGCTTTGTAAATTTTTCCTATTTCACAACGATCTTCTTTTCTCATTTTAACAAATATATCTATCTGAAAGGCATATATAGTAATTAAATTATTGAGTAAATATTTTTTAGTTTAACATCAACACCAAAATCAAAAATTGAAACCATATAGCCGAACCAAATATATCTTTTTCCTGTTAATTGATATTTTTTATATCTTTAGTGTAATGTGAAATGGGATCTCAAATTAACTTGTTTGCATCATGTTAATATACATAATAATGTGTATTATACATTATTAAA
Source organism: Bedellia somnulentella (assembly GCA_963576735.1). Taxonomy (NCBI): domain Eukaryota; kingdom Metazoa; phylum Arthropoda; class Insecta; order Lepidoptera; family Bedelliidae; genus Bedellia; species Bedellia somnulentella. The sequence goes on from OY755193.1 coordinate 1,528,147, forward strand.
TCTATCGTCAAATAAGTATTGTGGCGACCGCTAGACAGCGAACTTACTCGCATACTAGCAGCGTCATGAAAAATCGTACATCGCGGTATCGAAATGTTTCTCTAGCTAAGCATAAATACAAATTCAAAGTTGGTACACAGGAGGGTGTACTGGCCAGTATATCTTTGCTGTTCCCACAGTGGTGACCCCGACAACAACATGACGAATCTTTCTACTACATTTCTCAATCTACCCACATCTTATACTCCTCGCTTACCTTACCAAACTACTCTACTCACCCGACCGAGCATCGACTGGCACGCTACTCTGCCTCACTGCTCACACTGCACTCTACTACTAGACGGCGAACTCGCTCGCACACTAGTCCCTCTCTACTATTGGTAACAGGTACCTCCTAGCTCTTCGATATCGTCTATCGACTAGGAGGGGAGTACTGTGGCGACAGCTAGACAGCGAACTTACTCGCATACTAGCAGCGTCATAAAAAATCGTACATCGCGGTATCGAAATGTTTCTCTAGCTAAGCATAAATACAAATTCAAAGTTGGTACACAGCAGGGTGTACTGGCCAGTATATCTTTGCTGTTCCCACGGTTTCTTTTATACATTTACTTTATATCGACACTAGCTTTTTGCCCCGCGACTTCGTCCGCGTGGACTTCATTTTTTGCATCCAGTTTATATAATACCAAAATACCGAAACACTATCTCAACTTCTGTTTTTTATATTTATAATCCCGCGGGCGTTGTAAATGACATAAAGGATATTGAGGCTTTTTAAGTGATTGTTGGGCGATGCAGTTTGTGACCCATCACTAACAACCTTTATTAACCTATCTTTTATCAATATATTTCCAAAATTGGATGAAGAATTAGTATCTCCGAAGCTATGGCTACCCTTTTATGGAATTTATGGTTGTTAGCATATACTCATGAATGATTGATAGATGGATTTCATAAATTCAATCGCACCAAGTTTTATTATAAAATGTAAAAAAACTCTATATTAACTTTCATTTGCTATATCAACCCGTTAGGGGTTGAGTTCCAAAAATTCCTTTTTAATTGTTCATAAGAATCATGAAACAAATATACCAAGTTTTTATGTTCAGAAATGAGAATATCTTTAGTAAGTACAGATACGGATAGTAGTTTGGCGCTGCGGCGACGGCACGGTGCTGCCCCCTACACTGACCGTTGGTGATAGTGGGAGAGCTTGCAGCAATTGCTCGGCAATGTAGGGATGATTAGTGGTGGATCTCCTTCCAAAATAATCGCTAAATTGAAGGGATAGTGCTTGTTATTATTATATATAGTGTTATTTTAAGCTAACAAAACATTTTTTTACAAAAAGCTTGAATTACCTGAGATACGAACCCGGGACGATTGATTCATAATAGTTCTAATTAAATATTCATAGTAGTTAGTTATACCGCTACGCCACGGAGACGTTACCGGGGCGGTGTCAAATTTTTATTACGCTTTATTTCATATTAGTCTTACTATTGATAAACAAATGTGTCATTTAAATTGATAAAACCCCTTCATCTTTCCAAAATGAACATTAACAAAGTGTCTGATGTGAATTCCATCGATGATAAAAATAATCGCTGCAATATTTTGAGCCATATATGAGTTAAGGTTTTTTGATGTTCCTATGAGAACTCTTGCGGATTCCTTAGTTTCAAGGAATCGTCGTCGTTTCATTAAGCTTCTAAATGTACATGTTAATATTCGTTTGCAATATAAGTAGATGTAAAAAAAATGTATACGATAAAAAAATAGTACATCATCCCCCGGGAGTTCCTTATTTTCGGGGATCCATTACCGTACCATTAAGCTTCTAAATTTTGATTTTTATATTAGTTTACAATATTTTACGTTGTTTTAAACGATACACAGCGCCATCTCCAATGCATCCAGCAAGCAAACCATATTTTTGATTTCCCGTGGGAACATATTTTTTCCGGGATAAAAAGTACCCTATCATTTAATTTAGACTTCTAACTACACGTCTGAAAAATTTCAAAGCAATCGGTTTAGTATTTACGGCGTGAAAGCGGAACAAACAAACAAACAAACTCACTTTCCCATTTATAATATTAGTATGGATTAGTCTTACTATTGATAAACAAATGTGTCATTTAAATTGATAAAACCCCTTCATCTTTCCAAAATGAACATTAACAAAGTGTCTGATGTGAATTCCATCGATGATAAAAATAATCGCTGCAATATTTTGAGCCATATATGAGTTAAGGTTTTTTGATGTTCCTATGAGAACTCTTGCGGATTCCTTAGTTTCAAGGAATCGTCGTCGTTTCATTTAGCTTCTAAATGTACATGATAATATTCGTTTGCAATATAAGTAGATGTAAAAAAAATGTATACGATAAAAAAATAGTACATCATCCCCCGGGAGTTCCTTATTTTCGGGGATCCATTACCGTACCATTAAGCTTCTAAATTTTGATTTTTATATTAGTTTACAATATTTTACGTTGTTTTAAACGATACACAGCGCCATCTCCAATGCATCCAGCAAGCAAACCATATTTTTGATTTCCCGTGGGAACATATTTTTTCCGGGATAAAAAGTACCCTATCATTTAATTTAGACTTCTAACTACACGTCTGAAAAATTTCAAAGCAATCGGTTTAGTATTTACGGCGTGAAAGCGGAACAAACAAACAAACAAACTCACTTTCCCATTTATAATATTAGTATGGATAGTATGGATTGTTTTTGATTTGACTACTTAACATACTCTCAAAATAAATAAACAGCAAAAGACATACTGGCCAGATCTATCTATTGTGTACCAACTTATAATTCGTATTCATACTTAACTAGAGAAAATTTCGATACCACGACGAGGATTATGAGGGAGACGCTGCTATGTGCGAGTGAGTCCGCTGTAGTGTGCCCTCTATCAGTACCCTCACAAAACCCAAAAAAGAGTTGCCAGACTTACATTACATGAAATTCCCTTACAGCTTATTGAAGTCGTATTTGTAAAAAATAGTAAAATTAAGGATGGTTAGCGATTAGTGATGGCTTTTTAGCTACGCAAAGAATGGCTAGTGCTATTCGAAGCCAACACACAGCCATAATAATAATTTAATAAAAATTATATGTTTTCATATGTTAAACCTACAACAACTGTGTAGTGTCGGCTTAGAATAGCACTACCCCGTTTCTTCCGGTGGGTGTACGTAAGAGGCGACTAACGGTATTGGGGCTTTTAAGGAAACATTGGGCGATGCGGTTGGAGACCCATCACCAACAACCTTTATTTATTTATACCATCTTTTCCCCACTCACATTTCCAAAAGTGGCTGAGGTATTTCTAATTCCTTAGCTCTGGCTACCCCTTCTAGGGATTTATAGCCGTCAGTATATGTATGTATGTTAAACCTACTACAGGTATTCTATGACTTAGTTTGTCTTCATCAGTGCTGCAATCAAATCCTGAAATAGCACTACTCCATTTGCAATGCAAATTATTAGTACCGTTTTTAATTTCATTCATATCAACTTGAAGATTAACTTTATCTGAAAAAAGGGGAAAATGATAATAACATCACCCTTAATTTCTTCCTTGAATACTGAGTTCATGTAAAAAACCCTTTATTAAAAATTAAAAAAAAACGGTGTCTGCTATTTCACACTAGTGCGGCAATGTTTTGTTTTTTCTTAATCCAGCTTTATTGTCAACGAAAAAGAATAGAATAGAATAGGAAACTCTTTATTGTACATCACAGATAGAAACATTTTATACATATTATTTATTAAAGAGAAGTACAAGTGGCGGTCTTATTGCTTAAAGCAATCTCTTCCAGACATCCTTTGAATGGTGACATCAGTACGTTAATAAAAACAGTAGGATGTACAAGACATATTGGACATATTTTACATTATTTACATTAAACAAAAACTTTACAACTAAACTTATTTCTAGTGAAGAATTAATTAATACACAACACTAATAAATATAGTTTGCACAAATAAAAAATATAAAAGAGCTTGTATATAAAAAATATGCATGTAGTTCTGTGCAGGGGTAAACATAAATGTAATTATTTTGCTTACTTCAAAAGTTTTCGTACATACATACATACATACATATACTCACGGCTATAAATCCCTAGAAGGGGTAACCAGAACTAAGGCATTAGAAATTCCTCAACCACTTTTGGAAAGTTGTGTGGGCAAAAGGTGGTAAAATAAAGGTTGTTGGTGGTGGGTCCCAAACCGCATCGCCCAAAAATCCCTCAAAAGCCCCCAATATCGTTAGTCGCCTCATACGTACACCCATCGGAGAAATGGGGTTATGCTATTCTAAGCCGACACTACACTGTCAATTTATGCTAAAATTATCCTCATTAACTCTCTTATACAAATATGTGTAAAGTGAGTTAAAGCATATTTACCGCCATAAGAAAAAACAATTCTCACATATAATCCAATACTTAATAGTGTAAAAATAAACATATTCTGTAACTCACAATCCCAATCTATCAACAAACCTATTTCGATTTAAAACGCTTAGCAACGAGTAGCGAATTGAATTTTAAATTAGATTTCACAATAATTTTTCAATGAAACAATATATGTAATTTTATTTATTATAAAGTTCAATGACCTCTTAATCTGACAATAGATGTCATAAGTTAAATATAACATAGTAGCTAAGGGCCGGCGCCGACTGCCGGCATGGCACGGCGTGTCATGGCAAAGGATTTCGGTACTGATATACCCATTTTTAATCTTATAACCATTAGTATAGAATTCATGTTACTTTATTTTGACACAACGATGCCGAGGGAGGCCGCGGTAGGACAGAACGTGCCTAAGCATGCCACGGGATGCCGCGGCGTACTGCTGCATCTCGCGAGACGCACGCGCTGACACGGGCCGCCAGTGCGCGGCGCAGTCCGTTCGCCGCGCGGGGGGAAGGCAAGGGTAGGAGTGTATAATACGTTAAATACTAAATCCCAGTCAATCATCATGAACACAACTAACTTTGAACATGCGCGGAGTTATTTGCCGTGTCATGCCACGGCATGCCGCGTCCTGCCACGGCATGCCGCGGAAGGCCGTGTTATCCTTCGGAATGCTGCAGCAGAACTTACCGTGCCATCCTGTGCCATGCCGGCAGTCAGCGCCGGCCCTTAAACTGTTAATTCAACAAACATATGTATTATTTCCACGCCCTATGTCTTGGAAGGGGTGGTAGTCATACAAGGCATTTTTTTATTTTTACAATGTTAAAAGTTACAGTCTGCACGATAAGCGTTCTACCCACTGAGCTATCACGTCCCATTTAATATGAGGTTAAAAGGTTTGAAGCGTTTTCACGAAATTCACGAAATCAGTTCAGTTCGATCAGTTTTTCTGGGATACGCGTCGTTATTAATCCTTAGTTATTGAGTAATTAGTCTTAGATATATGAGAGACTAAACGACAGTCGCATAATTGACTTAATTTTGTATGAACACTGTACTATGACATGTCATGAATTACGTAGAATTTTATTTAATTTTTAATCTTTCTTTTTTTTTGTATAATAATTAAACACTAGTGGGTAACCCTGGCGCGACTACGTCGCGTCCAATAAAATGAGTTTATTTCGAAATTTTGCGACCAATCACAGCGCAGCTCTTTTGAATTTCTAGTGAATTTTTCTGATTGGCCGGTTTGAAAAAAATCCGACCAATCACAGCGCATCTCTGATCAACTAAAGTTTGCGCGCGCTTATGACACTCAAGCAAAGTCTATGGGCCAAAATCGAAACTTTGAAATTCTGCAACAATTAACTTAATCCAGTTACAACAGATGATTTTGTACACACCACGGCCGCGAACTGTACAAAACTATACCTGAACCAAATTTCTAGCTTAACTCATCGCGTCACAGGCTTCCGGGCAAGAAAGAGGCTTACAGAAATAATATATAAAGATGACATTAAATAAATCATACTAAATTAAAACCATGTACCAATGTAACAATATTTACACGCCGCAAGGTAGAACAAGACGAACTATTGTAAACAAACCTGCCACCTCATTTACTCTTGTTTCCAGTAAATAAATGCTTTTTATTTTTTATTTTATTTTATAGTAAGTCTTTTGGAAGTTGATAGGGGACGAGATGGTAGAAATAAAGTATCTTTGGTGATGGCTCTCCAACCGCATTGTCCAAAAACTTAACTTACTTAAAAAGTGCCATACCCTTAGTCACCTCTTACGACACCCGTGGGTAGGGGGTAGTGTAACGTTACGTGTCTTAAGTCTTAATCCCCTTATGGAAATAAAACCTAAGACACGAAACGCGGAGAGCAGAGACTAATAAAACAAAGAAAGAAGTTACACCAGTCTATTAAAAAATTAGATGTACACAGTATAACAGAAGACAAAAAGAATATATAAAATAAACAATAGTAATATTAACTGTTGGTCTGCCAGCGGTGATCATGTACATGCGAGGTGGAAGGGAACCAGTCCAGCGAAACACGGCGATGTCCAAAATTCAGCATCAAATAAGGCCAGATAAAATGATTGGTTTGTAAAACAGGGTATATCTCTGTGTCCTCCTCTGCTTTCGCCCTGGAAGAGACTATATGTAGATGTTGCCGGTAGGATTGTTGCAACACCTCGCAGAAAGACCAGCTTAATCCAAGATACTATTCCAGATCTCTTCTTTAAGAATAACCTCTAGAATGATAGTTAGTTATATTTTTGAGAAGTTTCTTGTAGCATGATCAATTAGATATTCTCCCAAAAAAAACATCTTCACAATCAATAAAAAATCCCAATAGACAATAAAACCTAAAAGAAGGATTTTTTAAAAAGAGTTTCAGTTAACATAAAAAGATTAAAACATATAAATTTGAGTAAGTAAAATGTCCTAGCCTTATATTAAAAATTAAATATTGCCTGCGCTATCATTTTAGACAATAAAAATGTATTAAAATTGTATCATTTAACATATTTTAAAACTATCTAACCTTCATACACAAACACATTGAAAATTGTGTTGAAGCGAAAGAGGTCGTATGACATTCTAAGTTCTATAATAATTTCATTGTTGTCTATTCTTCTTTTTTACATGACATATATCAAATTTTGTTATTTATTATTACTTCTGATTTTTACATGTGCACAAGTTGATTAAAATAAATTCTTAACTACAATTTATTTTAATCTTTCATTTGCACATAAATCCATTGCATACTGCATATTAATGATAGCAGAGTGCTATCATAGGTTATTGAGCCCAGAATAAAAATGTTGTCAAATGATTGTTCAAATGCAAGTTCAAGAGATTCACCCTCGGGAAGTTCGGGAAGCCTACCTTCAATAGAGAAATTGGATGGTGCGAGTAATTATTCCCAATGGAAATTTCTCATGGAATTATACCTAATTCATGATGATTTATGGCAGTTCACAAGTGAAACTCCAACTGATGCCCAAGGTGTAAAACGAGATCAGAAGGCTCGGGCAAAGATTTGTCTGATGGTAAGACCTCACTGTCTAGTTCATGTTCGAAGAGCACAAACCGCCAAGGAAGCATGGAATGCTTTAAGAGACGCATTCGAAGACAAGGGTCTAAATAATAGATGTCGACTTTTATCAAAGTTAGTCGGAATGAAATTAGAGAATTTCCCAACGGTTAGAGATTATGTTACTGGAATTATGCGTACTTCACAAGAACTGTCAGATTTAGGAAAGGAAGTAGATGATGATCTTTTGGCTGCCCTCATTCTCCAAGGTTTGACTAGTGAATTCCAACCAATGAGACTCGCTATAGAAAACAGCAATATTGCACTTACTACAGATTACGTTAAAACAAAACTATTTCAAATGGAAGAACATTACCACCAGAGTCATTTAAGTAAAAACAGTGCACTTATGAGTAAGAAGCAAAAAGGAAAGAACTTTAAAAAACATATGAATAAGATAAAGTGTTTTATATGTGGAGGGCCACATAAAGCTAATGTCTGTTCCGACAACCCAAATAAAAGGAAGGAAGCTATGCAAGCCTTTGCTTTAGGAATAGTACAAGCTGAAGATTCAGAAGAATGAATTATAGATTCTGGAGCCTCTACTCATATGTCGAATCGGATGTCGTGGTTCAAAGAGTTAAATAAAAGCGAAAAACCTTTAAAAGTTATGTGTGCTGATGGGAATGTAGTTTTGGGTGAAAGTAAAGGGACTGTAGAGTGTGACAAGATTGGTTTGACTATAGGAAATGTAACATATGTACCGAAATTATCTTCAAATTTATTGAGTGTGAATGCTATTGTGAGAAAGGGAAATGTGGTGGTATTTACAAAATCTGGATGTGAGATCTTTAAAAGAGATGAATGTGAGATAAGAGGAAAGGCTGTATTAAAAGGTGTAGAAGAAAAAGGCATATATAAACTTAAGTGCTGTTTACAGGGTTCTGCACTTTCTTCAGCTACTCAAGATGATCAGTTGATGTTATGGCATCGTAGGATGGGACATCTTGGTGTAAGAAATCTCATATTACTTAAAGATAAACTGGCAAAAGGGGTAAGTTTTCCCAAATCTATTAATAAAATAGAATGCGTATCCTGCATAATGGGCAAACAAACCAAACAGCCATTTCAGAAAGGAAAAGCTACCAGAGCTTCAAATATGTTAGAATTAATACACGCAGACGTATGCGGACCCATGGAGGTAGCGTCAATTAGTGGGTATAGGTATTTTTTAACATTTATAGACGATTTTACGAGAAAAACGTTTATTTATTTTTTGAAACAGAAAAATGAAGTTTTTGAGAAGTTTATACAATTCAAAGAGTTTGTTGAAAAACAAAGTGGAAGAAAACTGAAGGTTCTTAGAAGTGACAATGGAGGAGAGTTTGTTAACAAGCAAATGAACAATTACTTTGAGCGAAGTGGAATAGTACACCAGATGACAGTCGAGTATACACCCGAACAGAATGGGGTAGCCGAGAGGGCTAATCGCACAATCTGTGAAAAGGCACGATCAATGCTACAAGATTCTGGATTAGGAAAGCATTACTGGGCAGAAGCTGTCCGACATGCAGTTTTTCTGAAAAACAGATCACCCACCATCGCGATTAAAGATATGACACCAGAAGAAAAATGGACCGGTGTTAAAAGTAATTTGACCATGCTGAGAACATTCGGTTGTGTGGCATTTATGCACATTCCTCAGCAGAAACGGAAAAAATGGGATCAGAAAAGCAGAGAGCTTGTTCACACTGGTATCTGTGATGATACTAAGGCTTATAGGCTAGTGGACCCCAAAACAGGAAAAATCTTCAAAGCCAGAAATGTTATATTTTTTGAAAATAAGAGAATTGGTAAAAATGGGAACTTAGAGAAGATTTTCGATGAAGAGTTGATACCGAAGGATGAAGAAATTGTGTATATTAATGTAGATCATAATCCACAACAAGATTTAGTTAACACTAATTATGATATTAATCATACAGTAGAGGAAACTGATAATAGGAATCTGCAATATGAAGATGTCTATCAACAATCCGTAGATGTCAATCAGCAGACAGCAGAAAGAATTCAGCAAGTTGAAAATGATAGTAGTCCAGCAGTTGAAACAAGAAGTGAAGAGAATATTCTTGAACCAACTACAAGAGAGATTGACGAAAACGAAGATGAGATAGAAGAATTTGTTGAATGTGAGCCTATTACAGACAATGAAGAGATACCCTTGGAAGAAGGTGGTCGAAGATATCCACTAAGAGATAATAATAATAATAAGCGTAGGGACGTGACGACCCCACCGCCCATTGTTGGAATGGCAGGATGACATGTTTACCAGCTTGCCATTCCAGCAATGCAAATAGTCAGCGCTTGAGTTTGTAGGTGTTGACCGTGTCTACAAACTGGTCTCAGCGCAAAATAGAGCAATAACGGCCTCCCCGGGGCAAGTGAGTGAAACCCCGGGTGAATCTTCGCTCATCGTAAAATGGCAGGTGAGAGAAACGATGAGCGTATAGGGCCGCTCCCCAGGGGCTATCGCTGGGGCGCGTCTGGAGCTGGGGCTGGACGTGGCAGCATGCGGTCCCCCAGCCGCAGCAGACCGGCACGACCACCTGGTCGGTCTGCGCGACCACCTCAGCCACCAGATGGCTTGGCGTCGGTTGGGACTGAGGCAACTCAGTCCCAGCAATCGGTGCCCGCCGCTGGTGGAACAAGGCGCCGCATGGCATGGACGGTCGATATGAATAGGAATGCCATGCGGGCCTATCTTAGGGCCTCGGGTTCAAGAACTGGACGGACGGGTTATCGGGCAGCAATGTACCGCGAATTTCTGCGGCTGGAGCCCAATTTGACCGTCACAGAACAAAACCTGGCGGACCGAGTTCGGTACATACAACGCTCAGAACTTTTTAGCACTACCGAACTCGAACAATTGCGACGCGAGGCTGTTCCTCCGCTGGACGAAGAGCCACCCTTGCAGGTTCTCCCTCCTGTCCCTGAGCGGGAAGTTCGGAGGGAGCCGATCGTTAACCTGCCGGATGCGGGTGGTACGGAAAGCGATTGGGGAACAGTCTCCCTGGATTTGGATATGGTGAGGAGCGCACTCGAAGAGACGATCCTGGAATATCGCCAAGTGCCTCTCGAAAGGAGGCCAAGGCTGCCCCGAGTTCCTCTCAGCATCAAGGTTCGGGATGTCGTTGAGGCCGTCAATAACATGCTGCCCTCATTTTTAGAGAGCAGCATGGACCTTTGGGATACGGATTCAATTCTCTTTGGCGCCGCAATGACAGTTTGTCAATTTGTCGGCGTCAGGATGCCGCCAACAAGAGCTGGTGGCTCCCGCCAGGCTGGCAGTACTAGTCCCAGGACTAGAACTAGACCAGCCTGGATGAGGCGGATTGAAAGCCGTATCACAAGGGCCAGGGTCCTCATTGGCAAACTGACCAGCTTCAGATCAGGCAACAATAGGCCGAGGGTGGTGCGCTTCGTCAGGGAGGCATTCCCTGGTGAGAATGTCTTTGACAACTCACCGGAGTTTGCCTGTAGACTGGTCGAGCGCATCGATGATCTGAAGCAGAAGATCGCTGCTTGGGGTAAGCGAATTAGGCGATATTCTGAAAGGGTAAAGAGGTACCAACAGAATCGTCTCTTCATGAGTGACCAGAAGAAGTTCTACAGAACTTTGGAGCGTCCCGATGTGGTTTCGACGGGTCAGCGACCGGAAAAAGCCGATGTGGTTGCCTTTTGGCGTGGGCTTTGGTCGCTGCCTGTTGATCACGTAGAGGGCCGATGGTTCGAGGCGGTCGAGGGAGCGTGCGAGCCCATAGCGCCCATGAACCCCATCAACATATCCGAGGAGGATGTGGTGGCTGCGATCCGTAAGGCTCCGAACTGGAAAAGTCCGGGGCCGGACGGATTGCACCATTACTGGTTGAAGGGGTTCACGCGCTGTCACGCTACTCTCGCCCGTCAGTTCCAAAACGCCCTCGAGAGTGGGACGCTCCCGAACTTCCTAACTACTGGGGTCACTCATTTAGCTCCAAAGAGCGATGCTACCGCGGATCCATCACAATACCGCCCCATTACTTGTCTTTGTACAATTTACAAGACCTTGACATCCGTTCTGAGCTCCAAGATTACTCAACACATTGTTGATAACAATGTGATCTCTGGAGCTCAGAACGGATGTAGGGGCGGTAGTCGCGGTAGCAAGGAGCTGCTCCTCATCGACGCGGTCGTAGGCCAACTGGTCAAACGCAACCGTCGGAACTTCTCCGCTGGCTGGATAGACTACAGGAAGGCGTTCGATTCGGTACCTCATACATGGCTCATGAGGGTCCTCGAGCTGTATAAAATTGATAGTACAGTTCGACACTTCCTCGGGCAGTGTATGGGGTGCTGGAGAACGATCCTGAGTTTAGACGGTCAGCGGATGATGGACGCGGATGACCAAATTGATATAAGGCGAGGGATTTTCCAGGGCGATTGCCTGAGTCCAGTTTGGTTTTGCTTGGCCCTGAATCCTCTAAGTACACTCTTGGAGAATTCGGGGACAGGCTTTCAGTTTCGGAGAGGCGGACCACGCTTGCCTCATCTCCTTTACATGGATGACCTGAAGCTTTACGCCCCCACGGCTGACAGATTGGCGGAGCTACTGACGATCACTAACGATTTCAGTGGTTCCGTCAAGATGGAGCTCGGGGTCGATAAGTGTGCGGTCATTCATGTTGAGAAGGGGCATGTCGTGCACTCTGATGGTGTCGATGTCGGCACCAATCATTTGAGGGCACTCTCCGAGGCTGAAACATACCGGTATCTGGGCATGTCACAAACCATCGGTGTGAAGGTGGCAGACGTGAAACAGGGTGTTTGCGAGGAGTTTTATGGACGCCTGAAAAGTGTGCTTAATAGCTACTTGTCAGGCGTTAATAAGATCCGAGCCATTAACTCCTGGGTCATGCCTGTACTGATGTACACATTTGGCGTGCTCAGATGGACTCAGACCGAACTCGACGCTCTGGACAGACGAGTCCGCACGATGATGACCTCTCATCGAATGCATCATCCGAGGTCGTCGGTTGTGAGATTGTATATCCCGCGGAAGTGTGGTGGTCGAGGCCTCTTGAGTGCCAAAACCATGCACAACCGCGAGGTATGCAACCTCAGAAACTATTTTTTGACGATGACGGATGATAGTATTCGGGGAGAGGTGGTCGCTGGTGATAAAGGACTGACTCCCTTATCGTTGGCCTCACAGGATTGGCGAACCCCGGAGGTACTTAGCACCTCTGATCGGGAGTCCGTGTGGAAAGAGAAGGAGCTGCACGGGAGGTTTTACAAGGTACTTCACGAACCTTTCGTGGACCGTAAAGCCTCCCTGCATTGGCTGCGTTTCGGGGACCTCTTTGGGGAAACCGAAGGTTTTGTCTGTGCAATACAGGACCAGGTTATCAAGACGCGGAACTATCGGAAATACATCCTAAAGGACGGTACCACAGACGTTTGTCGAGCATGTGGCCGTCCCGGAGAGTCACTTAGGCATGTTATTTCCGGTTGTTCGGCTCTTGCTAACACTGAGTACTTGCACAGACACAACCAAGCAGCCAAAATCCTGCATCAGGAGCTCGCTCTGAAATACGGACTCTTGCAACAGAGGCTGCCGTATTACAAGTATCTGCCGGAGCCAATCTTAGAAAACGACCGTGCCAAAATCTATTGGGACCGATCCGTTATCACGGACAGGACTATTCTAGCGAATAAGCCTGATATCGTGGTATGGGATCGGTCGCAGTCGAGGGTATTTCTAGTGGATGTCACTATCCCGCATGACGAGGGTCTCGTGAAAGCCGAAACCGAGAAGCGTCGGAAGTATCTCGATCTGGCTCACGAGATCACCGACATGTGGGGTGTGACCTCGACTGAAATTATCCCAATTGTTTTGTCCGCGAACGGGTTAATTCCAACCAGCCTCGCGACCAACTTGAGGCGGTTGGATTTCTGTGGCGTGTCGGTTCCAGCACAAATGCAGAAAGCGGTGCTGCTCGATACGGCTCGGATCGTCCGTCGGTTCTTGAACCTGACTCCCTGACCCCGACCGACTGTGCTTTTGTCGGGGAGTACCGCCTCTCCCATTTAAAATTTATATTTTCATTTTCGGCCATGGGAGAGGCGAGAAACAAAAATGACTTTCGAAATAATAATAATAAATTTCTTTATTGACTAACAATCATAACACACCTTAATACAAAGAATAAAATAAGAAGTTCAGTACAAATACAAAAACATGTGACACAATTGACTTTGTGTCCCGAGTTAGAAATCACCCGAGCCTGCATCGTAAGCATCTAAAGCGCCATGGACAGATGAAAATCCGCAACCCAGTCTACTCAAGGTAGATGGCGCAGCAGAAATCCAGCCCCACGCCACCCGACGCAACACAAGACCCGAAGAGCTTTCGCGCCCGAGACTAAGGCACTGAGGATCACTACTCCCTAATAAAAGGGCAGAGCCCTGTACTCTTAGGATAAGTAGTAAATCTCGACCCCATAAATTACACAGAAAGATTACATGTATGGTATTAAACTCTAACTAGGAACTACTTTGTATTAAATTAACTTAACAATCACTTATTTAATGTAATATATAATTTGAGAAACAAGATTTTAAAAGATGTTATGAGTATGATTTATGAGTAATAATCCCCACATGAGGAATTCATGTCAAAAAACATTAAATTATAAGATTTTAAAATTTAAAACTTAAAACCGGCAGGAAATAGAGGAGAGGTGTGTGTTGTGTGAGTAGATGTGTGTATTTGTATGAGTATGCGTTTATATGTGTGTGTGTCTTTCCGTCTGTTTGGCACCAGATTCATCCAAGATATCAGTGACAAGACTAAAGCATCGGCGTTAGCATCGCCTCCGTCTCGAAATAATCCAACGACAAAAGCCACGTAAACACCTTACGCCTACATTCAAATTTGTTCAGGTTGTGTATATTGATTGCCTTATTGGCGATATTATACAAATAAGGTCCGCAGAATAAAAAGTAATGGTCCATAAACTTGGTATTAAACTTTGGTATTTTGCAGATGTAATCGCTTCTGCGCCTTTGAGAAGTTGATTCATCTACAGGTGTAATAGAATGCTGTTTAAGAATAGCTAATAAAATATAAAGCTGCCTGACTGTTAAAACTTCACTTTCTTCGTACAATTTTACAGTAGGATACATAAAAGGTTTGAACATACATATTTTAAGCAAAGCCCGCTGTGATACTTCTGCCTTTTTTAGCGTAGTTTTGTGCGTACCACCCCAGGAGGTTATACAGTATGTCAGTAGGCACTCGCAGAGGGCAATGTATACGCGTTTGAGAAGTTGTGCCTTCATCACATGTCGAAGATTACTGAAGATATATAATAATTTTCTAATCCTGGCACTGATATTTTTGACATGTGAGCTGAAATTCAAGTTCTGGTCAATCACAACCCCTAGATAAATTAGCTGAGAACATCTTTCTAAAACTAGCCCAGTGCAAACACAACTAACGCTTGAGCAATCTGGTGAATGTGCAATCAGCTGGAGATCCACGGGAGGTTGTGTAGAATTTCGCATAGAAAAGGTTATGTATTTTGTTTTCGAAACTATTTCCTGATTATATACTATATCAAGCAGCTGAATTGATTCAAGATCCGAAAACCATTCAAGAGGCACTATCTAGAAATGACAGTGAAGAGTGGAGAAAAGCTGTCCAGGAGGAGTTGGATGCTCTCCAGAAAAACCAGACTTGGAAGTTGGTTAAGAGACCGAGTAAATGTCACGTCATTGATTGTAAATGGTTATTTAAAATAAAGGACGAAGGGGGGAATAGAAGACGATATAAAGCGAGGCTGGTTGCAAGAGGTTTTACCCAAAGATATGGAGTAGATTATGATCAGACCTTTGCTCCAGTCGTACGACATAGCTCCCTCAGAACATTGTTGGCTTTTGCAGCATATAGTGGATTAAAGATTGCTCAATTGGATGTGAAAACTGCATTCTTAAATGGAGATTTGTCTGAAACCATATACATGAAACAGCCGGAGGGTTATGAAATAAATGGTGAAGATTATGTATGTTTATTAAAGCGGTCCTTATATGGATTAAAGCAAGCTCCAAGGGAATGGAATCGTAAATTAAATAAGGAGTTATTAAATTTAGGTTTTATCCAATCTCTTAATGAACCTTGTGTTTACACAAGATATAATGGATCAAAGATAACTATATTAGCAATATATGTAGATGACATGCTAATATTTTGGAATGATAACCAGGAGCTAGAGAAAGTTAAGAAAGGTTTGATGTCTAAGTTTGAAATGAAGGATCTCGGAAATGCAGAGTATATATTAGGGATGCGTATCACACAAAATGATAAAGAGATTAGAATTGATCAAGAGAGGTATATTAATAAAGTGTTAAAATCTTTTGGGATGATTGACTGCAAGAGTGCATCAACACCTTCAGTAACTGGTCAAAAACTTGAGAAACCAGGACTAGAACATATAAATAATAAGAATATACCATATCAAACTCTAAATGGGTCATTGATGTACATAGCGGTGTGTACAAGGCCAGATATTGCGCATGCAGTTAACTATCTTAGTCAATTTAACAGTTGTTATACTGAAAACCACTGGACAGCTGCTAAAAGAGTATTAAGATATTTAAAGGGTACCACAACTGTAGGACTGACCTATAGTAAAGATAAAAATCTTGATTCTGTGGTGGGCTATGCAGATGCAAGTCATGGTTCATGTCATGATAGAAAATCCTACACAGGAATAGTTTTTCTATGGCAAGGAGGAGCTATTAACTGGGAAAGTAGAAAACAAAAGACTGTAGCTCTCTCTACTGCAGAGGCTGAATATGTCGCAATATCTGAAGCAGCTAGGGAAGCTATCTTTCTTAAGAGGTTTATATCTGAGATAACTTTCAAGGAGGAGAAGCCTATCAGAGTTTTTAGTGATAGTCAATCTGCTATTGCAATTGCGCAGAACCCTGTACATCATCAGCGAACAAAGCATATAGACGTGCGCCACCACTTTGTGAGAGAAGTAATTGAATGTGGACATATGAGGTTGGACTATGTGGAGACAGCACGAATGGTAGCTGATACTTTGACAAAGTCTTTACCGAAAGGAAAATTTGAATGGTGTGTAAAAGGGATGGGTCTAGAGAAATGAAATTAAGGAGGAGTGTTGAAGCGAAAGAGGTCGTATGACATTCTAAGTTCTATAATAATTTCATTGTTGTCTATTCTTCTTTTTTACATGACATATATCAAATTTTGTTATTTATTATTACTTCTGATTTTTACATGTGAAAAAGTTGATTAAAATAAATTCTTAACTACAATTTATTTTAATCTTTAATTTGCACATAAATCCATTGCATACTGCATATTAATGATAGCAGAGTGCTATCATAAATTGATCACTAAAGAAAAGTTTAAGATAAAATAAAATTTGACAACTCTCAGCTCCGTCGTTGCCATAACAACAACAAAATAAAAACAATAACATAAACCAGAGAAATAAAAATATTATCGACAAATCGCAGAAAAATAATAAAAAGAACTAAACAATGATAAATAACCGCAGGCGACTAACATAAAAGAAAAAAAAAATAATAAAACGGATTAACAATTTTTACAGGTAAGGTTTTATATATTATATATATTCCCCAAAGTCCCGAGAAAAAAAAAAACTTTTTTTTTTTTAACAATTTCATAATAATAATTGAAACAAATATTTATTTTCGGATATTTTAATCGCGTGTCATTACATTATTTTTAAAGCCCGACGTTTCGAAAACTTTTCAGTTATCATGGTCACGGGAAGACCGAGGTGTTATTTGTCATTATACAGTACTATAAAATTATTAATACTAACTACCTTCACAAAATTTTAAGTTACATTTGCGTTTAATATTTGCTATGTACAAAAAGAGCTAATGTTATCTGGAGTCTTGCTAGTGTTCTTCCCTCGCTTAGTTGCGCTAATGATCGGGTTCCAAGCAGGTGGTAATTGCCAACCATCATCTCTATTGAAGTTTGGATGTTTCTTTATTTCAATAGACTCCTAAATGTGAAGAATTCCTATCAATTCATTAATGACATCAAGAACTTAAGTCTTAGTGATGAGGACATTATGGTCAGCTCTGATGTTCAGTCTCTTTACACCAGTTTACCAATACAAGACTGTGTTGAAGTTGTCACAGAAAGGTTAACAAATGCTGACATACCTTTAGAATATGCAGAATTACTTAAGCACTGCCTCACAACTGGCTACTTACTTTGGGATAAGGAATTCTACATCCAGACTGATGGTGTGGCAATGGGATCCCCAGACTCTCCTATTGTAGCCGATATATTCATGGAACGATTGGAGGAAATTGCACTAAAATCTTTCCCTGTCACTCCAAAGGTTTATAAGAGGTACGTAGATGATACTTTTGCAATCCTACCCAAAAACATAGTCTCTGCATTCTTAGACCATCTTAATTCCATTAACCCTAAGATCCAATTTACAATGGAATTAGAGACTAATAATAGTTTAGCCTTTCTAGATGTCCTCTTGATAAGGAATTCTGATAACTCAATTAGTCACACAGTTTATAGGAAACCCACCCACACTGATAGGTACCTCAATGGTGACTCACACCACCATCCATCTCAGTTAGCTACTGTTGGTAAAACTTTGTTTCAGAGAGCCAAACATCTTTGTGACGAACACCATCTTGCTGGAGAGCTCAGTCATGTGAAACAAGTTCTTCACAACAACAAGCTGAAATTGTCCCGCCAACGTCACCGCTCCTCCGATAAACCACCTACTGTCGAAAGACTCCCTGCAACTCTACCTTTTGTAAAGGGTGTAACAGACAAAATTAGTACTGTGTTACAGCGTGCTTCCATTAAGACCTACTTCAAGCCGCACCAAAAGATAAGTCAGTTTCTAAGACCTATCAAATGTCAGATCCCTTTACAAGATGCAGGCGTTTATAAACTAGACTGTGAGTGTGGTCTTTCATACATCGGCCAAACAAAGCGTAGTGTAGCAACTCGCGTTAGAGAACATATAGCTGATATGAAGAATAGGCGTCCTGGAAGATCTGCTTTGTGAGAACACACCTTCGATAAGCCAAACCACCACATGCGTTTTGACAAACCTACAATTCTAGCAAAAGAGAATCGATTGATACCTAGAATGATACGCGAGTCTATTGAAATAAAGAAACATCCAAACTTCAATAGAGATGATGGTTGGCAATTACTACCTGCTTGGAACCCGATCATTAGCGCAACTAAGCGAGGGAAGAACACTAGCAAGACTCCAGATAACATTAGCTCTTTTTGTACATAGCAAATATTAAACGCAAATGTAACTTAAAATTTTGTGAAGGTAGTTAGTATTAATAATTTTATAGTACTGTATAATGACAAATAACACCTCAGTCTTCCCGTGACCATGATAACTGAAAAGTTTTCGAAACGTCGGGCTTTAAAAATAATGTAATGACACGCGATTAAAATATCCGAAAATAAATATTTGTTTCAATTATAATGTGCAATCGTGAAAATCTTAGAAAATACTAAATTTCAAAATAATATTATTATTTTTTACTTCCCACAAACATCCATGAGAAATGTTCACATTCAATGACATTTACTCTTCTGTAACAAAAACTATGAACGCGATAAAGGCTTATTTATTTAGAGTTATCAACCGCTCTCTCTTTACTGAAATCCTAATAAATTACGTGATATAGGCTTATTTATTCAGAGTTATCAACCGCTCTTGTAAATAAAAACAAAACATTAGTTTAAGTTTGTTCAATTAAATTAAACTATCTGAGAAAAGAAAATAGAACCAAATGTCCTATGATAAGTTGTAAGTATTAACTGAAATCATTCAGATTACCAGTTATTCTAAATCAAAGTTAGGCAATTAAACGAAGGTTTACCCTCGTTATATTTTAAACAAGAGAATGTTTTAAGGAGAACAAAAACAACAAAAAAAAATCCACCATAACAAACTTGTTGGAGAAGTCAAGGATAGGATTGATATTGATATACTCACTAAAGAAAAATAATAATAATAAACTAAATAAGAAAAAAAAAATTTGTACATTAAACTTTAATGTCTTTAATGATATATATATATGAGCAGCCGTGATAGCCCAGTCGGTAGAACACTCGCTTATCGTGCAAACGACTAGTGTTCAAATCCTGGGTCGGGCCTACACCAATTTGTCTTTTCTAAAGACATATGTGTGGTTAATTTATCATGGTTGTTAACGGTGAGGGAAAACATTGTGAGGAAACCCACATGGCTGAGTTATACTTAGTCATGTGACAGTGTATTCGTTCAAAACGGCGATAGGCCTGCCCCCTATCACGTGAGTACACTGTCCATGCAAAACGTGGGTACTCTGAACACCAGGTGACAAAGTCACGTGATGTTCAGAAGTATTAGTACCTCTGCCAACCCCTTCGGGGATATTCGGCGTGAACGTTTATGTTATGTTATGTTATGTTATGTCTTTAATGTGCCATTTACCTCTGGAACCGTTAGGATCTTCCAAAAGGTAAACAAGAGGTGAAAATTTTTCAATAACTTTACATTTCAGGAATTTTGGAGCAATTTTTGAGCTGAAATAATTTCCTGCATTACTTTGGACATAGTTCTTACGCCAAACTACGTCTCCAATACTATACTCCTTGACAAATCGACGCGTGTTATAATGAGAAGAATTTTTTAGATGAGAATTATATAAAGCGACTTGAACTTTATCAAAAATTGAAGAGATATGACCAATATTTCCCGCATATAAATCTCTGGGAAGAAAAACTAACTCATCTAAATTATTGAACTGGGTATAAAGCGAGCCACAAGTGATAATTTCACGACCAAAAACAAGGAAAGAAGGACTGTAACCAGTAGTGGAGTTAACAGTATTATTCATGGCAGCTTGTATTATTGGTAAATGAATATCCCAGGATCTTTGATCATCACTAACAAGTGATGCAAGAGCTGTTAGAATAGTTTTATTATACCTTTCTGTGGGATTTACTTGAGGACAATAACGAGGTGTAAAAGATTTAAAAGGAATATTATATTTATCTAATAACTTATGAAATTCATGACTTTGAAAATGAGAACCATTATCCATGATAATAGTTTGAGGTATACCGTGTACGAGAAAAACAAAATTTTCCAAGTTAGAAATAATATTTGCAGATGTAGCTCTTTTCAATGGGAACAGAAGTGAATATTTCGTAAACAAACAATTAACAACAAGAATATATTGATTACGTCGACGGGACATTGGAAGTGGTCCGATCAAATCTAAAGATAGTGATTGAAAAGGTCTAGAACAAATTTTTGGTTTCCCCATAATCCCATAAGGCGAATGATTTGAGTGCTTGAAAGCAAGACATGTTTCACATTTGCCAATAAAATTTGCAATATCTTTAAACATTCCAGACCAATAATATAAAAGACTTAATTTCTTATATGTAAGCTTATAATAATGAGTGTGCTATGATTGGCTATTATACTGTATAATTTATACTATTTATAATTGATAAACTGTATAGTTTTATTGTGTAATCATATTATTTACCTATTTAATAAGTATTAGTGGTATCTTGTATGAATAATGAGATACTTGTTTGACTTTACTTCAAAACAGCTCACGCTGATTAAAATAATGATTGTAATTAAATCCATTATTTTAGTAAATACTCATTTCTAAAATGTTATTATTTATTTATAAATGAGTTATAATAATTATTATGTAAATTTGAGTAAAGTATTATTAATAAGACTGTCAGTTGATTTGAGGTTAGGTAAGGTATAAATATACGATCTCTGTTTTTGCGTGGACATTTGTCAGTAGTCCGTTGTATCGGCAAGTGGTTGTGAAAGATGAAATTATACGAAGTGTACCGCTATTTTGGGTTTTTATTTCAAAACCTCCACATTCCCTGAAGTTGACCCTACAACTCAGAAGTGAGGACAGGCGAAAAATATCACGTTTTTCGTACTGCGCCTACGTAAGTACCCTGTTCTTTTTTTTGTGTTTGCGTAATTAGAATCCTTGGTATGTTGAAATTGCCTTCTTCTTTATAAAATAGCATCCATAAACAGTCGTAAATAATAAAGTCTATTTCAATTGAAGGCAAGAAAGTATTTTAAAAGAATTTTCATTTATTCTCAAAAACATAGGGGCGATACATAAGAGTGTTAATCTGTTACATACTTGAGCCTGATATCTAGTCCTTTTTTTCCCGATAGCTCAGATTGTTTTTTTTTTTCAAAGCTACTGTTTGTAAACTTATCGATCTGAAGATTGGTATAGAACTCTGATTATCGAATAATATTGAAATGTTGGATCGATATACCGTATAGTGAATTTTCTAAAACATTTTTCGTTTATGATTGTGAGTACACGTGCGAAAACAGTACACTTTGAAATTATGACATATGGCATTACAACATCTGTTTAAAGCATTACATGTGATGCTACGATCTAACAATTCCTACTATCAGGCGTGTGGTGTTGTGTAATTAATTAAATATTTCGTGTAATGGGAATATAAATATATCACATGAGGTAGAATAGCAGTGTTATAGGTAGTTATAGAATTACGTGAACGAGTAAGACGGGATTAGAGAAGAAATGTATCCATTACTTTTTAAATATTTATACGTTTTTGAATAAAGTTATTTTGTCATCATACTTTTACTCGCGTTTATTTAACTCAAGTGTGGTCCAGGCTTAGGACTAGCAATGTGCATGGATTCATTTGATGTTTACAAAGATTCGAAATGTATGTCAAGATAACACGATTTTAAATATCAAACAATTATCAAAATCAATCAATAAATTATATTGAACTTGATTTTAGAAATAAATTGAATGTCCCGGTGCTAATCCAAAATTATGAAAACTTAATGCATTAGTTGTAAACCTAGAAAACTACAATTTGATTTTAATGTAGTAAGAGTTTTACTTACACTGAATTAAATAAAATACATGCCTGAGACGAATGTTGACGGGATTCATCGATGTTAACCGAACTCTTTGAATACAATTTAAAACCTTTTGCTATTATAATTAAAACAACTATTGACTTTAGGATATTTTTATTGCTATCGTTTTAAGTATCACTTTCATTTGCTTACCCATACGTTCGTTACCGATCAATCACGCAGCATCGCACTGCAGTGCTCTATGGTAGTGTAATGGAATGAAATGTAGTGCCACGCTAAGTGTGATGTTTGGAATGGTCGAGTAATGTGTAATGTATCAGTACGCGTCCGAGCGATATTACGTGTGATGCATTGCTCGCGTTTAAAATTTTAGCAAACCTGTAAGTTTAAAAAAATAAAATAAAAAAATATTGAGGCCTTTTATGTTTATAAATCTAGTTTTGGAACATAATACGAAGGAACACATAGTTGTTTTAATACTCATCATGATGCATAATATCTTTATTATTTATTTTAAATTTGAGATAGTCACCCGCTTATTGTAGTGTCTTCATATTATTCACGTAAGAGGTAAAAACGTCAAAATCAAAATATTCTTTATTAAACCAAGTAGGTATTATACATTTTCTTCGGCCCCCTGTAAAGCTGTACAAAGCGTGTGTAAGATAATACCGTGAATCCGTAAGAGAATTACATGACCAAGGATTAATACAGTAACTGTTTAAATATTAGTTTGCATTACAAAGTAAGAATTAAACATTTTGAAACTTTTAACAACTACCTTCTAATAAAATAGTCAGCCTTACATTTTGTAGCCGCGTGTGACTTATTTAAACTTTAAACACTTACCAGGCACGTGGCTGGCAGGGGTGGCGTTCGAACTCTCGAGAGTTTATTGATGAATCACAGCACAGGCTTACACTTTTCACCATAGGTCCATAGATAAATGTGGTTCAGTCCTTTTTCACTTTGTTCGGGAAATAGACTTGATTCGGAATTTATTTGGTAACTTTTATATGAACGTGTGTGCTCACATCGGCGTGTTGAGAAAAGAGAGACTAACTTGCGGAAACGGATGTAGTTGAAAGACGTCAGACGTCAATGTTGCCAGTTTCCCGCATCAACGAGGTAGTGTTAGAGAAAATAAGCCACATGAAATAAATCTATTTCTAACGTGAATTAAAAAGTATGTAAACTATGTTTTGTTGTCTTGTGCACACCTAATAAAGAAAATTATAAACTAATTTGTTCCAGTACGGAACATAAACCCGCTCACCTTAAAAGTATATAACTTTTAACAAAATAAAAGAAAATATAACCTAACCTATGACTATGATTTAAATATGTATAAAGTACTCTATTCAATAGGTAGCGGACACAGTTTAACCACTGGCCGCTTAAAAAATTTGTTATTCATTTTGAGCGTAACCACACGGGTGACGTTGTCAGTCCCGGGATGGAGCGCGTGCACGCGAGCCAGCTTCCACTGCAGCGGCGGCAGGTGGTCGTCGCGTACAATAACAACAGTGCCTTCACTAATAGGAGGGCCTCGGTCTTGAAGCCACTTTTGACTTTGTTTACTATCATAAGATAAGAGTGACTTATGAATCCTACCACCGACTCGTAACAAACCGTCACTATGAAGAAATGGTGTAATACGCCTTAATGATTGAGAAGGCAAATTCCCTTTTGAAATCTTATTTATATCTTCGGTAAAAACCGATTGTTGCACTAAAAGAACGAGTTTTTTCAAGGATTCATTATATTCTGGAACCGTTATATAATCTGAGTGGTGGTTAGTTAAATGTTTACATTTTTTGTAGAAACGAATTATCCAAGCGGTGATTCGTACTAATTTACCTAGCGAAGAATAACGCTGTATAATCTCAATATCTGTATTAATCGTCGTAGACGCGTTTGATGAAACAATACGCTTCTCTTCATTGGTATCAAATTGTTCATTGAAAGACGGCCATGCTTGAGAAGGTCGTTGTAACCAAGCTGGGCCGTGATACCACAGGGGGTGTGCGCGTAGCGCGTGGGGCAGTGCACCGCGCGAGGCCACATCCGCGGGGTTGTCAGCAGAACGGACATGGCGCCAACGAGATGCGGGCACAACAGACAAGATATCACTGGTGCGGTTGGAGACGAAGGTCTTCCAAGTATGAGGTGGTTGGTGTAACCAAGCTAGCACGATCGACGCATCAGACCATGCATACACGTTATCCATATCGACCCGATTGCCGTAGATTGAAAGAACTTTGTCTATTAATTTTGATAATAATAAGGCAGCCATTAATTCGAGGCGGGGTATTGTTAGACGAACCCGTAAAGGGGCCACACGAGTTTTAGCTATAACGAGGTAAGTACGAATTTCTCCGTCACTACTTGTTAAGCGAAGATAAACACAACCGGCATACGCAATTTCACTTGCGTCAGCAAATCCATGCACCTGTATGGTACAAGTATTACCTAAAATGTGACGCGGAAAAGAAATACCTTTTATTATCGGTAGCTCTTGAATAAAAAGTCTCCATGAATTAATAATATCAATAGGTGGGGTTTCGTCCCAACCAATATTAGCTACCCATAGCAATTGACTTAAATGTATTGCGTATAAGGTCAGAGGGGACAAAAATCCTAGCGGATCGTAAATCCTAGCTATTTCAGAAAATATTGCCCGTTTAGTGTATTTTTCAGAATTGACCTGAACATTAAACTTAAAACAATCAGTTCGCGGATCCCAATGTAACCCTAGGACTTTAGTGTGTGTATCCTTCTCTACGTGTGCAACGGAGACGGTTTCCTGCCGCCCACCATGAGGAGATGACGACTCAACCGCGGCAAGTATCGCCGGCGAGTTGCTGTGCCACTTTCTTAATTCAAACCCAGCCGAGGAGCAAATACCAATAAGCTCACGCTGTAACGCTAGGGCATCGGACTCGGAATTGGCCCCCGCGACCACGTCATCTACAAATATAGATTCCAAGAGTACAGGTGCAGCCAACGGGAACCGGTGACTTTCATTATGAGCTAACTGTTGAATAGTACGCAGAGCGAGGAACGGGGACGAGCTAACTCCGAAGGTGACTGTACGAAGACGAAAATCCTGTACAGGTTCCGCAGGTGAACTCCGCCAGAGGATACGTTGGTAATCCAGATGATCTTTACACATACCTATATTTCTATACATTTGTTTACAATCTGATGTGAAACCTATGAGATGAATACGAAACTTAAGAAGGATATCCACAATGTCGGGATGAAGCTTGGGTCCAGTGAGTAGCACTTGATTCAGGGATACTCCGTTGGATGATTTACACCCTGCATCAAATACTACGCGGGTACGTGTGGTCTCACTGGACTCTTTAACCACGCAGTGGTGCGGAATATAATAGTGGGCGCCCAGGGCGGCATCACTAGTCACGGGCTCCATGTGGTTTAAATCTAAATATTCTTGGATACACGCGTGGTAGTCACGTTTGAGGGTTGGATTACGTTCGAGTCTATACTCGAGCTTATGAAGTCTCGCGAGGGCTGTCTGCCGCGACTCGCCGAGTGGCGGAGCATCGGGTTTAAACGGAAGAGAAACGACGTAGCGGCCGGTAATACCATCGCGAGTATGCGTCCTTTGAAAAAGGGATTCACATAACTCTTCATCGGGAGTGTAACTCCGTTTCTCAGGAAGGGACTCCAGCTCCCAGAACCTTTGCAAATTGTCATTGTCGAATGAGCTAAAACACACATGGGGTGGAGTCGAAACCACGGGATCTAAGTTTAATTTACCCAATAATAAATAACCGAATACACTGTTTACAGCGATCGGAGAACCAGGCAAACCGGAAACGATATTACCTAATAACACATGGGATAGTATATCCGCTCCTAACAACATTTCCACGGGTTGTGGAGTACGAAAATCGGGGTCAGCTAAGGTCAAATTGGTTAAATGTGTCCACCCTTTCTGGGGAAGTGGTACGCTCGGCATGTGAGACATCAACTTTGGTAGAATTAAAGCTTCTACTTGAATTATAGGGTTTTGTTTACCCTTGGGTTGTACTAAACACGAAATTACACCCTTTGGTTTAACTGGTTTGCTATCACCAATACCATATACTGGAATGTTTATTTTCTTACGATTTAAACCTAACCTTTGCGCGCACGACTCAGTTATAAAGGAAGCCTGGCTTCCCGAGTCCACAACACACCTAACGGTCGATAGTATAGAAGAGCCAACACATACATCGATGAGCGCGGTCGAGAGTAGCACCGTGCTAGTTCGCATAGAAGGAGCATTGGAATTCGAAGCGCAATTATTATGAATAGAATTCGACTCGGACTGAGTTGGCGGCACTGGGTCTACCTTGGCAGGGGGGAGGGTGATAACAGCGGAGTCACTGACTACCGGCGAGGCTTGATTAGACAAATGAATTAAACTGTGATGCCTTTTGTGACACGAGCGACACACATAACTCGATTTGCAATTGATAACATTGTGACCTACATTTAAACAATTATAACAAATACTTTTATTTTGAATTAAATTGTACCTCGCGTGAGGTGTAAGATTTAAAAACTTCGAACATTTTGTCAACGAATGTTGAGCTTCACAGCATATACAAGTTTGCTTCTTAATTACGTTGTAACTTCGTTGATTTTCGTCTGTTTGACGAGTAGGAAGGCCGACATTGTTTGCAGCTAATGCATTGAATGATCGCTGCTGCGTGATAGTGCGGCTTGATAGCGAACTACCCACTTTTGTATTTTGTTGTGAAATGGACTGCCCACCAACGGAAATGTTTATGATTTCGTCAGCGAAAATTTCTTTTTCAAGAAATGTGATCAATGTGTTTACATCGGGAATAGAAGATGGTTTCACTAGCGATCTTTCAAAACACTTCCTAGTACCAACTGGAATTTTACGTAGTAAAATGTTTAAAAGTATGAAATTCCATTGGCCCACGGGAAACTGCATAGCTTCAAGTGCCTTAATATTTTCTTGGTAGACGTTAAGTAGCCGACGCAGGCTATGAACCGATTTATCACTGCAATTTTCGATGTCGAGAATTCGATCGAGATGTTTTGACGCTATGACTCGCTTATTTTCATAACGAGAAATTAATATTTCTAAAGCGATGGCGTAATTATCTTCGGAAATCGGCAAGGATTTTATAAGATTAAAAGGTTCGTTCTTTACAGTAAGTATTAAGTACCTAAGCTTCTCGGCATCCGTGTAGGCACTGTTGCTATGCACTAACGACTTAAATAAATCAATGTATGATGGCCAATCCGTAGGATCGCCACTAAACGAGGGCAATGGTAAAGTAGGCAAAGTTTTACTGTGATGACACTGCTGAGGAGCCTCAGACGATGAAAGAAAAATACGACTTGAGCGACGGACACGTTCCTCCTTTTGCTTAAGGTCGTTAAGATGAGCTAAGATGCCATAATACAAATAGTTAAATTCATTCCGAATAGTTATTTGTTCATCTTTATCAAAGCACTTATGTTTAAACAATATTTTTTCTATTTTACACTGGACTTTCGTAAACTTTCTCTGATGAGCTGAAATGTCTATAGTTCGCGAACGAAATTGCTGCTCATCGGTAGTTGCAAACTGTAATGTACGCCTAAGTTCTTCGAGAATCAAGTCCCTTTCGAATATGTCTTGTTCACAAACATGATCGTTCTCGGCCATTTTGCGTAACAAAGATGGCGACTCAAACGATTGAAATGAATTTGAAATTACTGAGTACGTAGTACTGCACAACACAAGACAACAAAACAAAAGATGAAATCGGATCCGGTTCGATAGGATCAAAATAATTTATGTAGCCGCGTGTGACTTATTTAAACTTTAAACACTTACCAGGCACGTGGCTGGCAGGGGTGGCGTTCGAACTCTCGAGAGTTTATTGATGAATCACAGCACAGGCTTACACTTTTCACCATAGGTCCATAGATAAATGTGGTTCAGTCCTTTTTCACTTTGTTCGGGAAATAGACTTGATTCGGAATTTATTTGGTAACTTTTATATGAACGTGTGTGCTCACATCGGCGTGTTGAGAAAAGAGAGACTAACTTGCGGAAACGGATGTAGTTGAAAGACGTCAGACGTCAATGTTGCCAGTTTCCCGCATCAACGAGGTAGTGTTAGAGAAAATAAGCCACATGAAATAAATCTATTTCTAACGTGAATTAAAAAGTATGTAAACTATGTTTTGTTGTCTTGTGCACACCTAATAAAGAAAATTATAAACTAATTTGTTCCAGTACGGAACACATTTGTTATCAGTGAAATATTTAAGTTACATTTGCGAAGGTCGCCTTTAATTTCAATAAAAGAAAATTGGATTTGCGTTATACTAATTGTTAGGCCCATTGAGATCAAAGAAGCTAAAGTATGTGTACTGAGGGTTGGCTTGATTGTTTACTAAGCTGAAATTTGTCAGTTTCAGTTCTCCACCATGGATCGAGAAGAGAGCAGGAGTCGTAGCCTCAGTTACGATAGATTGAGCGCAGAATTGGCGTGGAGGTGCCAAAAAAAAAAAAAGCCAGTCAACACGGAGGTGTTGGAGGTGACAGGAAGCGTTATGCTGAACGACCGTGGGTATTACGGGAGCGTGGTACCGAGGTCAATCGACAACCGTGGGTATTACGGGAGCGTGATACCGAGGTAAATCGACCGTGGGTATTACGGGAGCGTGATACCGAGGTCAATCGAGGTGAACAGGTGAACAACGAATAGTCCAATAACAGCGGAGAGGTCTCTTCGTAAGCCGGTTCGGCGTACACGAGAGCGTTCGCCTAGCGCGAGGACGAAAAAATAGCAGGGAGCGATGTTCACAGCATTGTGCACGCAAACGCGATGGTGGATACTATTCCCAAAACAAAATAGACAGTAACCGCAGCTCTTTGGTTGGGTCGCTTAGTTTGAAACGACGTAGGGTAAATGATAATGGATGAGCTATTGTTTATTTTGTCTGAGATGCTGGCTGAAAGAGTTCAGTACGGAGAATCGCTTGATCAATATTATTACGCCAAAAACAATCTACTAAATTAATGTAAAATTAATGGGCGCCAGGATGTAGATTGTCTGCTGCACGGTGTAGGGTAGGTGCTCAGGCAGCTGCTTAAACCCGAACAAGTTTTTAATTTCTTTAATACGGTTAAAGTTGGTCAATATGGTGACCATCTTGAATGATTCTCAAGGCGAAAAATTGATCGCAAATGTACTTTGCTTTTGCGATGGACAAGATGCTTCAAATTCAAATTTATTTACCGAAAAGGGCAAAATACAACTTGTAATTATTTAACTATATAAACTCAATTAATGCTAGGTAGATTTACAAATTCTTAACAATGTAAGGTTTTACGAATATGTTTAATTGTAGCTCAATCTAAAATAATAATAGAATACGATTTGAATTTTCGGGTAATTTCAAAAAGTTTGTTATATTTGGTCTCCGGACTGGGCGAACCTGTTGGGCAGATGCCGGAATTTTCACTTTGTCGCGGAGGCCTTATTGATGTAATGATATTAAAACCAATATTTAATATTTACATCAAATGGGGACTACTACTGATTTAATAAATTGAATATTCTGTTTCAAAAATTGATCATAGTTACAATTTGTGAATGTATTGGTCCTGTATTTTTATACATTTTGTATACATTTTATATTTTTTACATTAATGTTCAGTATTGCAAATTAATAAGATAGTGTATTTAAATATCAATAATAAAACTAAATTCCATTACTTAAATTAAATAATATCAACAATATCAAAGATAAATTATTATAATTATGACCGCCTTGTTCACCTGGTCTGGCTGGAAAAGTCTTCTCATTTGTCAGTTCATTGCAGCGAACAAAAAAAATATATACATACCAAGAAGGGTAATCCGAAGGATAAAAATGAAAAACAATGAAATAGCTCAAGTTCAGCTTTAGACCTGGAACTTGATAAATACTTAACGGACATCAAAGTAAATGGGGTAGCATTAAATTGCTGTGTAGAGGTTGTAAGTCACGCTCTGTCATAAAACCTACTAAAGCCAGAGAGCTCAACTTTGATAGTTCCAAAGGGTATACCTCTACTCAGGGCTATAGGTAGGGCTCTGATTAATCCCGTGAGCATTACAACTACAACGTAGAATTTAATGTTTTTTGACATGAATTCCTCACGTGGGGATTATTACTCATAAATAAAAGATGTTATTAAAGGAAAGAAATTTTTTTATTTTTTTTTTTTTTTTTTTTCGAAAAAAAAATTTTGTCGCCAGTGTCGAAATTTTTCTTTCCTTTAATAACATCTTTTACAACGTAGAAGTTCAGAACGTAAAACGAACGATAAAGACGTACATCGGTGGAGACTATGTTTTATTTGCCATATAAACCAAATCAGCATCAAACATTCAATACTTTTCTTCTGAAGTTTTCTTAAATCTTAAGTAATTTTTAGCCAAAATCTTTAGTAGCTTTGAGATATCTTAACCATAATAGATATACTGGCGTATAGGTGCATGGGTTGGTAGAGAGTGATAAACATCATAGCATAAACGTCAACAAGGGTATACCTCCTGTATACCTGTGATCCTCTCGCGGACACGATAGCTGCCTACAACGGCTTAGGCATCAAGATGAACTGTCTGTGTGAATTATAATTGTCTTATTTTCGTTAATTCTGGTATTTAAGTCATAATCATTAGCGCAGAATCTAAATCCATTGCATATCCTTCGGGAAATATTAAATTTTTAGCCATTCATGTCCAAATTAAGACTGTAATTATTACCATTTTATATGCTTTGCTTTGGATCCGAAATAAAAGATTTCGATGCAAATATATTATAAAACAAATAATAACTTCTATCATCACAATATATCAATTACGATAAAGTGTACGAATGGGCTAAAATGTCAAATACGTGAATTTTTATAAGGCTAGTATAGAATCCGCCACACTAGGGTCACCCACTCACACTTATTTAAGCACACCGTGTATTATTTTTGGATATAGCTGTCATCTTTGTCTTGTCAATCTATATACATAAGTGAAGCACAATTAATATATAATCTTAACATTGTTTCTGTACTTTAAAAGTGCCGCTCATCATAACTGTTAAGACTATAACTGTAGATTTTACCTCAAATCTTCGCCCTGCTTCCATTTGTTAAAAATATAATTAGAACCACAAGCAGGGGAAGGTAAAAATAAATTAAAATGGTATAAATCAAAATTATGTAGATTTTACCATAGCTTAATATTTATTAGAGAAACAAACTGTACACAATATTTCAAGCAAGGATGACCTCTAAAGTTTCTACCAATAGTTACAGTATAGTATACTAATTTTGAAGTTGATATAGAAAATTGCAAATTAAAATAAGTATTTAAAACAAAATAATTGTACATCGGCTATGATATGGATAGTTTATAGAGATGAATTCGTTTGAAGGCATCAGATTGTCATCCCCACCAGACCAAGCGAATATAACAAGATTTTAAAAACATGTACATGTATAATTAATTATGATATTATTATTATTAAGTATACCTAAATAAGATTCTTTGTCATATATGGTACTAATTTTGAAGTAGGTATATTTATATTTAAAAACTGGTAATAAACATCAAATACAAAAATAAATATATATGTAAGATAATATATAAAGTTATCCATATTGACGGAATAAAAGGGTAATTTATGTTACAAAAGTTTATTCAGTAATAAATTCAGATGGTGTAATTTAAACACAAAAGTAACAATAATCAATCAGAGAATAAATCAGAAATCGCTCAGCGTAATAGTGTGCTATGCGCGCGATTTATTAATCTAGCAACTTAAGGTATCTGGTACGAAGTTTATTGACTAGGTACATGTCAGCATAGGTACTAAGACCAAGAGTGGACGGACAGTTTTTCCGGGAGCAGAATGCTCTTGAGTCAAATCAGAAACGGGAAACTCCTTTCTATTGGCCATATGAGTTAGTTATAGCAAATCCCCGTGCAACTATTATTTTCCAAGGAAATTATTATTTTCGGTACACAATCAATAAGAGCTTATTTAGAACTAGCTTACCATTATCATAAAGCTTACTAAATAAAAGTCAAGGTAGGAAAAATTAATAAACCCTGTACATTAAATTATCATGGTAAGGCATATATAAATTTAAAAAAGAAAAATTTTATATCGTTAAAAAAAAAAACCTAACTTAAAATCTAAAAACATCTTCCAGTTCATCTTATCGGGAAAGGGTACCTAAGATGCTGGAAGCGTTACCGCGTTGTATGGCAAGATAAGATACATATATCGATGGATAAAAGTACTTAAAATACATACTTTAAAATAAATAAATTCATAATCTAAATAATTATATCATGAGAAAGTTTTAGGACTCGAACATTAAAGGTTGATCGGCTGATTCAACAAAGTCCAACTGTTTACAAAAGTATTTAAAATGAATAAATGCTTAATAAAAAAAAAAAAAACGGAAAATGGGGTGCGGAATGTGAATCGGATTCTAGTATTGTAGGACGAACAGCTGAAGTTTAACCTTGATTACAAGTCCTTTTTATGGATGGTTTTCATTAAAATTAGTTGATCCCTAGTGTCCTTTGTACATCTTAAGGGTTTTAAAGTTAGAACGTCCAGTGGCTGATGATGATGATGATGATGATGATGATGATGAAGTTAGGAAGGTTGTCTAAATATGGAAATCTATAGTGAGGTGTTTAATACACTTATTTCGATTTTGTTGAAGCATTTTTATATAAACTTGATACATGGGGTCCCATACAGTATAATAAATTTCCATAGCAACCACCATAGTAGTTCTGATTGTGACATTAAGGCTCGTACCGCGTCTTAAAAGCACTCCCTAATGACAGTCATACCTAGAAGGCAGTAATGATCTAAGCGATTTAAATAGTGAATAAATAAAAAAATATATATAAGAAAATCACATAAGTACGATATAATATATAAACAAATAATTAATAATTAAGTTATAACCTCACGAGTATGTGAGTTGTGAATCTGCCTATTCTTTTTACTAACGTATTGATCTCTCCATTGAAGAGTTGTCTGGAAGAGATAGTTTTAAGCCACCAATTGTGCTTCTGTTTAGCAGTGTAATCTTTGTAAAATGTTTTAACTGTGATGACTGCCTCCGTGACCTCGCGGTTGAGCGCTTGGTTTCGGGTGCGGAGGTCTCGAGTTCGATCCCCGGGGGGGTGATCACCTTACAAATTTGATTTGTAAGATTTGACCGAGTTTGGAGGGATATTGCAGGCTTGAATCACCTGACTATCCGAGAATGAAGATGATTCCGTGCTTCCGAGGGCACGTTGGGCCGTCGCTCCCGGCTACTGTTGCGGTGGTGGTCGTTGGTCTGCCAGCCCGCAATTGGCCGGCGTGGTGGACTGTGGCCAGATCGCCCTATGTAGGGTGGGCTGGAGCCCCTTGGTGGGGACATATATGGACTGTGAGGAGGAGGTACGTGATGAGTACCATTATGGGTTCTATTCTATTCTATATTTATGTGCTTAATATTACAATTCGTATAAATAAAAAATAAAAAAATACATTTTAAGTGTGTAATGTGTAGAATATGTAAATAAAAATATATATGTTTATTGAATGTGTAAATAATGTGTAAATGTCTGTAAAACTATGTGTATGATATGTGTGTGCATATATATGTATAAAAAGTTAATGCAATCGCAATTATGAAACATTAGTACGGATTAACACATTAGGACCTGTTAATTTTGAATCACTTGTTACCAGGATTTACAAGTTATTTCAAGAACTTACCTATGTATAAAAAAATATATAATATAATAAAGTTTTATTAATTCTTTAAAAAAAATATTTCCAAAAGCGAAGGAACTCGCTTATAACAGGAAGGCCGAGCTGTAAGCTTATAATAATGAGTGTGCTATGATTGGCTATTATACTGTATAATTTATACTATTTATAATTGATAAACTGTATAGTTTTATTGTGTAATCATATTATTTACCTATTTAATAAGTATTAGTGGTATCTTGTATGAATAATGAGATACTTGTTTGACTTTACTTCAAAACAGCTCACGCTGATTAAAATAATGATTGTAATTAAATCCATTATTTTAGTAAATACTCATTTCTAAAATGTTATTATTTATTTATAAATGAGTTATAATAATTATTATGTAAATTTGAGTAAAGTATTATTAATAAGACTGTCAGTTGATTTGAGGTTAGGTAAGGTATAAATATACGATCTCTGTTTTTGCGTGGACATTTGTCAGTAGTCCGTTGTATCGGCAAGTGGTTGTGAAAGATGAAATTATACGAAGTGTACCGCTATTTTGGGTTTTTATTTCAAAACCTCCACATTCCCTGAAGTTGACCCTACATATAAGTCTTAAAAATACCTAAATGAGGAGAAGTCAGTGAGCCATGTGTAGCACTAATAAGTGATTCACGTTCTATAGGATTTGGAACAATTTTCCAAATAAAATCATCAGAAATAGAATTAGAGTTTGAACAACAGCGAAGAAGCGTGTTATCTTTGATACAATAGTTTGGATTCAGCTCCTGGGGCGATGGGGGTATCAGCATTATTATGGAAGAAACTGAAAAGAATGTCAGAAACAATATTCTGAACTGACTTTATATATCATCAATTTATACCCGTCTGGAATCGCAGCCCCTTATTCTTGAGCTGCCCTGGTTGACGCAAGCTTCCCGGAGTCGCAGCCTCTTATTCTTGAGCTGCCCTGGTTGACGCAAGCTTCCCGGAGTCACAGCCCCTTATTCTTGAGCTGGCCTGGTTGACGCAGTCAGAAAGCTGGAGTCACAACCCTTACCCCGTCGAGCTACCCTTGCTGACGCAGGCGCCCGGAGGCGCTTGGTTCAGTTTTAAAATCGCCACCCATCGCAGCAGGAGCTGACGCTAAAGCTGAGTTTTTTATATTATATTATATTGATAGGTTTAGTGTTTTTGATAGGTTTTTGTTGTTAGGATTGTTTTACTATTTCTTTTTATTTATAATAAACGTTGTTGTGATATATATATCTTCTATTATTTATTATCCTTTTTCTTTCTTTCTTCTCTTAGTTACTTCTGGCTTCTGGGAAGCTACAGCATCCCAGGAGTGAGAAGTAACGTTACAGATTGGCGCCCAACTATAATAACCCATTACACCAGAATCCCAAAATTCTAAAATATAGTGGTGATATTTCGGTTTTCCTTTAGGCGTTATTTAGTAAAATTCTAAGCCGGCACTACACGGCAACAATGTATTTATTAATGATACTAACTAAGTATATACATACATACATATACTCACGGCTATGAATCCCGAAAAAGGGTAGCCAGAGCTGAGAAATTAGAAATTCCTCAGCCACTTTTGGAAGTTGAATGGGGAAAAGATGGTGGAATAAAGGTTGTTGGTGATGGGTCTCCAAACGCATCGCCCAAAATCCCTTAAAAAGCCCCAGTCCATTAGTTGCCTCTTACATACACCAACCGGAAGAAACAAGGTAGTACTATTCTAAGCCGACACTACACAGCTAACTAAGTCTATTGATAATTATCCATTATCAAATTTTCGTTTAGATTCCAACCATAACCTACAGCATTTAAGGCTGAACCATCTAGGTTATAACTGGCAGCGATATTTGTTGCGTAATTTGAATACTGTTTTAATTTTCATTGAAAATTCAATTTCATTTTATTCTGAAAATTGATTTCCTTATCGTGTTGCTAGGTCAAGTACGATGTAAACATGGCAAAATCTAAGTTTAGTCATATATTTTTCGAGTTATCAACATAATGCTAAAGTGTTTATCATTTTGCGGGATATTATTCATCAGTACGGTTTTAGATCGCTGTAAGTTTAAACAATTGAAATCTATTATAATTTAACATTACATTAAAAACTATTAAACGAATATATAAAAACTATTATAGGGACCCAATGCGCACATGACCGTGTCCGTAAAGCTATAAATCTTCCCTCGTTATTCCCAGGAATAATTGTCCGGTAAGGGTTTTTCTTCTCACGTTATGTGATTGTTTTATGTGATAATTATGGCAAACTAGCGTTTGGTTTGGTTGCATAGAAAATCTTTCATAAAGTTAAAATATGTTAATAAACTGAAATTGTGCAACCCATATTTTGAAAAAAATTGAACGTAAAGAGTTTCTTTGTTGCTCCTTCTCTTTACGAACACCTTCCAAAGCAACGGATTAAATATACATTAAAAAAAAATTTACGTTCAAAAAATGATAGTTTTCACTTTATTTTGTAAAATAAACTTTTTGCCTTAGAAAAAAATCCTTTCTTTATTAATAATAGTCCCCACATGTGGTTTTCATGAACAAAACATTCTTATTATTAACTAAGCCAATATAACGTCCTATTAACAATAAAAAACCATAAAAATAAATAAATTATAAACAATACTATGTGTGTGTGTGAGTGAATGCGGTAGAGATGAGGTCCCTCAGAAAAGTTATTAATGTAAGGTTATGTGATCGAGTGAGAAAAATTAAGATAGCCTCAACCCCAATTTGTAATAATAGCGTGATTATATTAACACTTTAAAAAAAGAATAAGTTAAAACGGTCAAGTTGTTTTCTAGTTTTGCGCTTGGCAACACATTTTATTTATTTATTTTATTATTTAAGAACATAAAACAGAATACAATCAATACAACACAAACATATTAACATAATTAGAAAATAGAGCTAGATCATATTCCTAGGTATATGTCCCTAGCATACACAGAATATTATTAAGATTTTACATACATACATACATGTACTCACGGCTATAAATCCCTTAACGGGGTAGCCAGAGCTTTGGAATGAGAAGCTCCGCAGCCACTTTTGGAAGTGGATTGGGGAAGAAATGGTAATAATAAATAATTTTGGTGACGGGTCTCCAACCACATCGCCCAAAAATCACTTAAAGCCCCTATACCCTTAGTCGCCTCTTACGATCACCCACGGGTAGAAATGGGGTAGTGTTATTCTAAGCCGACACTACACGACATATTAAGATTTTATTTTTAATTTTCTCACTATTAATTATTAGCATTATTCTAAAGTTCCTAGAATCAAACAGATAAATTACTACTAATAAATAAAGTATAAATAAAGGAAAGAAAAACTTCGACACAGACGGGAATCGAACCCGCGACCTCGGGTATACGCCCCCGTCGCTCTGCCAATGAGCTACCGTGTGCTGTCCTTTATTTATTAGTAGTAATTTAATAATCCCCACATGAGGTTTTCATTAACAAAAACATTCAAGTTAGATAAATTACTGGTAAATATTTTTCGTAGAATTAAACATTTAATTAAATATTTTGCGATCCAGTTTTTCTTCACTGGACATGATTCTTGTTTCTCCCTCGCGTTTCAGCAAAATTTACCCAAAGTGATGATGATTTTGTTGTGCCTATGTTGTCCAACTTTCAATACATGCTCCTAATTTTTCTTCTTTTGCAGCTGAATCGACCGGCCAGCCAGGTAAATACATTTCTATTCTTTGAATCTTTCCAAATACATACATACATACATATACTCACGGCTATAAATCCCTGGAAGGGGTAGCCAGAGCTAAGGAACTAGAAGTTCCTCAGCCACGTTTGGAAAGTGGAGTGGGGAAAAGGTAAAATAAAGGTTGTTGGTGATGGGGCTCCAACCGCATCGCCCAAAATCCCTTAAAAACCCCAATACCGTTAGTCGCCTGTTACGTACACCCACCGAAAGAAATGGGGTAGTGCTATTCTAGGCCGACACTACACAGCAGATTACATCATCAAAGCAGCCCTAAAAACCACAGGCAGAAATGCGACCGCCCTAAATAATGTCGACACTACAAAGTAATATCTAAATTGTAGATGTAGTAAACCTGAGAATTGACATGAATGAAATGCAAAGTGGCCTGATAGACGAAAAAAATAAATTAGTTTGTGATTGGGACTACCAACTCAACCAGTACGGGTGTAAGAGAAGAAGTGGCCGTGATTCATCGGAATGTTCGAAATTTGTGGTAAGTAAAGTTATTGTATCGTATAATTTAGATCTTTTTGTTCATGAAACTCTCATGTGGGGATTATTACTAATAAATAACGGGGGCGTATACCCGAAGGTCGCAGGTTCGATTCCCGCCTGTGTCGAAATTTTTCTTTCCTTTATTTACATACATACATACATATTCTCACGCCGTTAGTTCCTATTGGGGTAGGCAGAGACTATCGATCGCCACTTTGTACGATCCTGGCAAAGCTCTCTGGCTTCGTTTACATCCATCAATCTTTTCATACATGCTCTTTTATTCTTCATACTGCGGACACCTGCCTTTTTGAGCACATTGGCTCTATATATCTCTTTCACCAATTTTCTGTCATCCATCCTCTCTATGTGCCCAAACCATCTCAACATTCTTTTTTCTATCTTTCTTACAATATCATCTTTTACACCACACCTTTCACGAATCACATCATTCCTCACACGATCACATAACCTTACATCACACACTTTTCTGAGGGATCTCATTTCTACTGCATTTACTCTACTTTCATGCTTCTTCTGCCACACCCAACATTCACTGCCATGCATAAGCGTAGGAACGAGGACAGCATCATGCACAGCCATTCGGGCCTTTTCAGACACCGACTGACTAGCAGACATTAGACTATCCAGTGCTCCATTTACCGCATTACCCTTTTTCACTCTTCTCTCGATATCTTCATCACACTTTCCATCCCTAGTAAACAAACTTCCCAAATATACAAACTCTTTCACTTGTTCCACTTCCTTACCATTAATCTCAATCACGCATTCGGTCATATTCACCTCTCTCTCAAAAACCATAGTTTTTGTTTTATCCACATTCACCCTCATTCCCATTTTTTCAAAAGACGCACTTGCAATATTCATCATCTCTTGCAGCTCTTCCACCGATGATGCAAGTAGCACTTGATCGTCGGCATATAAGAGGCATTTAATGATGAATCCACCCATTCTCAATCCATAATCACTTTCACGCAACTCTGTTAAACAGTCATCCATGAACAAATTGAAGAGCCACGGGGAAGCTACACAACCTTGTCGGACACCCCGAGAGATCCCGAACCAGTCAGTATTTTCCCCGTTTACTCTCACACATGCACTGGAATCCTCAAAGAGTGATACCAGTGCACGTATAAGTGCACGTTTGCTGTGTAGTGCCGGCATAGAATAGCACTACCCCATCTCTTCCCTTGGGTGTCGTAGAAGTCGACTAAGGGTAAAGGGCTTTTTCATCTTCGCCCCTACACCAATCCAAGGTCTGCCGTGCCGAGGGATGCGTGGCCAGGGGTGAGCCTGGTCGTTAGCGTGCCGCCGTTCCGGAGCCTGGTGAACTCCGGGTACTAAATAACCTTACCTAGTCAAGCGGGGCTCTGGCTAGGCGGACAGTTTACTTCCCTTGCTTTTCGTGGGGTCCAAATGTGTTTCGCAACAAAAATTAAACACGATGGCGGCGATATGGCTCGCCACCTATCACGCCGTGGTTCCTCGCGGGGCGAAAAGTGGGCTAAAGAGACCCGCTTTGGTACGATGAATGTGTGTGGAGGGATGCATGAAAAATTAGATGAAGTATGTTTGATTATGGAAGACAGAAAACTAGATTTTCTGTGTGTAAATGAAACGAAGCGCAAGGGAAAAGAGGTTTCACAACTTGGCCCATTTACAGCTATCTGGTCGGGAGTTGCCGAGAGTGACAGAGCTTGCCAAGGCGTGGGACTTCTGATATCTGAAAGGATGGCTAAGTGCATGAAAGATTATGCGTGTGTGAGTCCAAGGCTCCTATGGATAAAGGTGAAGGTAGGGCTTGTCCGGATGCGCATAATTTGCGTGTATGCTCCGGACATGTCCAGATCACTATCCGAGAGGGAGGAGTTTTGGAATCTGTTAGACGATGTTGCGAATGGGTGTGATGAAAATGAGAAAATTGTTATGTTAGGAGATTTTAATGGTTGGGTTGGTGTGTCACGCAACGGTTGTGAAAGAGTTTTAGGAAAGTTTGGTGATAAAAGAGTGAACGAGAATGGTGAGAAAGTGATTGAGGTATGTTTGGAGAGGAATCTTTGTGTTACGAACACGTTGTTTGAACACAAAGATATCCATATGTATACTAGACAAAGAGGAAGCGAGAGAAGTATGATAGATTTTGTGATAGTGGATGAAAGGCTAAGAGCAAAGGTTGTTGACACCAGAGTCCATAGGGGCATTAACGTTGGCACAGACCACTTTCTCGTGATATCACGATTGAGGGGACTGTGCACGCGTTGGCGTCACAGGGCCAAAGTGTCGACAACTGAATTTGCGAGAATAAAAGTGGAGAAATTGGAAGAGGATGAAAATATTAGAGATGAATATATGAAGAAATTGGACGACAGACTAAGTTGCGTGGAGATGAAGGATGAAATGGAAATAGAAGAAGTATGGGATGTGCTCAAATCGTCAATGGTTGAATGTGCGACGGAAGTATGTGGATTGAGTAAAAGAACAAATAGACCACCAACAAGTTGGTGGGATAAAGATGTGAAAGAGGCAGTTGGAGATAAGAAGAAAGCTTGGTTAGATTTACTAGCGATTAAAGCTAGTAAACGAATGGATGCGAGAGTAAAAGATGATGTAGTGAAGCATAGTGAAGATGAATATAAGAGAGTTAAGAATGAGGTTAAGAAGAAAATAGAAAAGAAAAAGCGTGATCTGATAGAATGGTGTGAGAGGAAACTCTCCGATAATTTCCGGAATAACCAAAAGTTGTTCTGGAAATATATCTGGAAAGAAAAGGGAGTTTCCCAAAACACGAGAGTGAATGTTGTGAGAGATGAACAGGGTGAATTGGCGACGGATGAAAGTAGCATAAGACGAGTATGGAAGAACTATTTTGAGGGACTCTTTGAAAAAGAGGATACATCCATTTCTTCGCCAATCGGCAGTAATGTTGATTGGAACGACGTTATGGGTGACTTTAGTGACAGTGAGATCAGTATGGAAGAAATAATGAAAGCAATGAAAAGTATGAAACTAGGGAAAGCGGCAGGGTATGACAGGATAAACACTGAAATGCTGAGGGCTGGTAAAGGGGTGGTGGCTTCCTGGTTGTACTTCCTTTTCCAAAAATGCTGGTCGAGTGGCAAAGTGCCACAAGACTGGTGCAAAGCGGTAATTGTGCCTTTATATAAAGGAAAGGGGTCACACCAGGAGGCTAGAAACTACCGTAGAATTAGCCTACTCAGCATTGTCGGTAAATTGTATGCAAAGGTTTTGATTGAAAGAGTGATGAATGAAACGGATGATAAAATTTGGGATGTGCAAGCAGGATTTAGAAAGGGAATGGGATGTATGGACCAAATCTTCTCTTTAAGGAGCATCACCGAAAAGTTCTTAGCTAAGAACCGAAAGGTGTATTGCTCCTTCATTGATTTAGAGAAGGCGTATGATAGGGTGGTAAGAA
The DNA here is from genome assembly GCA_963576735.1 of Bedellia somnulentella. Taxonomy (NCBI): domain Eukaryota; kingdom Metazoa; phylum Arthropoda; class Insecta; order Lepidoptera; family Bedelliidae; genus Bedellia; species Bedellia somnulentella. Next base: position 1,570,200 of record OY755193.1, read on the forward strand.
AGTGTTTATGGGAGGTGTTATCCAAGTTCGGTTTGGGGAGTCGACTTATACGTGCACTTGTATCACTCTATGAGGATTCCAGTGCATGTGTGAGAGTAAACGGGGAAAATACTGACTGGTTCGGGATCTCTCGGGGTGTCCGACAGGGTTGTGTAGCTTCCCCGTGGCTCTTCAATTTGTTCATGGATGACTGTTTAACAGAGTTGCGTGAAAGTGATTATGGATTGAGAATGGGTGGATTCATCATTAAATGCCTCTTATATGCCGACGATCAAGTGCTACTTGCATCATCGGTGGAAGAGCTGCAAGAGATGATGAATATTGATAGATAGATAGATAACTCGTTTATTTATGTTAACATAACACCACATACAATATGAAAAACAATACACAAAGTGAAAAAAAAAACAATATTTTAAACTTAAAATTAGTGCTATGGTAACACAAACTAGGTCCTAACTCAGTGCTTGATATTGCCAAGTGGCAAAACACTGGTTTTCAGTTAAGGCCTACACTACACTACACATAATTAATTAATATATAAACAAAATAATCTGTGTCTGCCACATTTGAAGTAAACAAAATTGAATAAATAGTAAAGGAACAGACAGTAAACTAAACAAATGCACAACAAAAAAAATAAAATAAAAAACAATATATTTTAAAATTTATATTGCATGTGCGTCTTTTGAAAAAAAGGGAATGAGGGTGAATGGGGATAAAACAAAAACTATGGTTTTTGAAAGAGAGGTGAATATGACCGAATGCGTGATTGAGATTAATGGTAAGAAAGTGGAACAAGTGAAAGAGTTTGTGTATTTGGGAAGTTTGTTTACTAGGGATGGAAAGTGTGATGAAGATATCGAGAGAAGAGTGAAAAAGGGTAATGCGGTAAATGGAGCACTGGATAGTCTAATGTCTGCTAGTCAGTCGGTGTCTGAAAAGGCCCGAATGGCTGTGCATGATGCTGTCCTCGTTCCTACGCTTATGTATGGCAGTGAATGTTGGGTGTGGCAGAAGAAGCATGAAAGTAGAGTGAATGCAGTAGAAATGAGATCCCTCAGAAAAGTGTGTAATGTAAGGTTATGTGATCGTGTGAGGAATGATGTGATTCGTGAAAGGTGTGGTGTAAAAGATGATATTGTAAGAAAGATAGAAAAAGGAATGTTGAGATGGTTTGGGCACATAGAGAGGATGGATGACAGTAAATTGGTGAAAGAGATATATAGAGCCAATGTGGAAGGTAATGTTAGTAGAGGACGACCTCGGAGGACACATTTGGATCAAATAGAAAATGTGCTCAAAAAGGCAGGTGTCCGCAGTATGAAGAATAAAAGAGCATGTATGAAAAGATTGATGGATGTAAACGAAGCCAGAGAGGTTTGCCAGGATCGTACAAAGTGGCGATCGATAGTCTCTGCCTACCCCAATGGGAACTAACGGCGTGAGAATATGTATGTATGTATGTATGTATGTATAAGTCGACTCCCCAAACCGAACTTGGATAACACCTCCCATAAACACTTTCTTACCACCCTATCATACGCCTTCTCTAAATCAATGAAGGAGCAATACACCTTTCGGTTCTTAGCTAAGAACTTTTCGGTGATGCTCCTTAAAGAGAAGATTTGGTCCATACATCCCATTCCCTTTCTAAATCCTGCTTGCACATCCCAAATTTTATCATCCGTTTCATTCATCACTCTTTCAATCAAAACCTTTGCATACAATTTACCGACAATGCTGAGTAGGCTAATTCCACGGTAGTTTCTAGCCTCCTGGTGTGACCCCTTTCCTTTATATAAAGGCACAATTACTGCTTTGCACCAGTCTTGTGGCACTTTGCCACTCAACCAGCATTTTTGGAAAAGGAAGTACAACCAGGAAGCCACCACCCCTTTACCAGCCCTCAGCATTTCAGTGTTTATCCTGTCATACCCTGCCGCTTTCCCTAGTTTCATACTTTTCATTGCTTTCATTATTTCTTCCATACTGATCTCACTGTCACTAAAGTCACCCATAACGTCGTTCCAATCAACATTACCGCCGATTGGCGAAGAAATGGATGTATCCTCTTTTTCAAAGAGTCCCTCAAAATAGTTCTTCCATACTCGTCTTATGCTACTTTCATCCGTCGCCAATTCACCCTGTTCATCTCTCACAACATTCACTCTCGTGTTTTGGGAAAACTCCCTTTTCTTTCCGGATATATTTCCAGAACAACTTTTGATTATTCCGGAAATAATCACAGAGTTTCCTCTCACACCATTCTATCAGATCACGCTTTTTCTTTTCTATTTTCTTCTTAACCTCATTCTTAACTCTCTTATATTCATCTTCACTAGTCTTCACTACATCATCTGTTACTCTCGCATCCATTCGTTTACTAGCTTTAATCGCTAGTAAATCTAACCAAGCTTTCTTCTTATCTCCAACTGCCTCTTTCACATCTTTATCCCACCAACTTGTTGGTGGTCTATTTGTTCTTTTACTCAATCCACATACTTCCGTCGCAGATTCAACCATTGACGATTTGAGCCCATCCCATACTTCTTCTATCTCCACGCAACTTAGCCTGTCGTCCAATTTCTTCATATATTTATCTCTAATATTTTCATCCTCTTCCAATTTCTCCATTTTTATTCTCGCAAATTCAGTTGTTGACACTTTGGCCATGTGACGCCAACGCGTGCACAGTCCCCTCAATCGTGATATCACGAGAAAGTGGTCCGTGCCAACGTTAATGCCCCTATGGACTCTGGTGTCAACAACCTTTGCTCTTAGCCTTTCATCCACTATCACAAAATCTATCATACTTCTCTCGCTTCCTCTCTGTCTAGTATACATATGGATATCTTTGTGTTCAAACAACGTGTTCGTAACACAAAGATTCCTCTCCAAACATACCTCATCACTTTCTCACCATTCTCGTTCACTCTTTTATCATCAAACTTTCCTAAAACTCTTTCACAACCGTTGCGTGAAATGTAAAATGTATGAAAATTTTGATGATATAGAAGGAGTATGTATGTTTATCGACGATTTGCTGATATATGGTAGTACAAAAGAAGAACATGATAAAAGATTGGAAAAAGTACTAGAAAGATGTAGAAAAATCGATTTAAGATTAAATTTAAAAAAATGTCACTTTGGATTGGAAGAGATAAAATACTTAGGACATAAAATTACTAAAAATGGGATAAGCTCAGATGACAAGCATTTAACTGCAATTAAAAATATGCCTATACCTGAAAATTCAAAAGATGTTGAGAGATTCTTGGGTTCGTTACATATGTGGGATCATTATTAAAAATTTGTCAACTAAAACGGAACCATTACGTTTACTTTTAAAAAAGACAACGGAATGGCATTGGGAAGAGCACCACACTAGGTGTTTTAACGAGCTGAAACAATGTTTAGTTAAAAAACCGATTTTACAGTACTACAGTATGGAGAAGCCGATTGTTATATCCGTAGACGCCAGTAAGAGTGGCCTAGGAACTTGTTTGATGCAGGATGGAAAACCAGTGTGTTATGCGTCAAAAGCACTCACTAACACAGAACAAAAATATGCACAGATCGAAAAGAACTTTATGCTTGTGTGTATGCTTGTGAAAAATTTTATACGTATATATATGGACGAGAAGATGTAACAATTGAGACGGACCATAAACCGTTAATTACCATACTGAAAAAACCCATCATAGATGCTCCGTCTCGACTCCAACGAATGTTATTAAGGTTACAGAAATATAGTTTCAAGTTAATTTACAAGCCGGGTAAATTACTGTATATCGCGGACACGTTGTCTCGTGCTTATGAACGCACGAATACAAGGAGTAGTGAAAATGAATGGTATAAAGAAGTGTTTTTGGTGCGCGATAATACGGTGGAAGTCATTAAAAATATGTCGGATATTCAATTTAGTAAATTACAACTGTGGACAGAAAAAGACGAAGAACTAATAGAATTAAAAAAATGCATTTTAAATGGGTGGCCCGATGGGAGGCAAAATATAAGTGATTTAATAAAGCCGTATTGGAATTACAGAGAAGACCTAACTTTAGTACATGGATTGTTATGGAAGAATGACAGAATAATAATACCAAAACTATTAAGAAAAGAAATGCTAAATAAAATTCATATAGGACATTTAGGTATTGAAAAAAAGCAAATTAAGAGCAAGGGAAACAATATTTTGGCCTACTTTGAATAATGACTTAAATAATTTAATAAATAACTGTCAAACCTGTTTAGTATTTAGAAAACAAAATTGTAAACAACAGTTAATACCACATGAGATACCTGATAGAGCCTGGGAGAAAATTGGTGTTGATTTGTTAAGTTGTGTTAAGGGGAAAGACATGACTTTTTTGACTTTTTTTTTTTTGACTTTTTTGATTGTGGCCCACAGTTTGCGTCCAGTTTGTTTAGAGAGTTCGCGAGAGAGTGGGAGTTCAATCATGTGACATCATCTCCGCGGTATCCTCAGTCTAATGGCCAAGTCGAGCGGACTGTTCAAACTGTTAAAAGAATAATGAAGAAAACCCAAGAAGAAGGCAAAGATTATAGATTTGCATTATTGGAGTATTTAAATAACAGCGAAATAATAGTAGTAGTAGAAGTAATAATAGCGACATCATAGTCCAGTGGGTAGAACACCCGCCCGAAAAACAGAAGGGCGTGAGTTCCAATCCTGGGACGGGCCTACACCAATTTGTCTTTTCTAAAGTCATATGTGTGGTTAATTTATCATGGTTGCTAACGGTGAGAGAAAACATCGTGAGGAAACCCACATGGCTGAGTTGTACTTAGTCATGTGACAGTGTATTCGTACAAAACGGCGATAGGCCTGCCCCCTATCACGTGAGTACACTGTCTAAGCAAAACGTGGGTACCTTCTCTGGAAACTAGATGGCGCTTGCCATGTGAGTTCAGGAGTATTGGCACCTCTGCCAACCCCTTCGGGGATAAACGGCGTGAACGTTTATGTTTTATGTTATGTTATTAAATACACCTATTTCGGGATATTTAGCGTCACCTGCAGAATTGTTACAAAGTCGGAAATTAAGAAGCGTTGTACCTATATCAAATAAATTACTGTATCCAAAAGTAAAGATTGGTGCAAAAGTTAGATTACAAAAGCGACAATCGACAAAATATACAAAAACGATATTATGACCGCAGTGCTAAAAGTCTTAGTTCATACAAGCGGGGTGACAAAATTAAAGTATTTGATTTTAACACAAAACGATGGATTTCTGGAACGCTAAGCGAGGTTTTAAATGAACGATCTTATAAAATTCGTTTGCTTAACGGTACTTATATAACTCGTAATCGAAAATATTTAATAAAAGATACGCAAAACCGACCTGATTCGTGTAATAATTACAATTTTGGTTATGATGATATTAAAGCTCAATCCATGTTTAATTCAATACCCGTTGAGAATGTAATAAATCCAAATTTACCTAACCATTATGCAACCCGATCTGGCAGGACAGTTCAGCCTCCAGTTAGATGGGGATATGATAAATACTAAAGTTCTTTCAAAAATGAGAAGAAGGAGAAGAGGAAGGCATGTAACTATAACATTTGTTTCTCTATTTTTGTATCCGTTCTTCTTGACAATTTACTCTTGTTATTGAACCACTTAATTTCTATATAATGTCGAAAGAGTTAATTTTGTCTAATTATTGTTAAGTTGTTTTCATTATCTTTTATTTGTTTAAACAAGGGAGATGTCATGTATTGCTAATTTGTATCTACCCACTGGAGAAATATATAAAGCAGTCTTGATCCGAATGTGGTGTTTTACTGATCTCTCTATGATATTATAATTAATTTTACGCGTGACCAGGCTCACCACGCATCCCTCGGCACGGCAGACCTTGGATTGGTGTAGGGGCGAAGATGAAAAAGCACTTTTCCCTTAGTCGACTTCTACGACACCCACGGGAAGAGATGGGGTAGTGCTATTCTATGCCGACACTACACAGCTTTATTTACTAGTAATTATTGTATCGTTTTGCAAATAACTTTGCATTTTTATTAAAGATTTCTATAAATACATATACGCACGGCCATACATCCCAAAAAGCCAGTGCTTCGGAGCTGGAAACCCCTCAGCCACGTTTGGAAGTTGATTGGGGAGAATATAGTAGAAATGAAGTATCGTTGGTGATGGGTATTCACTGTGCTTCCATGCTTCTTCTGCCACAATAGTCTGTAATATTATTTCAGCAACTAAGTTAAAAAAAAACTACAGCTTTGGATTGTCTGAGTATTCCCAGTTAATTGTCAAACAGATGGCAAAACGTAGAGATTGGCAGAAAAGGGCTCTATTTTAACTAATTTTAGCCAAGTGTTTCGGGAATTTCTTAGTGATCAACACTGCGTCGACTTATTTATACACCAGGCCACTCAGAAAGTATTGCGAAAAAAGGTTTTAATGTACGAAACACTGGCCGGTTGTAATGTATACTGAAAATATGAGTCTTTATAAATAAAAAAAGGTACGTTCCAATTTTAAAATTTTCGGGAAATTTTCGCGCTATGATTTTTTACGATTTCAGATGTCGCTTAAAACCAGACGAATCATACGATAGACTTCAAATGGCGTTTATGGATGAAGGGCCTTCCAAGGCAACCGTGTATCGTTGGTATAACGAATTCAAGCGTGGTCGATTAACTTTGCGGGATGAAGAAAGAAGTGGTCGCCCTCTAACGGCTGTTACGGATGAAAACGTGGTGGAAGTGAAAAATTTAATTCATGACAATAGGCGAATAACGTATCTAGAGATTCAACACATTATGCAGATTGGACCGGGAAGCGTTCATGAGATTTTACACGAACATCTTCACGTGAGGAGGATCGTTTCACGCTGGGTGCCACACAACCTCACCGAGGTACAGAAACAGGCCCGGGTGGAATGGTGTCGTGATATGATTAATAAATTTGATGCTGGCTCGTCTCGGCGTGTTTACGACATCGTTACAGGTGATGAGTCCTGGATTTATCAATACGATCCAGAAACGAAGCGCCAGTCGACGGTTTGGGTATTTCAATACGAAGCGACCCCTACCAAAGTGAAGAGATCTAGAATCGGTGGGAAGATTTTGATCGCAAGTTTTTCAATATGACTGGCTATTTGGTGTCAATTCCTTTACAAGATCAAAGAAGTATTAACGCAGACTGGTATACTACTAAATGCTTGCCAGTAGTTTTCTCAGTTGTGAGCAACAATCGACCAAACACAGGGCTCCGCGGGCTACTGCTTCACCACGACAACGCACCCGATCACACCGCGCTCAAAACGAAGGACTTCCTGAACAGCACGCCGGTGAAACTCTTGGGTCACCCTCCTTACAGCCCTGACCTGGCACCGTGTGACTTCTTTTTATTCCCTTAAATAAAAAATCAACTCAAAGGGATACAATTTTCATCGCCGAAAGATGCGCTGTCAGCGTTTCAGCGGGCTGTAAATGAGGTGTCTGCGGCGGACTGGAAAAAGTGTTTCAAAAACTGGTTTAGACGTATGAAACTTTGTATAGATGCTGGTGGAGAGTACTTTGAAAAGATTTAATAAAAACATTTTTAGCCATAGAACATTTTTTTTTATTTTCGCAAAATTTTCTGAGTGTCCCACGTATTGTTCACCATTGATATAGTATCGTGTTTCCTATGCCGATGATATACATTTTTATATATTTGCTGTTGATGGTCCGAATGAAGAAAATAAAAAGAATGATGAATTTATCTTCCAGGCTGAGTATGTACCTGATCTCCCCATGGACGGTACTTGCGAAACTGGAGTTACATACAGTGAGGGATGCAAACTGTGCTTGTGCTCGGATGGCAAAAATTGCATCAAACCAGAAGGTATTACGCGATATTTATTGATTTTTTAGACTAACAGCTAAATAATACCAACATAACCACACCAAGTAACAGTACATAGCATCGATGCCAATTAAATGTCTTCACCAATAGTTTGTGTAAAGTAAAAAGAATAATAATTACAACAATTCGGTATGCAAAGTTTTACAAATGTGGTGCTGATTACGAAACCATTTCGAGATATTATGTTTTTAAAACATATTTTCTTGTGTAAGTGTGAAAAGTGTGTAATGTAAGGTTATGTGATCGTGTGAGGAATGATGTGATTCGTGAAAGGTGTGGTGTAAAAGATGATATTGTAAGAAAGATAGAAAAAGGAATGTTGAGATGGTTTGGGCACATAGAGAGGATGGATGACAGTAAATTGGTGAAAGAGATCTATAGAGCCAATGTGGAAGGTAATGTTAGTAGAGGACGACCTCGGATGACACATTTAGATCAAATAGAAAATGTGCTTAAAAAGGCAGGTGTCCGAAGTACGAAGAATAAAAGAGCATGTATGAAAAGATTGATGGATGTGAATGAAGCTAGAGAGGTTTGCCAGGATAGTACAAAGTGGCGATCGATAGTCTCTGCCTACCCCAATGGGAACTAACGGCGTGAGAATATATGTATGTATGTATGTTTCTTGAAATTAAATCAAACAAAGCTAGGATGACCGTTATTTCAACAAAATACTGTAACAATCGTTTTTGCAGTTTATTAATAAAATATCAAAAATCATAAGTTTGTTTAGTATAATACCGTAATAATTTCATTTGAGATCACAAATTCGTGAAATGTTTTGCAATCAGCAACATTTTTGTTAAACATTTCACTTTATTTGCATGTCGCTACGTGAAATTTTCGTTCGATGACGTCATTAAGTACAAAAGTTGAACAATCTTTAAAAAATCATAACTTTGCAATTTCTCATTTAAGAAGAAAAATATTCAAATTAGTCTTTTATTTTCGTGTTTACTATCGAATAAAAATATTTAATAAATACCTAAAAAAAACTTTGCCTACCGAATTATAGTGCCTACTCGACCCTAAAAACATATTTATATGTATATTAACAAGACAAGTAAAGAGAAACTTTTTTTTTAACTATCATATCATATATATAACTTTAATAAGAGCTTTCTTTTGAGAAATACAAAATGGTAAGTAAGTATAGATATACGTGTATAGATAGACTATGATAACATGACGGGCCCACCAATTTTACTCTGTGACTAGATGAAAACCCGGCTTCGCTCGGTGAAATATGACTATGACATAATACACATCTAGGTACAAAATGTGGGTAGATAGCAGATAGGTAAGCAAGGCTTAGATTCTTATAGCTCTTCGTTCATTGGTTTTATCTATTAATGATTATTATGGATAATCTTTTCTTCAGTCAACACAACCTGCCTAGGTAGACCGCCATACGCCAGGATACCCCATGGTAGCTCTTACCGCGCGCGGCCTAAAGAGCTTATTCCATTACACTTTGTCGTTTCTGAATTCAGACGTCCTTCGAAGTTACTGCCGCAGACGCTTGTTATTCCACTACACAAATTTGTCTACTTTTCAGAAGCCTATCGTTCTGAACGTTATTCCACTAGTCTGAATTCAGATTCTGTGGCTCTCAGACGTCTTCATTCAGACAAATGGAATAAGCTCTTAAGGGGGCCTATTGAACAAAAAGAGGTATCCTAAGGTGTGGCTAACTATCTATATACCGACTAAATTATTAATATAGAAGATATAGGTGAAGATTTGTAAACGGCATTTTGTCTTCTCACTTTGGGTAGAGGTTATCGATCACTACTTATTACGGTCTTGGCAAACCTCTAGTTTCATTAACCTTCATCAAAATATTCATACATGTTCATTTGGCCGGGTAGTGTCGGTTTAGAATAGCATTATCCCATTTCTTCCGATGGGTGTACGTAAGAGGCGACTAACGTTATTGGGGCTATTAAGGGATTTTTGGGCGATGCGGTTGAAGACCCATCACCAACAACCTTTATTTTTACTATCTTTTCCCCACTCAAATTTCCAAAAGTGGCCGAGGAATTTCTAATTTCTTAGCTCTGTCTACCCCTTTCTGAGATTTATAGCCATGAGTATATGCATGTATGTTCTTTTATTTTTCAAACAGAATGATTAAAAATTGTATAAATGGCTTACCAGTTGTGTTCTTTTTTAATTTATTTAACTGTTTCAGAGGACTCCTTGACGGAAGTGCATGGAAAAGAAATGTATGGTCTTGAACTTTACGAATGCAAAATGATGATAGGCGAATGGATTTGCATTAAACCGGGTAATGTGAAAATATCTCGAGACGGCACCAATTGTTCTGACTTTGAGGTAATTCAATAATAAAAAAAATAAAAAATGTTTGTTTGGTAAAAGACATACATACATATACTCACGGCTATAAAAAATAAATAAATCAAAATCAAAATCGTTTATTTACAAGAACAAGAGTATTGATCAAGATGTTAAGTAGTTATTATGTACTTTGCCTGCTCTGCCATGAGGCGTGTAAATATTTGAATCATTAGGCTAGAAATTTGTATGTTATATTGAACTAAATAAAAAAGTAACTACCCAATTGTACAAAATAAAAAATAACATACACTAGAAAAAAAAACACAAGTAGCACTAATTAAAAAATAAAAATGTTACATATTGTCACATGCCAACTATATGCCTACAAAATAAAAATAAAACAACAAACAAACAACAAATAATGTCAAAAACTAAATTTAAAAAAGATAATATATATCAATTTGAACAAAAAAGAAAGGATAAAATCAAATCTCATGTCATAAAATATAAAATCATAAACCATTAAATGTCACAGGTATCAATAAAATCTTGGATGGAATAATAGCACTTCTTTATTAAATAATAAAACAGCTTCAATCTAAATTCTTTAAATGCCTTATCCTTTAAATTATCGCTAATGACATTGTATAATTTCACAGCCATGTAAGATGCATTGCGGCGACATATACCCAAACCCTTTGTAAACGGGTACTCTAGTTGTAAGTTATGATGTCCACGTTGGGGCCTATTTGTTGGTGTTTTAAGTCTTAAAAGGGACGGATTTTTGTGAACAAATATTAATATTTCATATATATACAGGGAAGGGAGAAGTAATATTCTTAACTTTTTAAATAACGGCACACAGCCGTATAATTTCGTATAATTCCCTAGAAGGGGTAGCCAGAGCCAAGGAATTATAAATTCCTCAGCCACTTTTGGAAGTTGAGTGGGGAAAAGGCGGTAAAATAAAGGTTTTTGGTGATGGGTCTCCAACGGCATGACCTTTATTATATCATCTTTTCCCCACTGAACTTTCAAAAGTGGCTGAGGAATTTCTAATTCCTTAGCTCTGGCTACCCCTTCTAGGGATGTATAGCCTTAAGTATATGAATGAATGAATGAATTGTCTGAAGTGTTTCCCACACTTTTTTTGATTCTCAGTCTAGCTTTCCACAAAGGCCCAGCAAATGCGTGCCTGGAAGAATTTACCTAATCGCCAATTGTCGATTGTGTGTCTGTCGTCTTGAATCTCAGAGTCATGTTTGCGTGGTGGTTCAAGCTAATTCATATCCAGGTGTGTAAATAATTGCTAAATAAACTGCTGTGTAGGGTCGGCTCACAATAGCACTACCCCATTTCTTCCCATGGGTGATCGTAAAAGGCGACTATATTAGGGCCTTTTAAGTGGTCTTTCTTTGGGCGGTTGGAGACCCATCACCGAAAACATTTATTTTCAAATAAATAAAGAATAAACAAAGGAAAGAAAAATTTCGACACAGGCGGGAATCGAACCCACGACCTCGGGTATACGCCCCGACGAATCCCCACATGAGGTTTTCATGAACAAAAAGATTTAAATTATGTGATAGTTAGGCGTTTTCAACATTTGCATTCTATCTGAAAAGATAGACAAGTGGCCTTCCGAATTAGTAAATATTCGGAGGTAGGAAACGCAAATACTACTTAAACGTGTGAAAGAAATAAAGTATAGAATAATTTCGCGCTGGCAGCCATTGACACGGTGGCTCAATTGGCAGAGCGTCGGGGCGTATACCCGAGGTCGCGGGTTCGATTCCCGCCTGTGTCGAAATTTTTCTTTTCTTTATTTATTAGTATTAATCCCTACATTAGGTTTTCGTGAACAAAAAGATTTAAATTATTTATTTTCAAATATTTCCTAAAGAAAACCTTTTAGGGATTTAAAGCCGTGAGTATATATGTTTGATGTATGTATGCATTGTATGTCTCATTATACCTGTTGTAACCACAAGACGCGTATCATTTGTTGATCGCAAAACTATATTATCAATCCCGCATTCAGCGAGAGGAGTTGGCAGCCGCAACAGTGGCATTTGTCTGATTGTAAATGAAAACATACATAGCTACCAATGCAGATTATAATAGAATAGAATAGCTCTTTATTGCACATCAAACACAAATTTACAAAAATAATAATATGATCAAACAGTTTACAGTGAGGTACAATTAATTAAATACATACAATTTAAATCTTTTTGTACATGAAAACCTCATGTGGGGATTATTACTAATAAATAAAGAAAAAATAAAGGAAAGAAAAATTTCGACACAGGCGGGAATTTCTTTCCTTTATTTATTATTTATTTATTACATACAATTAATTAATTACAATATTATAATCGTAATTTACCTGTCATTACAAACTTATATTCAAAAGGTAAGGGAAACCCTTACGAAAATTACTTATTATAAAGAAAATGATACACTCCTCTATAATAAACTGCCCAATTCGACCTTTATTCACTAATATTTTCAAACATAAATGTGCTAAATTAAATAGAGATATAATAAATATATCTGTTCAACTGTATAAAAAATACAACCATGATAGTCCAATGGGTAGAACGACCGCCGTCAAAACAGTCATGCGTGAGTTCAAATCTCGGGCCGAACCTACACTAATTTCAAATCAAATCAAATCAAATAGTATTTATTGGCATTCATAATTTACATCAAATTCTACAATTACAATATTAATTTATACAGACAATTGACAAACTATAATAAATGTAGAACATATTATCCTGTGGCCCCACACTAGGCAAGCCTGTATCGTGGTTACCCATACAAATTAAACATAATGCATTTGCAAAAATACACATGACTTAATAAACAAAGTCTTTTCGAAAGTCATATGTATGGTTTATTTATCACGGTTGTTAACGGTGAGGGAAAACATCGTTAGGAAACCCACATGGCTATGTTGTACTTAGTCATGTGACAGTGTATTCCTACCAAACGGTGATAGGCCTGCCCCTATCAAGTGAGTACACTGTCCAAGCAAAACGTGAGTACCTACTCTTAGCATCAGGCGACGATGTCACGTGATGTTCAGAAGTATAAGTGCCTTTGCCAACCCCTTCGGGGATATAGGGCGTGAACGCGTGAAATTGAAATGTGTGCCTTAAATATTGTTTTAAAGAACGAGTAATTTTTTTTTATTTCTCCAGCCAAATTTTTTAAATCAACAACTCATAACGAAAAACTGGAACTGCAGCGACAACATGATTTCGTTTGTATCAAAACTATAGAAGGAGGATGTCTTTTGGGGCCAGGAAGAATGACTGCACTAGCCAGTCTTAATCCCTGTGATAATTCCGAGGTATAGACTGAAAGCAATATGATATCTTTTTAACGAAAATGAAATGAATGGATGAATGAAAAGATTTATTTTAGACTTAAAAAATATTGATACATATTGATTAGTAATCAATACTTAGTATCTATGTCAGTAAAACTTACATACATACATATACTCACGGCCATAGGTCCCAAAAAGGGGTAGCCAGAGCTTCAGAGCTAGAAACTCTAACCATATTCGGAAGTTGACAGGGGACAAGATGGTAGAAATTAGGTATTGTTGCTGATGGGTCTCCAATCGCGTCGCCCAAAAAATCCTTAATTTAGCCCTAATACTCTTAGTGTCCTCTTACGTATAGCCACGGGAAGAAATGGGGTAGTGCTATTCTAATAAATAAAGAATAAATAAAGGAAAAAAAAAAATCGACACGGGCGGGAATCGAACCCGCGACCTCGGGTATACGCCCCCGTCGCTCTGCCAATTAAGCTACCGTGTCAATGGCTGCCAGCGCAAAATTCTTCTATCCTTTGTTTCTTTTACACTTTTAAGTAGTGTTTGCGTTCCCTACCTCCGATTTTTTTACAAATTCGGAATTATTTATTAGTAATAATCCCCACATGAGGTTTTCATGAACAAAACCATTCAAATTAAGTGCTATTCTAAGCCGACACTACAAAGCAATATGTCATTGAATATTATATTTTTTCAGAGTATATATCCGATGTATTTTGAAACAGAGGAATGTGTTTTGGGTAACTATTATCATGTAGGCAGTCACTGCAGATTGTGTCGATGCGAGGCCACACCTGAACTTACTCGAGGAAGAACGGAATGTATACCTCCTTTGGGTGAAAAACGAGGTAAGCATTAAATATACATACATACATATATACGGTGAGGAAACCCACATGGCCGAGTTCTACTTAGCCATGTGAGAGTGTATTAGTACAAAACGGCGATAGGTCTGCCCCCTATCACGTGTCTACACTGTCTAAGCAAAACCTACTTTTGACACTAGGTGGCGCTGTCACTTGTTAAGAAGTATTGGTACCTCTGCCAACCTCTTCGGGGATAAACGGCGTGAATGTTTATGTTTTACATATATGCGGAGGTGTGTCGTGGAGACGAATGAAACAGTAAAGTGCTCGTATAGGATAACTTATTTATTGTAAAAATCACACTGAATGCAACATATACTCACGGCCATAATCCCATAAAGGGGTAGCCAGAGCTTTTGAGCTCAAAACTCATCAGCCACATTTTGAAGTTGATGGCGACAAGTTGGTATAAATAAAGTATCGTTGATAATAAAAATTACTAACGATAATAACATATATATTTCATGAATATTATTTATTTTATGGAATACTATATGTAAGTGTGTTAGAACTTAATAAATATTTAGTAATAGTTAAAATAGATAGATAATAGTTTGACGAATAATTTTAGTTTTTAAGCAAATCAGTTTAATTTATTGGACATCTACCGAACATGTTTTTAATCCAGCAAATCTTTCCATTCATGGGTTGTCTGGAAGAGATCGCTCTTAGTGATAAGACCGCTAGTTGTACTTTGGCTTTTGTACCGATTTTTTTTTGTAATTGTTGTTTTTTTGTGATGTGCAATAAAGAGTTTTTTATTATTTATTTATTTAATAACCAATAATGTTATTGTAACAGAGCCGAAACTAAATTTTTGTAAAAAGGAAATGTTTGTTATATTATAATGCTGTTTGTGTACGTATTAATTAAATAATGTAAAAAAAATATAAAAAAAAATAGTTTTCCAGCCGCATCGCCCAAAACCACTTAAGAAGCCCCTTACTCTTAGTCGCCTCTAACGACATCCGTGGGTAGAAAAGTAGTGATTCTAAGCCTGTACAACACGGCAACAATAATCAATTTAAATATCAACTACACTATTAGTACCTTCCGAATTAGTAAAAATTCGGAGGTAGGAAACGCAAACACTACTTAAACGTGTAAAAGAAATAAAGGATAGAAGGACTTCGCGCTGGCAGCCATTGACACGGTGGCTCAATTGGCATAGCGTCGGGGCGTATAGCCGAGGTCACGGGTTCGATTCCCGCCTGTGTCGAAATTTTTCTTTCCTTTATTTATTCTTTATTTATTACACTAGTTGAATAAAACATATTGTTACAGAAGTTTTACTAGTTCCAGTTGATTCTCAGGAACGCCCAGAGGATGCATATGCCTGTTACATTGTGAACCGGCAACAAGTGTGCTTCGCTGATAATTGTGATGAACACCAGTGCTCTTGTTTCAAGGTAATAGTATGGAATAGAATAAAATACACTTTATTGTACATCACAGATACAGAACTTTTATACATATTATTTATTAAATAGAAATACA
The DNA here is from genome assembly GCA_963576735.1 of Bedellia somnulentella. Lineage (NCBI taxonomy): Eukaryota > Metazoa > Arthropoda > Insecta > Lepidoptera > Bedelliidae > Bedellia > Bedellia somnulentella. Next base: position 1,586,119 of record OY755193.1, read on the forward strand.
ATTGGCGGTCTTACTGCTTAAAACAATCTTCCAGACAACCTTTGAATGGTGAGATTAAAATTGGTAATGTATAGCTAGTGAGTGTAAGAGAGACTAGAGTTTCTCATACATATACTCAAGCCATTATTTCCCGTTGGGTAGGCAAGTAGACTATCGATCGCCACTTTGTACGATCCTGGCACACCTCTAGCTTCGTTCACATCTATCAAACTATTATTCTTCTACCTGTTACCTACGCCTCGTTTTTGGACTTTTGATAGATTGCCTACTTGTGACCTGCGCTCTGTAAATTGGACTTTTGAGATTGCCTACCAGTGACCTGCGTTTTGTGAATCGGACTTTGTGATTGCTTTGGATTGGCTTGATAAGTGGAAGATGGCTGCTGCGAGGAGAGAATACACCCAACGGGAGTACGCAGAAATGCATTACCTCTATGGCTTTTGCGACGGCAATGCTCGAGCTGCAGCCAGAGAATATCGGCAACGCTATCCTAACCGAGACCGTTTCCCGGACTACAGGGTCTTTATGCGCGTGCACAATGCGTACATGGAGGGAACCATACCCAGTGCACATGCTACGAGAGCAGGTAGACCAGTGGTACGATTCGAGAATGAAGAGCAGATACTAAGACAGTTAAGAATGAATCCGGGTATTAGCCAACGCGAAATATCACGCAATCTCGGGATTCCACGCTCGTCGGTGCAGCGTTCCATTAAAAGAAACAAATACCACGCTTACCACGTACAAAGAGTGCAAGCTTTGCTGCCCGCTGATTATGAACCAAGAGTAAGATTTAGCAGAGAGATGCTTAGACGACAGAGAGAGTATCTGCAGTTCTTTAATAAAATTTTATGGAGTGATGAGTCGAGTTTCACAAGAATGGGAATTTTTAATATTCACAATTTACATTTTTATTCAAGAGTGAATCCACACATCATTAGAAATGATCGGTTCCGGCATCAGTTCGGCATAAACATGTGGGCTGGAATAATTGACCAACAACTTGTGCTCCATGAATTGCCACCTAGACTCAATGGTGCTCAGTATTTAAATTTTTTAGAAAATGATTTGAACCAAATACTCCACGAAGCTGAGATTTTTGAAGATAGAGTATCAGAAATATGGCTGCAGCAGGATGGTGCCCTGCCACATTACGCTCGAGCAGTTCGAGAACATTTAAACGAGCGCTTCCCTAATAAGTGGATTGGTTGAGGCGGACCTATTGCATGGCCAGCCCGGTCACCTGACCTTAATCCACTAGATTTTTTTGTATGGGGTTACTTCAAAGAAATTGTTTATCGAGGAGAGAACAACACCGAACAAGAACTACGACAAAAGTTAGAGTTTGCCAAGTTACAAATTCGTAGCAACAGGGGTGCATTCCGACGCTTACGTGCGAATTTTATCAGACGGTGCAGATTATGCATCATGGTCAGAGGCAGAAACTTTGAACATTTATTGTAAAAAATTAATGTTTAATAAAAAATACTAAGTTATAATTGGTTTTTTTATTTCTAATAGCTTTTTGTTTAATAAATTACATTTGATTACAGTATGAGCGAAAATCTAATTGTTCCTTTAATTTTACCATTTTTTATAAAATAGCACCTTGACATGAAAAAACGACCATAAAACTAAAACGAAAGGTCAAACTGCTAAGTGTTGTACCTCTTTTGAAACAGCATTAAACCAGCATTTTTTCAAAGTACAGGGTTACTTTTCCGTGATACTTTTTTTTTACACAGTGCTCTTAAAGTTTGAAATATTTTTTTGGAACGCTTCAAAATTAACGGAAAAACATTAATTAATCCTTAAACTTGGTACCAAGGGCTGCAATACTTTTTTTTTGTATAGATACATTATCCAGTCATAATACAACACCTTTTGTTTTATTCATTTCTATCAAAAAAGATATTAATGAATGAAATTGTCAAAAAACTCGGCATTTTAAATAAAAAAAACAAAAATATCATATTTTTTGTGCAGTGAAGTTATGGTCATGCTGTAGAAAGATTTTCTGTCGGCAATAGCCTCCTTAATCTCCCCGATTCGTTTGATCTACGACTTTTGGGCCACCCTGTATAATGGCAAGAGGGGGATGCACTCACACTACGAAACACTACTAACATTATCTTCCATTTTAACTCTATAAATCTCTTTCATCAATTTACCGTCATGCATCCTCTCTATGTGCTCAAACCATTTTAACATTCCGTTTTATCTTTTTTACAATATCAAAACTTCCTCAAAAGTTAACGAAATATAAGGCATCAGACTGAGAAATAGTGTGATTCGTGTACGATTTGGTGTAAAAGGTCGTGCGATGCGTATGATTGATAGTCCCTATCTACCCCGAATGAAACAAAGGACGTAGGTATAAGTAAATAACAACTGTGAGCTGTCTAGGACTGTCAATGGTACCTACTTGGAAAACCGTACTTTTTAAAAAAATCTTTTTTGTGATTTAAAATATATCAGTCTACTGTAAAATTGCATACGTACATACATTTACTCATGGCCATAAATCCCAACGATCACTAGATTCCAACGAGCCTCTAAGGATCACCCGAAGGAAGGAACGGGGAAGTGCGGCGAGAGTCAGGAAACTCCTGGCTACAGATAACAACCTCACCGTAGGGCCGCTAAAAAACCAGACGAAACGTATACTACCACACATACAGAAACACACAAATTGCTACTGGAATGCCACTTCCCAGATTGCCGTCACACTGATGAAGTGTTCTGGCTTGAGGAACTAATCAGCAGCCCCATAAAAATGGACCTATTCCAATCTGAAAAGATAGTCACACAGGATAGAGTTGAATGGACAATTAAGACCTTCAACCCCTTCAAATAAAAATAAATAAATAAATAAATAAAAAGATTTTATTTGTCTTTTTACACACACAACAAAAATATATATACAATACTACAGTGAAAAGAAGAAATAATTAAATAACAATTTAAAAAAAAGACAAAATGGTTACGAGCTCGGTCTAACCACTTAAAAGCGGATAGCTCCGGTTTTCAGCTCTAACCAATACTTATAACTAAATGAAACTTAAAAACTAACCTAGAACTAAACACACAAAATAACATACTAGCGTACAAATCTACATATTCTTAGCCAATAGCTAATGTACAATATGTGGGTAATTTTGGGTACATGCGCCTTATACATAAAAAGATGACATTTACATATATGAAATATTCTAAATACGTACAATATATATATGCAAACATAGAAAATTTATACATATAAACTTACATATAAATCACCGGGTCTTGACTGTATGATTCCGCCACTACTGCAGCGGGCCAGGGATATCATCACCCAGTGGTTGGTAAAACTCTACTAATCGTGCATTGCGCACAGATACACCCCCCTACCATGGCGGGAGGTTAAATTGACCTTCATTCCCAAAACTGGAAAATCTGACTGTACAGACCCCAAATCCTTTAGACCCATTAGCCTAACTTCCTTTCTTTTGAAAACACTAGGAAGACTCTGTGACAGATTCATTAGAGAGGAGATATTAACAAAAAAGCCCTTACATACTCATCAGCATGCCTACACGAAGGACAAATCAACCGAAACAGCCCTCCACAGAATTGTTCCAAAAATTGAATGTGCTCTCTTGAAAATTGAATTGAAATTGAAAAATGCGAAGTATCAATAGAGCCCTGGAACATTCCATGTTAATCCCACACTGTGGGGCTGGATAGTAAACATGTTGAAATTCAGAGCGGTACAAATAACTGTTAATGCCACCACCAGAGCCATAGTAACAAGGGGTTGTCCTCGAGGAGGTGTATTATCGCCACTGACATGGTGGTCGACACACTCATAAAAAGACTAAACATGCAAGGCTCTCTAATCATTGGCTATGCAAACGACCTCACTATTCTCATAAACGGAAACCATGCGAACATTCTATGCAATCAAATGGGTCACGCTTTGAGGGTGGTAGAAAAATGGTATAAAGATTTTGACCTACACGTCAATCCTAACAATTTATTTATTTTATTTATTTTATTTTCTTAGGAAGATTTACAGACAAAAGTATACAATATAGAGGTAAAATCTTGGTAAAATAGATCGTCCTATGCTATTAACAAATCTCCACAGATATAATGTTAACAAACAAAAACATAGACAAAAAAGATCGAGGAATAGTTAATTGATTATGTAATAATTTTATATTACGTAGGTACGTACATATCACGAGGTGTTAAAATAACTTTGCGTCATTAATCGCTTTATGGTGGCAATGCTGGTGCAAAATAGGTCAACATCAAGAGATAGTTCATTAAATTTAGCTGGAGTTCGTATTAAGAAGGAATTCTTATGATAATTAGTACAGGCTGTAGGAACAGACAGTACAGGACGTAGTCTCAGTCCAAGCTGGTTAGACCGCAAGGAGATGCGCGCGAGTAGTTCTGGTGTGTCCATGGTGCCTCTTGCAATGTTAGCCAGGAAGCAGATATCGCTTATATCCCTTCTAATATTTAGTGGGAGGAAGTGATATCCAGAGCAGCGGTGGTTGTAATCAGCAGAACGCTGTAGAGTTTTAAAGTCAAGATACTGCAGAAATCTCCTCTGTATACCTTTAACACGTAAATTATAAATATTATAATTTGGGTTCCATACCTGTGATGCGTATTCCAAATGGCTGCGTACAAACGAACAGTATATAATTTTTATAGCTTTTATATTAGAAAAGTTGGAACATGTTCGCATAAGAAAACCAAGGGCTTTAGAAGATTTCGCGACAATACTTTCAATGTGTTTATCAAATATTAATTTTGAATCAAATATGACGCCTAGATCCCTTATAGACTCTACTTTAGCTACATATTGGTCATTCAGATTATAAGCAAAATTAACAATGAACTTTTTCCGGGTAAAGCAGATGTAAAAACACTTAGATACATTTAAATCTAGTCTGTTTTGCAAACAATACAAGGAAAACCGGTCAAGGTCTTCCTGTAGTCTATGAGAATCAGAAACATTAGTTATTGTCATAAAATCTTCATATCATCTGCGAACAAAAGCACTTTTGAATGGTGGAAACATGGAATAATACCATTAATAAAAATAACAAACAATAAAGGGCCCAAAAGAGGCCAAGACTGAACTAATTCTCTTCACTCGCAAACGGAAACTACCTCCGTCCGATCCTCCCAAGTTGTTTGGCACGCTACTTACTTTATCCAAAACAGTAAAATATCTAGGAATTACCCTAGATTATATACTCAACTGGAAACCACACTTAGAAAATGTAATAAAAAAAGCCAGCGCCACCTTGTGGCAATGTAAAAAAATCTTGGGTAAGAACTGGGGACTCAAACCGACGATTGTACACTGGCTTTATACTACTATCATCAGACCAGTAATAACCTACGGAGCGCTGATCTGGTGGCCAAGAACGAAACTTTTTACAGTCCAAAATGGATTAGACTAGATGCAGCGACAGGCTTGGCTAGCAATAACGGGCTGCATGTGCACTACGCCTACAGCCGCGCTACGGGACTTACTAAATCTTCCCCCACTGTATTTATTCATACAGCAGGGAGCAGCTATCTCTGCTGTAAGGCTGCATAGAGCAGGACACCTAAGCAATGACTCCATGATCTTACACACGGAAGTTCTCACAGAAGCTTTGAAAGACCAGCCCCTACTGGCCGCTCTGTGTGATAAGATCACCAAAACTATTAAATCCAAACATAACTATCAGGTTATACTTGATGAAGGAAAGTCAGATTTCTCTGGCACAAAGGAGTTACGAGTGTATACTGATGGGTCTAAGACCAATCAAGGCACGGGGGCTGGCATACTCTTAATTTAATGTTTTTTGACATGAATTCCTCATGTGGGGATTATTACTCATAAATAAAAGATGTTATTAAAGGAAAGAAAAATTTCGACACTGGCGGGGTTCGAACCCGCGACCTTCGGGTATGCGCCCCCGTCGCTCTGCCAACTGAGCTACAGTGTCAGTTGGCATCCAGCGCGAAATTTCTCTATCCTTTGTTTCTTTTTTACACGTTGAAGTAGTGTTTGCGTTTCCTACCTCCGAATTTTAACTAATTCGGACGCTGGCATACTCTCCCTGGACTTAAGTATAAAAATATCAAAAAGCCTGGGTCAATATAACACTGTTTTTCAGGCAGAATGTCTCGGAATCATCCAAGCTGCTCAGGCCATAAAAGCAAGAAATATCTCAGAAATGACCATAAAAATAATATCTGACAGCACTTCTGTCCTGCAAGCCCTCAATCGAAGCGAGTACACTTCAGGTCTAATCCTGGAATGTCATCAAGCCTTAGAGGAAGTGGCGCAGGATAGCAATATCATCCTTCAATGGATAAAAGGTCATAGTGGGTCCTTAGACAACGCAGCTGATGAGCTGCGAACTGCGAACCCATAATACCTCTTCCATTCAATCAGCTGCACTCGTGGCTAAGGGAACGCACACTAACTTTAGCTAACCCGTATTGGCGAGGCACGTGTGGTTGCAGACAGTCTAAAGAGGCGATGCGATGCGAATTATATTCGAAATAACACCATCGGATCCAAAAAGGATCCTTTGTGGTCTGAATTAGATTGGGATACTTAAACGGCCAAATGGTCCACGTACAATGGCCCACCTTGTAGCTGGGTTAAGTGCGGAAACCCGCGGCGGTTAACTCCACTAATAATTATTATTATTTTACAAGGTACTTCACGAACCTTTCGTGAACCGTAAAGCCTCCCTGCATTGGCTGCATTTTGGGGACCTCTTTGGGGAAACCGAAGGTTTTGTCTGTGCAATACAAGTCCAGGTTATCAAGACGCGGAACTATCGGAAATACATCCTAAAGGACTGTACCACAGACGTTTGTCGAGCAGCCGTCCCGGAGAGTCACTTTAGGCATGTTATTTCCGGTTGTTCGGCTCTTGCTAACACTGAGTACTTGCACAGACACAACTAAGCAGCCAAAATCTTCTTGCAACAGAGGCTGCCGTATTACAAGTATCTGCCGGAGCCAATCCTAGAAAACGACCGTGCCAAAATTTATTCGGACCAATCCGTTATCACGGACAGGACTATTCTAGCGAATTAGCCTGATATCGTGGTATGGGATCGGTCGCCGTCGAGGGTATTTCTAGTGGATGTCACTATCCCTCATGACGAGGGTCTCGTGAAAGCCAAAACCGAGAAGCTTCGGAAGTATCTCGATCTGGTTCACGAGATCACCGACATGTGGGGTGTGACCTCGACAGTCCGCGAACGGTTCCAGCACAAATGCAGAAGGCGGTGCTGCTCGATACGGCTCGGATCGTCCGTCGGTTCTTGAACCTGACTCCCTGAACCCGACCGACTGTGCTTTTGTCGGGGAGTACCGTGACTCCCATTATAATTTCTTTATTTTCGTTTTCGGCCATGGGAGAGGCGAGAAACTCAAATGGATTCCGAAATAATAATAATCGGGAAGTGCTATTCTAAACCGACACTACACAGCGTGACAATAAAGTTGAGACGTTTTATATTAAATTCTAAATTATATTTTCCAGAGAAGATACCAGTTGTATGATCCGAATACCGGTTGCACACCAGGAAAAATGTATGTTACCCAGGATTGCTACCTCTGCTTTTGTGATTTCGACCTTTATGAGAAGACTGTTTGCAGAATCGATCACGAAATGGGATCGTTGGATAATCGAAAAGGTTTGTCTCGTTATTCATACTCAAAAAACCTTAAGTAATAGATACTCAAAAGTTCACGCCGTATATCCCCATAGGGGTTGGCAGAGGTACTTCTGAACATAACTTGACATTGTCATACTTAAAACTTAAAATAATTTAACAATAAAATTAAACAAATAAAAAAAAAGTCAATTAAACAAACACCCCGAGACATATCCGACCCAAAGGTCCCCATTACGCTGGCAGCGTTACCCCGCTGAACAGCTAGGGAGATCCTCTGCATCAAAAATGCCCCAGAACGGTAGTCCCAGCCACGGTTCCTCAGGCGACGACCTATCTCTTTTATAAAAGATTTCTCCTCTAAACCCCAAACTCCGGTAGTTACTACAGCGAGAGGCACAAAGAAACATAATAACATAACATAACATAACATAAACGTTCACGCCGAATATCCCCGAAGGGGTTGGCAGAGGTACTAATACTTCTGAACATAACGTGACTTTGTCACCTGGTGTTCAGAGTACCCACGTTTTGCATGGACAGTGTACTCACGTGATAGGGGGCAGGCCTATCGCCGTTTTGTACGAATACACTGTCACATGACTAAGTACAACTCAGCCATGTGGGTTTCCTCACGATGTTTTCCCTCACCGTTAACAACCATGATAAATTAACCACACATATGTCTTTAGAAAAGACAAATTGGTGTAGGCCCGACCCAGGATTTGAACACTAGTCGTTTGCACGATAACCGAGTGTTCTACCCACTGGGCTATCACGGTTGTTAAGTGCAAACGTGGGTAACGTTTTACCAAGTCATGGAATATAGAAATATCCATCAATTCAAAAACGGGGTAGCCAAAGATTTAGAGCTTGAAACTCCTCAGCCACATTTGCAAGTTGATAAGCGACAAAATGGCAGAAATGAAGTTTCGTTGGTGATGGGTCTCCAACCGCTTCCCCTTGAACCAATTAAAAATGCCCCATACCCTTGTCGCCTCTTACGACACCCGAGGGCAGAAGGAGTAGTGACATTCTAAGCCGGCACTACACGGCAAGTAATGGAACTAAGCCAATATTGTCTTTATATCAGTATGGACTCAATAAAAAAGACTTATAAAATATGAAATACCTTCATTGAAATTCAAAGGAAAATCCCCAATCTATAAGGCGTCACAAGTGTCTTCTGACACTTAACGGAAAGAAATATTAATAGTTTTTGGAGCCGCTACCGGAGTACGCAGTAGTTGAGAAATAATTGTGATAATAAATAGTAGCAAGATTGGAGCCCATCATTACAGGCCCATTTTGAATTAAAGCGTCTAAAATTAAAAATACTCTCAAGACTCAAGACTCATACGTTCTCGCTGAATATCCCTGAAGGGGCTAGCAGAGGTACTAATACTTCTGAACATCACGTGACTTTGTCACCTGGTGTTTAGAGTACCCACGTTTTGCTTGGACAGTGTACTCACGTGATATCGCCTATCGCCGTTTTGTAGGAATACACTGTCAAAAGACTAAGTACACAGTTTTCCTCACAATAATTTCCCTCACCGTTAACAACCATGATATATTAACCACACATATGTCGTTAGAAAAGATAAATTTGTGTAGTCCCGACCCGGTATTAGAACACTAGTCGCCTCCACGATAAGCGGTGTTCTTCCCACTGAGCTATCACGTCGTTATACAGTCCCATTTTTAATTAAATTAAATTAAATTAAAATTAAAATTGTTTATTTCGGACGAGGTCCATATGTGTTAGTTACAAAATATCTTACAACTATGTTAGTACAATCATTATTATAATATTAATGTTAGTAACAGAAACAAAACTTACGTACTATGTTAGTAACTTATCTATTTACAACGCTATAATAACAATTATATGTTATTTTTGTGTCTTTGGCGAGATGAACGCGAGTCCAGTGTTGCATGATAACACTGTCCACGTCCAACCTCGCCTCGACCGTCTGCAACAAACTGTTGGAGCTGCCCCTCACCCGGCGCATCAGGGACGCTGTGCACCGCCTGATGATGCTGGAGAAGCTATCGACACCGGCTTCAGCAAGCATCCCCGACGCGCTACAGTGTCCAGCTGTACGCTACTTGGGTATAATTCATCCACAGGCTGCACGTGTACAGAGATACACAGTATGCTTTAAAAAGCGTGATTTTAACTGATTTAGTGCAGCGTGCAAACCTGCGGGCGAGCATATTGGCCCTAACGCACAGCGCCCTGCGCTCCCGTCCCAGGTCGACGTCATCCTTCAGAGATTCGGTGACCCAATGTCCCAGATACTTGAAACTCTGCACTTGTTTCAAAGGAGTGCCATTTAAGTTTATGCTATTGACCTTATAGCTCTTATTAGCCGACTTAAACACCAGCAATTCACTTTTAGCAGTGTTGTATCTGAGACCGTGGGCCTCCGCATACCTTTCACATATGCCCAACAGTTTATTAAGAGCATTGATTGAAGGGCACAGCAGCACCATGTCATCTGCATAACTTATGTTGTTAACAAAGGTACCGTCAACAGAGCAACCGACTCCGGCGCTGCTGAGCTCCTCGATCAATAAATAATAAAAAGATTTGCCCTGCCCTACCCTGCCTCACTCCACATTCCAATCTGTACATGCTTGAGTGCTCGCCTGACCATTTAACACAGTTCATTTGAATACCAGTATTTTAATAAGGATATGTATTCATGAGACACAGTAGTACTCTCAGATAGCTTTTTCCAGAGGACGTCGTATTGAACTAAATCGAACGCCTTCGAAAGGTCCAGAAAAACAGCATACACAGGCGTATCCCTACTAGTATAGTACTGGACAGTCTGCTTGAGGCAGAGGACAGCGGTTTAAGTAGACAGTCCCGGTCTAAAACCAAACTGTGCATCATGAAACTTCACCTGGCTGCCCAAGTGCTGATCAACCAGTCTGTCCAGCACCTTGGCCAGTATAGTTGCCAGTGAAATCGGCCTATAGTTATTTTTGTCACTAGTATTACCAGTCTTGTTCTTAACTATAGGTACAATAACAGTTTTTAACATGCTGTCAGGCAGATACCCATGACTTAAACAAAGAGAGAAAAACATGGCCAAAACTCGAGGCAAGTGTACACCTGCATATTGCAGGTGTTCAATACTTAAATGATCATGTCCAGGAGATTTTCCCCGAGTCATCTTTCTTAAAACAGTTCTTATATCTTTAGCCGTGATTAGAATTGACTTTCCACCTGTATAGGTACAGTTAACATTAGGGGGATCGTCATTCCCAACAACGGAACATTGGGGCGCCTGTACTCTAAAATGGTCTTTGAACAATTCGGCTATTAACGTCGGTTCACTCACACCATTAATGTTAGCTGGTACACTTAATTTTGGATTTAACTTTTTTGTCTGTTTCCAGAAGTCATTAAATTATTTGCCTGAGTGGTGTCTAGCCAAAATGTCCATCTTAATTTGCTGTTCGTTAACCTGAAACCATTTTAACTTAGACTTAAACAAACTTCTAGACTCACACATTTTCCTATACACATAACCGCTACGTGGTTTATTGTACAGAACCCAATAGCCAAACCAAAGACGAGCCTCATCATGCGATGGTTTCACATGTTTATTCCAACCACAAATCTGTTTATATCTACGTTTACAATTAGTTTTCTTAGTAGAACTATATAGAGAAGCCTCCTCAAAAATATTAACAATTCTAGAATAGAAATCCAACAACAAACCTTTATGACTTAGATTATTACACACATGATCAGCACATTGTGCGAAAGACACAGGAAAATCTATCAGTTTAAGTTTTGAATTACAATATTCAGTGTATAACAAAATTTGAGATGCGTCCCTTTCTCCCCATTTAATTTCATTAAAGTGATTATCACAATGTGTAATTTTAGATCTTAATAAACCAAAGTTACATTTTATTTTAAGAGGAAGATGATCAGACCAGAACACATTATAATTAATTGATATATCTACCACAGTATGAATAGCACCATGCGTAGTTATGCAATGGTTCAGCCAACTAGTAGTTCCATGAATATCACTCACATATGTATACGAGCCTGAATCAACGCCAAGCTTATCAAGGTCCACCCATAACCAGTTTTGCTCATTACAAAAAGTCCTTAATTCGTTTCCAAAGCGCCTTCCCGGATGCGCATTAAAATCACCCAGAACATATGCATATTCAACCTCACAACTGTCAATAATAGCATTAAGCTCACTCAAACAATGTGTGAATTCCACTAAGTTATTTGGTTCGTCAGTGGGCATATATACCGAAACGACTAAGAACGCACACATTTCCGTTATTACCTTCACGGCAGTAATACGATCACTGTCACACTGCACTGGTATCACTGATCGAAAAGCACTTTTCCGCCATAGGATAGCCACGCCCCCATAGGGACGCCCACGCAGAATACCCGCCGACGCATCAACACCAGACTTCCCGGTGTACTCGAACTCTTGATGTATAGTACCCAGCAACGGAATGTCGTGCTGTAGCAAACATGTCTCCTGCAGTGCAATCAAGTCAGCTGTCTGGCATAGTGATCGAATGCAATCAATCGACCTTACCAGTGACCTACAGTTGAAAGTTATAAGTTTAGCGTCACTGTAATCCATTAATGAGATTTATTACTTTCAGATTTAGCCATAACTCTTGGATTCCTTTTGAAATCAATAAAGCGACGAAACGACACACCCTCAGGCCACATATTGTCATCCAAAAATAATGACAGCTTATTTTTAGGTACATAAACAATAAAGGCGTTGTGTTGTTTAGGTCCTTTCGAGTTAACTTTTCGCATATTCACATTTACTTGCGTCTTACTATAGATATACTCCAAAATATCGTTATCTCTAGTGTCCTTGTCAACGTTGTTTATAAACAATGGTATTTTAATATTAGCGGCCTTGAATTTGTTTGATGGGTCCGTCGTGGCTTTTCCTTGAGTGCTAGCAAAACGGTTTCTAATCCGTTTGTGTTGAACCAAAGTCTAATCATCTGATTGTGATTTTTCCTTCGTGTGCCGATCGCCATCCTGACTTACTATATCAGCTAAAGTCTTTAAATTACTTTTAATCGGCGTAGAAAATTGCACCTTATTGCCCTCTTCCGAAGATTGTATTTTGTTATCATTCAACGTGGTCGCGGTACTGGTCTTATCAATCAAGGGCAATGACCGAGGCGCTGCGCATGAGTGCGAGCGAGATGGAGGATGTAGGTCAGCCGCGTCCGCGTCAGTAGATTCATTTTGTTGCGAATCTGTTGAAATGTGAGGTAGGCCCAACGGTCCGCTATCCAAACAATAACTATTTTGACATCCACCGCCTCTTCTCTGATTAACAAAATGTTGACCGGGCGCAGTAACAATCGACGCATTCTTTATGTTCAACATTTCCACTTGCATATCCTGCAGTTGCTGTTTTGTGACATAAGTGTCAGCAATTTTACGTAGTTCACTTTTTAGAACAATTAAATCCTTCAACAATCTTGATGCACCTATATGGTCAAAGGTTAATGGCGGAAGTTTATGTAACTCTTTAGCTACAAACACTGGCAAATCATCCGGATTTGTTTCCTTAAACACTGCATAATTAAAGGATCTAACATTAAATTAGCTTGTTTTATAATTTTCAGTAACTTATTCGGAAGACCTGAAACGGCGAAAACACCGAAAACACCATCACCACCATCACCACCATCATCATAAAGAGGAAAAAAAGGAAACCAAAGAAATTATAATTTGTTTGTCTTTTTTGGGTGGAGTATGTATTATATCCAATAATAAATAAAATATTTTTTATCATTAGCTCTTATTTGTGCTTACATACATATACTCACAGCCATAAATCTCAAAAGGGGGGAGCCAGAGCTTTTGAAATAGAAACTCCTCAGTCACACTTGGAAGTCGATATGCGACAAAATGGTAGAAATAATGTATCGTTGGTGATAGGTCTCCAACCACATCGCCCAAAAACCACTTAAAAAAGCACCATGGGTAAAAAGGGGTAATGACATTCATAGTCGGCACTACACGGCTTAAAAACACTTATATAAACTGGTATGTTTTCTTTGGTATGATATACTAGGCCATACAGTACTAGGCAACTCAGCATTAAATATTTTTACTGACTTAAGAAATTTCGATTTGCATTATGAAGTATGAAAATTACGTTTGAAAAAGGGTACGTTCACGTTACGTTCATTGCTATGTTTATTTTACCGAGCGAATCAAAGAAAGGTATGATTGAGAAAATCTAAACATCCTCTAAAGTATTTAGCTATTGGGCAGAGTCAAATTATTCGACTGAAGACCAATTATGGCAGAATTATTTCCTCCATGCCCGAAGTTCTGAGAGAGGTCGAAATGTTTTATGGACAGTTATACGCAACAGCACAACGACCTTTGGCACTGAACTGGCTAAAGATCAGGCTAGATTGAAGTTTCAACTTTACGAGTGTAGCATAGTTCTGAAACTGTAAAAAACAAGAAGGTGGCTAGTGCGGATGGAATCATGGCTGAAATTTTGAAACCCTTTGGATAAAAAATATATCGACAGAAAGTCACCAGCCCGTTTCCGTTGCAGCAATTAGTTGTAAGATGGATTTCGAAAATGTCGTATCAAAGCTCTATGCACGTTCTTTCTATGCGATTTGGGCCCACTGCTTTCAGCGTCAAGTGCAGTAAATATTGTATGATTATATAAGCAGTAACTAAATAGTCGACACAATATCGAGCAATTGCAACGCAAAAGTTAAAAAGTGCTATGGAAGCCATAAGTTTGCTTTTATACCACACTTTAGCTTTCCCCAAGCCGAAAAATACTCCTCCATTCGTCTTATGTGTCGTATCAAAGTAGGGTTTTTGCTATCACTCGACTCTTAGATCGTATGAGTGCAACCAAGTAGTGCTTGTTGAGTCAGTTAAAATAATAAGTTAAGTAATTTAGGGAAGAGTGTGTTTCTACACGCGCCATATATTATTTTATCCATCTTTATAGGTTACGCGCCTGATTTATTTGAAGTTTACTCGTAGGTATTTTCATGTGGGAAATTAAATTTGTCGTATATATTGTCTACATTATTATTACAATTTCCATGGACCCCAAGATTTCTGCATAATTAATGATTCAAAAATAACATTATATTAATACTCATAAATAAAAGATGTTATTAAAGGAAAGAAAAATTTCGACACTGGCGGGGTTCGAACCCGCGACCTTCGGGTATACGCCCCCGTCATAAGGTAGACAAGTGGCCGTCCGAATTAGTTAAAATTCGGAGGTAGGAAACGCAAACACTACTTGAACGTGTAAAAAAGAAACAAAGGATAGAGAAATTTCGCGCTGGATGCCAACTGACACTGTAGCTCAGTTGGCAGAGCGACGGGGGCGTATACCCGAAGGTCGCGGGTTCGAACCCCGCCAGTGTCGAAATTTTTCTTTCCTTTAATAACATCTTTTATTTATGAGTAATAATCCCCACATGAGGAATTCATGTCAAAAAACATTAAATTATATTAATAGTTTAAACTCAAATGCTTTTACAGAGTATTTATTCAAATTATTTATTTATAAATATCTGTATTTGGGCAGTTCCGGCGAAAGTTGTACATTGACGTTTTCAAGATGTCCTGAAGTTTATTATTATTTTGTAAATCCGATGTACAAATATTATTTAATACACCTATTAAAATATATTGCCTAATTACTGGCCCACCAGGCAAAATAATAAAAAAATATGATTTTATTATAAAAACTATTTATATTTCACTTTCAAAAGGGGCCAAATTTTGTTTCCATACTGTCCCTAATATTTTTTTTCGTATTTAGCACGTTGTAGCTCAGTATTTATGGTCTACGACCTATGATTTGGGGATTTATTTTTAATAATTCAGATATGCGCTATCTTAAAATTAATAAATATGCATAGATAGTAGATTGTTTCTATTTTTAATTAATTTAAATAGTTTGTCCGAGCTTTTGCGCTCATCCTGACATGTCAAGGCTGTTACGGTGATTTTACTAGGTTTTAGTCGAATTATCGCCTAATTTCGGGGATTTTTCGTAAGGCACGGTAACACTTTGATCACAGATTAACTAAACTCGGTCCACCATTCTGTTACTTCAGTGGTGGACGGGTCTTTGTGAGCGGCGGTCACCTAATGTTAGTTTTTCCCTCTTTTTATGTCCACAAAGTTACGCCATTTTTATAAAAATGGTTTAGGCTGCAACACGTTAGATTATTGTGAGGCAATCTTTATTTTGTCTTGTTCATGATATCGAAAGAATAATTTCCTTAGGTCCTCATTGAAATACATAATCGAATAAAGTTTAGGCATAGGCCCCATAGCGTTACGTCAGGAATGTTACGATTTTGTTAATAACGTATAGCCTGACTTATAATCGCAACGGTCTGACAGCCTAAAGTTGAAGATACATACACACATTGTAATACATATACTCACGGCTGTAATTCCCTAGAAGGGGTAGCCAGAGCCAAGGAATTATAAATTCCTCAGCTACTTTTGGAAGTTGAGTGGGGAAAAGATAGTAAAATAAAGGTTTTTGGTGATGGGTCTCCAACCGCATCGCCCAAAAATCCAAAAAAAGCCCCAATACCCTTAGTCGCTTCTTACGACACCCGTCGATAGGAAGGGGTAGCGACATTCTAAGCCGGTACTACACGGCAATTCTAAGCCGGCACTACACGGCAAAGTACATTGTAATAATAAGTGCTATTTTTTTCTTCTTGATGAGTGAGGCACGGAGATATACAGTCAAAAAAATTTCTTTATAATCCGCTGCACGATGGCTTGGATCCGGAAACTCATTGACTGGTGCTAAATTGGAATTTCGATGTTTTTATGAGTATGGTTGATAATTTTCGGTGAAAAATGCAAAGCACCTTTGATACTTAACCAGATCTCAAAATGTATGGTGTGCAAACAATGGTTCTGTTGGGAGTGTAGCAGTGGTCAAATCTCAATTGATTATCTTTGTAATGTTTGTCTTGGTGCTGATTATAGTGATGAATGATCTCATTTGTTATCCTCGATTCATTATTAGCTTTTTATTATATTAGGTTTTTACAATAATCATAAACCTATTATCATATCACTTTGAATTTAGTTCTTTGATATTTGTTTTTCTCACGTAAAAAATATTACCGCATTAGTCCAAAGAGAATTGAAGTTCACTATAAATAAAAAACATTTACCTGTGATAGTAGACTAGTTATTTAAAAAAGTATAACTTCTTTATGTATTATTAAGTTTAAAGAATTTACGGTTGTTACTCACCAGAGTACAAACTATTATCTCAGTGTGATCTCAACTTAAACTTGTCAGCCTGTTACGTAATTGTCAGGGTCAGTAATTGTCCCGCTATGTTTTCGATAGATATATATTATTATTTTTATTTTTTAATACCTAAGCGTCTAAATTTATGTTTCATATCTTCTTTGTAATAAATGCTACCTTGTGAACTGTGATTACATCCCAAAAAGAGCAAATTTCAGTATTAAAATGTAAATGTTTAACGAGATTTTACAGAAAACGTAACATAAATTGTTTCGTGTGGTATATTTATTGAGTTATTATTGTCACGGTGAACTTATATTCTGCAATATGTTTGTAACATCTATCTTTATAAATTAAACAAGTATTTAAAGTTGAACTGAGTTCTATTACTGAATTACATTAAGATTTTATAGTAACGGTATGACCGTCAGGTTTTCGCCCGTTACACAAAAATAATAATTTATTGAAGGTAAATAACAAATAAATCAAAAACTAATACAATCCAGTTAAGATCAAATATATTTATGAACTATCTACATTAAAAAATTTGAATTTCTGAACAATTTATATTTTTCCTTACTTTTAAATAAATGTACAACATTCGGCTGAACTGCCCATTTAGATCTGTCGCTATCATTGTACTTTCGAAAGAAGTAGCAGTAAATGGTTCACATAATATTAGTAGACGCATGAAAATTTTCTACGGAACCCTCCCTGATAATTTTGATCCCTCTTTTCTGTTGCTGACGTATAAATAGTTAATATCTTAATTACATTTTATTTACTTTCCGTCAAAACCTTCACTTCTTTTAGTTCTTTTTTACTGATTATAATCGATTTTGATTTATAAAACCAATTAAGTAAACGTATTCTCTATACTATTCAAACTCAACGAAATGGCGTTCGCAGTTCTGTAAAAGATTTTGTTCCACTATCATGCAACTTTTACGCTCTATTATGGCTTTCATATAATAATCATAGGATCCCTGTGGCTATAATAGATTATTTAAAAGCGTTTTCCTAAAAGCCTTTTATACAACAATTATACCACAATTATTGCTATTATAGTATCCGAGATGCTATTTAGTTGAATAAACCGCTTTTATACTGCATTAATTCTGCAATAATAATATATCAAAAGACACTGTTATAAAAGCAAGTTTTACGACAAAAAAGCATTTAAGCTTTCATAAAGCTGTCATAGGACTTACTGCTGCATGAAGGCAATAAGAGTTATCTTTATACGGTTATCGAGTAAACGCGATATGCTGTGATATGAGTGCTGTGTGGTATCGGCTTAGAATAGCACTACCACATTTCTTCCGGTAGGTTTACGTAAGAGGCCACTGACGATATTGGGGCTTTTAAGGATATTTTGGGCGAGGCGGTTGAAGACATATCATCAACAAACTTTATTTTACTATCTTTTCCCCACGCGACTTCCAAAAGTGGCTGAGAAATTCCTGATTCTTTAGTTGTCAGTATATGTATGTGTGAATTCGTCAAGTCAACATGTTTAAAGAACTAAAAAGAGTTGGATGCTAATATATCTAGTAAACTTCTTTTATACGGCTTTTTGGCAAAATACGAGCTTTTATACGAGTGTCTTTCGAGCTATAGTCATAAGGAAAAAATCTTATACGACTTTTTGCTAGTTGAATCCCTAGGGCTCTTCAGATTTTTCAAATAAATTCCTTCTTAAAAAATTACGCAGTATGGTGGTATTGTTTTCAAAAAGGGGAATAACATTTCGAAGAGGGATCGTGCGATCGATAATGGGCGTGAGTATAAGTAAGTAAAAATCTATTATAAAAGTAAGTAGTGAGGATGAAGGACAAGCAAACAACTAATGGTGCAGTTCTTAAATAGTTATCCTATACTCGTATAACTTGGTTTCTTCATAAGCACGATATATTTCTGACAGTCTCGCTGAAGAGAGAGACGAGTGCCTCTAATCTGTAGGAGATAGACTCAGATTGTGTGACGAAGCCTGGTTTCAGTTGCTCTCCGATAAGAAGAGGCGTAAACATCTAGCCGCTTCCCAACCACCAATTATTGCCTTCCCTTGTTACAGATGTGGCAGTCTCTGTAGGTCTCGTATCGGTCTGCATAGCCCTCAACGTAGGTACAGTCAATACGAGGGTGGATTGAAAAGTTCGCGGCCTCACATACAAATACTTATTATATTTTTATTGTACTACACTCATTAGTTACGTATATTCTTTAGTAGTCACTGTCTAACTTTTGTTTGGACAGTGTTTGTGAATTTTAAGTAACAGTAAATTAAGTGAGACCAATAGTGAAGCGTTTTTAGAAAATGGAGAAAATTGAACATCGTGCGGTCATCAAATAACTGTTTTAAAAAAAAAACACCGAAAACGATTCACGATGACATGCAAACAACATAAGGGGAATCTGCACAATCGTATGCCACTGTACAAAAATGGGTAGCTGTATTCAAACGCGGTCGAGACAGCATTGAAGATGACCCTCGCTCCAGCTGGCCCTCGACGTCTACGACCAAAGAAAACATCGACAAAGTGTGTGATGTCATATTGGAAGACCGCCATTTGACTATCAGAGATATTACAGACATCATAGGTTCACGAACTTGGATTTTCCAAGGTTTCCGCTAGGTGGGTCCCAAGATTGCCCTCAGTTGAACAGAAGCGAATTCGGCTCACGATTTCTCGCGATTGTTTGGAGAAATCCTCAAATATGAGGCTGATCCACCAGATTTTATGAATAGATTTGAGACAAAATGGATAAAACCTGGGTTCACCACTACACTCCAGACTCAAAACAACAATCCAAGCAGTGGAAAAAATCTGATGAACCAGCGCGAGCGCCAAAGAAAGCAAAGACAATTTAGTCGGCTGGCAAAGTGATGGCGTCAGTTTCTAAGGGTGTAATCATGGTGGACTACCTTGCTAAAGGCGAAACCATCAACTCAGCATACTATTGCACCCTTTTGTGTCATTTACGAGCGGAAATTAAAGAGAAACGTCCAGGACTGCTCTCTAAAAAAGTGCTGTTTCATCAGGATAATGCTCGCGTTCACACTTCAGTTGAATCTATGGCTCAAATCCGTGATTGTGGTTTTGAATTGTTGCACCACACGGCTTATTCTCCAGACTTTGATGTGTCGGACTTTCATGTGTTCCCAAACTTAAAAAACACCTCGGTGGTCAGGAATTTTCGTCTTATAAAGAGGTCGAAGCCGCCGTAAGTCAGTATTTTGACGACCTTGATGAATCTTTTTTTAGGATTTCTAATTATAGACCTATTTCTTTGCTTCCAACATTTGCAAAGAATTTTGAAAAAGTAATGTGGCGTCGAATGTACTCGTATTGTGAAAAAAATAATTTATTTCATAAATCTCAAAATGGACTCATTCTACCACTTTATCTGTTTTTAACTACATTACCGAAATACTAAATATAATAATAATAAACAGCATGCGATAGGTCTGTTATTGCATATGTCTAATATTATGAACGAGTAAGATTCGAGATTCTGATGAAAAAACTTTACGGCATAGGCGCCAGAGGCTGTGTGTACGAATGGTTTAATAATAATAATAAAAATGTCCGCGAACGGGTTAATTCCAACCAGCCTCACGATCAACTTGAGGATTGAGGAGGCGGTTGGATTTCTGTGGCGTGTCGGCTCCAGCACAAATGCAGAAAGCGGTGCTGCTCGATACGGCTCGGATCGTCCGTCGGTTCTTGAACCTGACTCCCTGACCCCGACCGACTGTGCTTTTGTCGGGGAGTACCGTCTGGACTGTGGACTGCGGGAACCTGGAGCCAATAGGATTTAAAGTTGGTCGGCCTACTGGACTCCAGACGTGTAATGTTGAGCACGGTTATATGACCGAGGCTCGTCTGCTCTATGTGATGCAAGACATCGTTGTGCGTCAATTGAGGAGCTACTGGAGTTATATAAATATCCAGCACCGGTGTTGCAGCCTTCAGGGGGCACGAGGCTGCTAGGACGGTACCACGTTTATTCCTGTTTGCACGACGTTTGGGTTTTTTCCCAACCAGGGTGAATCCATCGTCGTCTTAAACAGTTTTCGGTGCGGTACGAGCGGGCGCGGCTTGGATCTCCTTTCCCTCCCTCTGGGTGGTAGTTGCAGGGGGTAGCAGGGGGTTTGGGCAGCGACGATGAGAGCGGGGGTGGCTTCCTAACTTCAGCACCTGTGCAAAAGAACCCTTTTAAACCACCGATGTTTTGTCACAAATTCGCTGAGTTGTCGGATTCTCACAGTCAATGACCGAGCGGCTTACTGGGTCAGTCGTAACAATTACATTGCTGCGTTGCAAAGTGTCAAGTGGCCGTCGCTTCTGCCGCTTGCGCGGCGGCAATACTTGGGCGAGCACAACGTCAGCATTTCGCAACGATGTCACCTGGCGCTGCAACTCAGAAGCCACGAGCTTGGCTTTGATGTCTGCAACGCTCAACATATATTATGACATAGCATTAGTATAAAACATTTAAAAATAATACAAATTCGGACATAACACCAAAAAACAGTGTACACAGCATGATATTAAATAATTAGTTGAGATTTCAACTTAAGAAATATATTAGTATAGTTAATATAGTATTTTTTTATTTTTTTTTATTCTTTAATTTAATAACATTAATGTAACTTACAAATAAAATGAAGACTATTTACAAAGGAAAAGGGAAAGGGGCTAGATTTGAATATGATAAGCACAACATAAAAATAACAAGACAAGTAATAAATAATGGAAAATTATGACATGATTTTATATATCCTACTAACTATATCCTTTATTGAAGTCTCGCACTGCGGTGAGACATTTTATTTTCTCAACATAGCAATGGTATAACTAAATCTAATGAATGTGAGGGTCAAGTGTTATACCTTTTTAAAAACTGTATTAAATGCGCCATGTTTTGAAAATACTTGCCAGCTTCATTTCATAATTTTTTTACACAGTGGAGCTCAGAAAAGTAGGTATAACAAATGTCTAAAATATTTTTTTTCTAAGTTGACTTGTTTTGCTCGTATTGTAATGTTTTTGCGAAAATAAATAATGTGTATTAAAAGTACTGTTAATAACCAAAAATAACCGAAAAAAAGTTAAAATCGATAAATATTTGCAGAATTGGTATACGAAACACTACTGTAAGGTAGCAATTTTCACTAATTTTAGAAATCGGCGCACAAATTCCATACTACCGCGCGCCGAATTTTAGAAATCGGCGCACAAATTCCATACTACCGCGCGCCGAATTTTTTAAATTTTTTTTTACCTCTTAGACAATGGTGCCGGCCCCCCTTACGTTTGGACGTTGATCCCTTGGATACCCTGTGTATTTCGGTTTTTCGGCTCTCGCTAACGCTAAGTACTTGCACAGACATAATCAAGCAGCCAAAATTCTTAATCAAGAGCTCGCTCTGAACTGCGAACTCTAGTTAGCAAGTTAATGTGTAATGATCCCAAATGACTCTCCAGGACGGCCACTTTCTCTAAAAAAAACTATGGTCTTTCAGGATGTTTTTTCGTTAATTCCACGTCTTGATGACCCGATCCTGTATTGCACAGACAAAACCTACCCACCCTTTGCCTGGATTACTACTATACTTAATTAGTGTATGTTGAGTAAAGAACGTTGTAAATGTAGTAATCAAATATAAATTTATGTTATACTAAACTGTTTACTTTTCTAAATACTAAATAATTTTATGAATCTCCTGGAAGGATCTGACGACTGTGATACAGGTTCGACCTAGTGCAGTCTCAGCGTTTTAAAAATGATCAAGTGGTCTTATATGTTTTTTTCTATGTATAAGCATAAGTCTTATTGTATCTTTACTGAATAAACTATATTTGATTTGACTATATTTGATATTTGATTTGATTACTATGTACTATCATATAATTCTTGTTACTCAGCCATTTCAGTTTTGACGACATCCGTGGTCGAGTGGATAGGTCACTAGCTTCTCGGTCCGGAGGTTGCAGGTTTGATCCCCGCTGAGAGCAACATTTATGTAAGAGCATTAATGATTGTTTCTTAGTCTTGGATGTTGATTATATGTGTATTATATCATATTAAATGTAACGTTGAGTTAGTGTCCCATAATACAAGTTCTACTTAGTTTGGAGCTAACTTGATCTGTGTATAATATGTCCGTATATATTTCCTGCCATGTAGTGCCGGCTTACAATGTCGCTACCCCTTTCTACCCACGGGTGTCGTAAGAGGCGACTAAGGGTATTGGGGCTTTTTATTGGATTTTTGGGCGATGTAGTTGGAGACCCATCATCAAAAACCTTTATTTTACCATCTTTTCCCCACTCAACTTCCAAAAGTGGCTAAGGAATTTCTAATTCCTTAGCTCTGGCTACCCCTTCCAGGGATTTATAGCCGTGAGATTATGTATGTATGTATGTATATATTTCCTGAACAATGTTTTCCTCGCCGCTAGCGTTATTCATAAATAAACCACTCATAAGGTAAGAAAATACACATTCGTGTTTGTATATCATTATTATAACAATTCAAGATTTGAACTCGATCCGTCCTGCATAAGGGGCGAAACTCTTGTCCACTAAGCTACTAAGGCAATTTTACTACCGCGACATTATGTGTCGTAATTTAAAATCAATTTTCTTATCGTAAATAAAAATATATATTTCATTTTAGTACTTATTGTTTTTGGTTAGCCAAATATGATTCAACTGTGGTTGTTATTGGGCATATCTATAATCCAAGTATTTTGCTATCGGTGTAAGTTTTCTTTTTGTTATATTTATATCACTTTTACCTAATTTCTTATATAAATTTAATTTGATATTTTTTTTATATTTATTTATAGAATTTTATTTTATTTGATATATATTGATATATATCAAATAATAATAATAATAATATAAATAGGCTGCAGGATATACGCACGTAGTGTCGGCTTAGAATAGCACTACTCTATTTCTTCCCATGGGTGATTGTAAAAGACAACTAAGGGTATTGGCGCTATTTAAGTGATTTCTGGGCGATACGGTTGGAGACCCATCACCAAAATCAGTTATTTTACAATATTTTCCTAACTTAACATCTGAAGGTAGCTGAAGAATTTTCTGATTCTGAAGCTCTGGCTACCCCTTCTAGGGATTTATAGTCGTCAGTATACTTTTATCTACAATCGAAGTCTTGTAAAAATGTTTACAATTATTGTTCTTGCACTGCAGCAATCCATTGGTTCCGTTCCGTACATATATTCTTCCAAAAATGATAAACGCTGTTCGTGCCTGTATCATCCATCGTAGTGTATGTCACGTGAGAAATGAGAAACTGACAGCTGACTGATATTGATATATAATCATATTCGATATCCCACGCTCATGAACTACGATACTTAAATATTTTTTTAGATATTGATTAATGCGTATGAGGTACCCCTTTTTTTTGGATTTGAGTCGTAAGTATTAGGGACAGAGTGTTTTATCATAGAATGCTAGAAGAACTGCTCTTAATTTTTTTATTTCTAACCAATTGGTCATAATAAGTCAAACTTATCCATAATTGTTTTTTTTTTAAATGATGACAGCATAACTAGAAATAGTAATAATGATGTATTCTATAGACAATATTAAATTTTACTTACATTTTATACATACTTACTTACTTTCTTATACTCACGCCCATTATTCCCATTGGGGTAGGCAGAGACTATCAATCGCGACTTAGTACGATCTTGACAAACCTCTCTTGCTTCCCTTACATTCATTATTCTTCTCATATATGCTCTTTTATTCTTCTCACTTTAGACCCCCGCCTTTATAAGAACGTTTTCTATCTGGTCTAGAAACTTTTTACGAGGCCGTCTTCTACTAACACTCCCATCCATCCCAGCTATTTATAATTTGAGATTACGAGATTCCCTGAGAGAATTGTTTAAAACCATAAATATAATGACGCTGCCATGTCAATATATTTATGAAAATATTATGTATGTAAGAAAAAATCAGGCCTCTTTTGTAAAAAATAGTGACAGACATATTCGAAATCTGAGAGACAACAATAAATTTTCAATACCTAAATACAGATTGTCAAAAGTAAATACATCTTTCATGGGGTTATGCGTAAAAATGTATAATAAAATACCTGAGGACATTTTAAATTTATCAGAAACAAAATTCAAAGCAGTAGTTAAAAGAAATCTTAGTTCGAAAGTCTATTACAATGTTAATGATTACATTAATGATGAAGTGGCTTGGTGTCATTCAATCTGGGCAATTTTGCTGCCGGATGTTTCCGGGCTAACACCAAAATTGTAATAGACGTAAAAAAAGATGTGTGTTGACGAGTTTCTTACGGGTTCTTCTCTCAACAAAACACCTTCCGAATCCGAAGTAAACTTAGTATTAAGTTGAAATTTCACTTTCAAAAAACAAAGATTTATCTTTTTACTTTGAAATAAATGATTATTATATTTTATTTTATTTTTATTTCATCCACATTGGCTCTATATATTTCTTTCACAACTTTATTTTCATCCATCCTCTCTATGTACCCAAACCACCTCAACATTCCTTTTTCTATATTGCATACTACGTCATCTTTCAAACCTACTTGTTCACTAATCACACTATTTCTCACTCTATCCACAACCTTACGTTACATATAATTCTGAGGGATCTCATTTCCACTGCATTAACCTTACTTTCACTCTAAGTTTTACATACATACATATACTCACGGCTATAAATCCCTATAAGGGGTAGCCAGAGCTACGGAATTAGAAATTCCTCAGCCACTTTTGGAAGTTGCGCAGGGAAAAGATGGTGATATAAAGGTTGTTGGTTATGGGTCTCCAACAGCATCGCCCAAAAATCCCTTAATAGCCCCAATACCGTTAGTCGCCCTTTACGTACACCCACCGGAAGAAATGGGGTAGTGCTATTCTAAGCCGACACTACACAGCAACCTTCCAACAACTTTCGAACAAATTCACGTGTCACAGTGTTTGTCGACAAACTCTCCCGAAACGGCTGAACCGATTTAAATGTTATTTTGAATGCACATTCTGAAGATCTGAGAATAGGTTTTTTATAACTATTTTTATACTTTTAAATGATAAGGGTTGTCCGCCCCGAATGTTTTATGACAATAGAAATTCTCTAGAATTAATTAATATGGTAAAAATAACGTTTGCTGGGTCAGCTATATACATATACAAAACCCAATTTATCTTTGTTTCAGATGACCACGCAAAATTACTACAATCGACTGGCCAACAAGGTTAAATCATTGATAAACTTTTATTGAAACGCAGTATTAAATGACATGCTTGAAGAGGCAGTTGACCGAAATGTGAAGGCATATACGCAAGAATTTGCCAGGATCGCAAAAACCTGGCAAACCTCTCCAGCTTCGTTTACATCCATCAATCTTTTCATACATGCTTTTTATTTTCATGCTTCGGACACCTGCCTTTTTGAGCACAATCTTTTTTGTCCAAATGTGTCCTCCGGGGTCGTACCACAATATAAATTATCTAATAACCGTGTTTGTGCCGTGTAGTGCCTGCTTAGAATGTCGCTACCCCTTTCTACCCACGGGTGTCGTATGAGGCGACTAAGGGTATTGGGGCTTTTTATTGGGTTTATGGGCGATGCGGTTGGAGACCCATCACCAAAACCATTATTTTTACCATCTTTTTCCCACTCAACTTCCAAAAGTGGCTGAGGAATTTATAATTCCTTAGCTGTGGCTACCCCTTCTAGGGAAATATAGCCGCGAGCATATGTATGTATGTATGTATCTAATAAATAAAAGATAAATTTATGCCGACATATTATACACAGATCAAGTAAGCCCCTATCTAAGTATAACTTGTACTATGGATTGCTAATTCAACTATTTTATTTAATATTCTATAATACACATATAAATAACATCCAAGACTGAGAAACAATCATTTATGCTCATCACATAAATGTTGCTAACAGCGGGGATCGAACTCACGACCTCCGGACCGAGAAGCTAGTCAGCTATATAGTATGTTTTAATGAATTATATAATGTTGTACTTTCGCCGGCTGAATAAAATTGTATGGCACTGGCTGAAAATCAGCGCCACGGTTGGTGACATCATCATCTGTGGCAACATGCTTAGCCAGTGACCAATTCACTGCAAAGGGCTGCTTTTTTATGTTTTTTTTTACTTATGTTCTTTTGTTTTTATTGTTTACCACTATGTTTTTTTTTTTATTTGTTTTGTATTTTCTTGTGCACTGAATAAAGTTTTTTCTTTCTTTCTTTCTATCCACTCGGCCACGGACGTCATCGTCTAAAGGTGGCAAGTTAAATTATTTTAATATTTCAGATGTAGTCAATCTAAAAATTGATATATCCCAAATGCATAGCGGCTCTAATGACGTAATCTGCGAATGGAATAGTCAAATAAAAGATTATGAATGTTACGTCACTGATCAGAACAGAGGAGAATTGTCGGAATGTTCCAGATTTGTGGTGAGTGCCATTGACAGATTATTTTATTTTTCTAACCACCCGTATTCTCCCCACCAAGGGGCTTAAAGAGCTTATTCCATTTGTCTGAATGAAGACGTCTGAAAGCCACAGAATCTGAATTCAGACTAGTGGAATAACGTTCAAACTGAAATTTGTGTAGTGGAATAACAAGCGTCTGCGGCAGTAACTTTGAAGGACGTCTGAATTCAGCAACGACACAGTGTAATGGAATAAGCTCTTTAAACTTACCCTATATAGGGTGATTCGGCAATAGTCCACCACGCTGGCCATTTGCGGGTTGGCAGACTAACGACTACTACCGTAATAGTAGCCGAACCGTAAAAGTAATCTTTATTTTACCATCTTTTCCCCACTCAACCTTCCAAAACTGGCTGAGGAATTTCTAATTCCTTAGCTCTAGCTACCCCTTCTAGGGATTATAGGCGTGAGTATATGTATGTGTGTATTTTGTGAGGATATAATTAAAAATATCTTTCCCCTCATCGCTTGACTAACGCCCGATTTCTGAATTGAGTATTCTAATAAATAAAGGAAAGAAAAATTTCGACACAGGGACAGGGGCTGGCAGCCAATTGACACGGTAGCTCAATTGGCAGAGCGTCGGGGCGTATACCCGAGGTCGCGGGTTCGATTCCCGCCTGTGTCGAAATTTTTCTTTTCTTTATTTATAAGTAATAATCCCCATATGAGGTTTCATGAACAAAAAGATTTAAATTAAATTGAGTATTCAAGCTGAGAACGACTTAAGCATCGTTTTGTCTGATTCAATTGTTAAGATTTCAACGCGACAGAACGATACTTAAGTTGTTCTCAGCTGGACTACTCAATTCAGAAATCTGGCGAGAGACCCTCAGCGAATCGACTAAATAATACAATTTGTTGACATCCATCAAGTGAATGACAATTAATTTTTGACAATACAAAGTTTGTCGAGTCAGCTAGCATTTCTATCCGTTGAACAAACAAATCATTAGTATTTTTATGACAATCACTTATTTTTATATTGCAATATAACCTTCCTTCATTCAAGTTACGAAGTACTTAACTATTTAACTGAAGAAAAAGTATTGTGAATATCAGATGTTTATTAAAGCTTCCAATATGGCTGTTAATTTTATTTTGAGGAACAAAAACAACCACATAGGTATCATAAGTACATACATATACTTTTTAACGTAAAGAAAAATAATTTGATGAATATTTACAATCACATTTTTTTCAATAATTGATTTAGCTATCGGACGGTGAAGGGTAGCCAACCACCGCCCGTAAGCTATGATCGTTTTGGCATTTTGGTAAATACGCCCCTGTTACAAAGCCAATTGGAATAACACCCCGATATGCTAAGAAGCATGAATTTCAGTCCAGAATTTCCCAAATTATTTTTAATCTTTTAGTATTTTTAATTTTGAAAAGACACTGTGTGGATCTGGATGAATCCCTTGAAAGGGTAACCAGAGCTAGGGAATCAGAAATTCCTCAGCCACTTTTGGAAGTTGCGTGGGGAAAAGATGGTGAAGTAAAGGTTTTTGGTGATGGGTCTCCAACGGCATCGCCCAAAAATTCCTTAAAAGCCCCAATACCGTTAGTCGCCTCTTACGTACACCCACCGGAAGAAATGGGGTAGTGTTATTCTATGCCGACACTACACAGCAATGAAATATAAAATGAAACTAAGGGCAAAGTTCTCTTTCAGTCAAATTATGTGCCCAATCTGACGGAAGATGGTGCTTGTGAAGCTGGAGTTACTTACAGTAAGGGCTGCCTACTGTGTACTTGCTCTAACAGCAAAGCATGTGACAAACCGCAAGGTATTAATTATATTATTTATTATTATTATTATCTAAACAATTTATTGCATACAAAACATCACACACACACAGTATTTTATAAAGTAGGTACACAAAGGTGGACTTATCGTCTTAACGCGATTTCTTCGTCAACCTTTACGGTGAGGAACAAATAGTTAACTTTAATTTTATATATTCTTAGAGAGTTCACGAATCTAATCGTTAAAAAGAGCTCAAATGTGAGGCGTGAGAAAGGCAGTGATTGAAGAATCCTTATAGATATTTGGAAAATAACGGCAGCCGTGCAAGGAAGGGGCGTTACAATGTATGTAAAATTATAAATCCCGTTCATTTGTCTGTTTCCTGTTTTAACTATTACCGTCTAAAATCTCCTTATTTTTTCTTAATAATAATTTATTTTTATTTTTTATTATAGTACAGATTAACCTTAATCTATGAGTTTTAAATATATATACAAAAGATAGAAATAATAATTAAACAATATAAACAATATTTTCAAAATCACTGGCGCTAGGGGGAAGGGTTCCCAAAAGGCTGGCTGCATTGCCCTTTTGTACGGCAATACTTATCCTTTGGGCAAAGTATGTGCCAGCCCTAGGATCCCCACTAGTTTCAACAAGGCGCGTAGATATACCCTTGAATAATCTACGCGCATCTGGACCCCATGGGCCGAGGGTCTCTACAGCAAAAGGAACAAAAATATGACTTGCGTCAAGGAAGCCATACTTACGTTTCTTAAGACCCTCGGCTTCATGAGCCGCAGCTCCAGCCTGAGCCGCAGACCCTGACAAATGGGAAGGCGCCAGCGTATCAACACAAGTTGCGTCCCACACAAGCGTCTTCCCATTCCTCCAAGGTATCAATGACATCCCATCAGGCCTCTTACCATCATCACGTAGCAAACCTGAAGGTTCTAAGATAGCTGGCACGTTGATGGTGGTAAGGGCCCGTCTGATGATGTCATTGAGGGCTGCATGCCGTGACAGATGTCCAGCGCTGCGACAACATGAAAGTCCATGGTGTCCTAGCTGTTCCACTAAAGCACCGCAGCGGCAGTGATGTTGTTCATTCAATTTTGCGCCCAACCTTAGACCTATGGCAATAGAAAAAGTGCCCCTGTCTAGCAACGTTCCTAGATTGCTAGAAGGCAACGCTTTCAACCAATGTCACGATTCTGGCTCACAGCAAGCTAGGAGGCAAGCTCGTTCTACCATGTCAAGAGCTGTATTGGTGAGATTTACTTGAATTTGACGGCACGCACTTTTTGCCTCTGACAGACCTGCGATCTCTGTCACACCCACCACTTTGTTAGTGATGCGCAAGAAGAGATCACAGATTCCAAAACCAGATGACAAAAAGGCAGGCAAGGCTATACTTGAAAGGCTGCGGATGCCGATGCTACCATGACGAATGGGGAGAGTGGCCTGTATCATTACATATAAACATAACATAAACATAAACGTTCACGCCGTTTATCCCCGAAGGGGTTGGCAGAGGTACCAATACTTCTGAACTCACATGGCAGCGCCATCTAGTGTCCAGAGAAGGTACCCACGTTTTGCTTAGACAGTGTGCGTGATAGGGGGCAGGCCTATCGCCGTTTTGTACGAATACACTGTCACATGACTAAGTACAACTCAGCCATGTGGGTTTCCTCACGATGTTTTCCCTCACCGTTAACAACCATGATAAATTAACCACACATATGACTTTAGAAAAGACAAATTGGTGTAGGCCCGACCCAGGATTGGAACTCACGCCCTTCTGTTTTTCGGGCGGGTGTTCTATCCACTGGACTATCATGTCGCTCATCATCATTAATTAATTAATTTATTCACACTGTGAGCGAAATTCTCGCACTATAATATTATAATAGATATTAGGTCAAGCGCTCTTTTGGAACTAAAAAACGAGCAGTTGATTTTTGTAAATAGCTATATTTATTAAATTATGAATTCTTCTCATGTAAAGCTAAGTTTGTTTAACCTTATATTGTATGGTGGTTAATGTGTTAGACTGTAATAATACTTCAGAACATCACGTGACATGAATGACACCAGTTGTTCAGACTACCCATGTTTTGCTTGGACAATGCACTCACGTGATAGGGGGCACAATTATCGCCGTTTTATATGAACACATTGTAACATGACTAAGTAAAACTTATGTGGGTTTCCTTACGATATTTTCTTTCACCGTTAACAACCATGGTAAATTAACTATTTTTTTTTTATTTTTTAGAATAAGAAACATTGGTGTCGGCCCGACTCGGGATTTGAACCCAAGTCTGACTAATTTTGCTGTGTAGTGTCGGCGTAGAATAACACTACCCCATTTCTTCCGGTGGGTGTACGTAAGAGGCGACTAACGGATTTGGAGCTTTTAAGGGATTTTTGGGCAATGTGGTTGGAGACCCATCACCGAAAACCTTTATTTTACCATATTTTCCCCACTAAAATTTCCAAACGTGGCTGAGGAATTTCTAATTCCTTGGCTCTGGCTACCCCTTCTAGGGCTTTATAGCCGTGAGCATATGTATGTATGTATGTCTGACTAATAGTCAGTGACTATACTTAATCATATAACTAATGTAATTTTGTTTTTTAGAAAACTTCTTAAAGGAAATCCAACCCGATAAAGTGGTGGCCGGAATTAATGAATGGCGGTGCAGGGACTTTTTGGGTGAAAGGATTTGCAAAAAAACGGAATTGGTAGCTCGGACAGACTATAGCTGTGAGAAATATGAGGTAATTAGATCAGATAAGGATATCGATTATGCCGTGTAGTGCCGGCTTAGAACGTATCTACCCTTTTTGAGCTATGGGTGGTAAGAGGCGACTAAGGGTATGGTTTTTGGGCCATGCGGTTGGACACTCATCACTAATGAAAGTACATACATATACTCACGGCTATAATTCCCTAGAAGGGGTAGCCAGAGCCAAGGAATTATAAATTCCTCAGCCACTTTTGGAAGTTGAGTGGGGAAAAGGCGGTAAAATAAAGGTTTTTGGTGATGGGTCGCCAACCGCATCGCCCAAAAATCCAATAAAAAGGCCCAATACCCTTTATCGCCTCTTACGACACCCGTGGGTAGAAAGGGGTAGCGATATTCTTAGCCGGCACAACACGTACTACTAATGGAAGTATCACACATAATTTTATGTTTACATTTTACGTTTAATGTTTTTGGTGGGATAGTTAGGCCATATATGTTTACGCTAAATATCTAAGCGGGTAAGCAGTGAAAATACTTAACACCATCCGTGCGAAGCCGGGGCGGACCACTGGTTATTATATAAAAGCAGTAAGTGGCGATTCATTTCTCCACTCCACTGTGCACTTCACTAGAGCTGTGCGGGGAAATTTTTTTTATAAGAATCATGAGAATTTAATTATTCTTACTCTATTTACCTACTCCAAGTGTCTATGTGCCTCCATGCTCTTGCTGTGAAAGCATTTGAATTCAAATCTTAAGTTCTCAGTTTCGAAGCTCTGGGGGGGGTAAAATATCTTGTTTTATTTATAACTAACTGACCCGACTGTCTTCGAATTGTTACAAAATTTTAGTCTGAACTGAAGTATTTATAACAAAGAAAGTAAGAAATCATACCGCACTGTATCATATCTAGTTGACAATATATACATTTGGTTTGGAATTTTTCTATTCACCCCACATCGCTAAACTTAGCGTGTCTATTCGCCCCATCACGCTAAAAGGTTGTGGTCTTTTGATGCTCCTGTGGGAACCCTTGCGAAATCCGGGATAAATGATATCCTTTATTTTGGCCAGGTGCATAATCTACATCCATGCCAAATTTGATCAAAATCGGTCCGATAGAATTGACGTGATGACCGTACATACAGACAGACAGACAGACATTTTTTGCAGAAATATAAAATTTGGCTTTAGTATCGAAAATAAAACATATGCCACCGGTTTTTATTATTTTTTCTTTAATGTACAGTTTTGACCCCGGTACAGTCTTATTGTAGTATTAAAAAAAAAAACTCAGTTTAGAAGGATATTGCAGGCACCTGAATTTTTGAAAACTAAGAAGAATCCTCGCTTTGTAG
This sequence comes from Bedellia somnulentella, assembly GCA_963576735.1. Taxonomy (NCBI): domain Eukaryota; kingdom Metazoa; phylum Arthropoda; class Insecta; order Lepidoptera; family Bedelliidae; genus Bedellia; species Bedellia somnulentella. The sequence continues at coordinate 1,619,555 of OY755193.1, forward strand.
GCACGATAAGAGGTTGGTCCCGGTTTCTATTACGGTAGTTGTCCTTAGTCTGCCAACCCACACTGAGCCAACGTGTTGGACTTTGGCCAAATGACCCAAAATAGGGTAGACTGGGGTTCTTCGGTATGAACATAAATTGGCTTTGAAGGGAAGAAAATTACAGCTGGTGTTCGCGCCAGACATGTACTCTCGACTTTAGCATATTCTATATTGAGTGATTGAGATGGTCACACTGCTTGTTGGCATCACTACTCTTGACTTGACCTCTGAATTGAATGGCGGTTGTTATATTGTAAAAATGTAATTGAATTATGTCTTCGGTTTTTTTAAGGTTAGTAGTTTTAATTTTTTTAATTATATCATAATTGTCAACATATGAGGGGCATAACAATATAAGTTAGATACTCTTTTCTCATTTAATTGACACTGGCAAGCTATACCCCATTTTATAGGCTGTTTTTTTATTGACATATTTGAATATAGAACACACTTCTTTTATTTATTTATTTTTTGAATGAGCATCATTTTTCCGAGAATCTGGCGGGAATTCACTTGCAACAATGGAGTTGAGTCGACGTGATTTTCGCGCTATGATTTATTATGACTTTAAAAAAGGTTTAAAGCCTCAACAATGTTTTGAACTTTTGGCTTCTACTTTTGGTGAGTCTGCTTGTTCCCAAACACCAGTATTCAATTGGTTTGCTGAACACCAGTTGACGATGTCACGTGATGTTGATGATGCTCTGTCAACCCCTTCGGGGACATACGGCGTGAACGCTTGAGTCTTGAGAATTAATAACAAGTATATTAGAGTACAGTAGTAACAATTTAATATAAACACAGCTGGCCGGGGTCAGGAACTAAGGTTAAAGAACTGTCGAGTGTAACAATTGATATTATCAACTGTACTACGACGGGCATGCCAATAGAAGTTAGATACTCTTTTCTCATTTAATTAACACTGGTAAGCTATACACCATCTTATAGGCTGGTTTTTATTGACATATTTGAATATAGAACACACTTCTTTTATTTATTTTTTATTTGAATGAGCATAATTTTTCCGAGAATCTGGCGGGAATTCACTTGCAACGATGGAGCTCAGTCGACGTGATTTTTGCGCTATGATTTATTATGACTTTAAAAAAGGTTTATAGCCCCAAGAATGTTTTGAACTTTTGGCTTCTACTTTTGGTGAGTCTGCTTGCTCCCGAGCAACAGTATTAAATTGGTTTGCTGAATTTAAAAGAGGACGGGGATGTCTCGAAGATGAAGCGAAGACAGGACGGCCGCCAATCGCGGTCACGCAAGAAAACGTTCGTGCAGTCGAAAAACTTATTCGCGAAAACCGACGAATTACATATGTAGAGCTAGAGCGAGAACTAGGAATGTGATCAGCAGCAATGCAAACCATAATTCACGATTACCTTTCTCTCCGTAAACGTTGTTCGAGATGGATGCCGCACAAACTTACCGATGAGCAGAAAGACCGTCGGGGTGCCTATTCATGATAGATAAATTCAACGGAGGCATGAAAAATAACGTATATGGTATACTGACTGGTAACGAAACATGGCTATATAACTATGATCCCGAATCAAAGCGGTAGTCGACTGTGTGGTGCTTTCAAGACGAGCCAACTCCAACGAAATGTCGCCGTGCACGAAGCACACAGAAACAAATGGTCGCCTCGTTTTTCTGCAAAACGGGTCATATTGCTACTGATGTGCTAGAGAACGAAAGAACGGTGAACTCAGAATGGTATGTGACAGTTTGTGCTCCAACAGTAATATCTGCTTGGTGTGACAAGCGACCGAAGTCAGGAATCCGGCACCTTTTCTGGCACCACGACTATGCGGCGCCGCACACGTCGGCCAGAACACTAGACTTTTTCAACTCGAAAAATGTGTCAATTCCCCTGACCTAGCGCCGTGTGATAATAACTTGTTTCCAAAAATCAAAGAAAAACTAAAGGGGTAGAGGTTTGAAAGCAAAGAAGATTCTGAGGTATCTAAAGAAGAGTGGTCACATGTATTTTCCAATTGGTTCAGACGTATGGAAAAGTGTATACGTGCTCAGGGTGAATACTTTGAAAAGATCGATACGTGTAATAAAGAATAAATTTTATAATTTTTGAGTATCTACTTTCTTTTGGCATGCCCCCCCCCTCGTACTTGAAAGAAAACTGTGCTGTTGTTTTGGTGACATTATGTTCCAACTACTCAAGAGGTTTTTGGGGACATAAATTTAATTTCTCTGTTGTCTGAGTGGGGGTATGTATGAAATGATTTTCAAAAATGTTAGCGATTTTTGATCTTGACTGATTTGAGATCATGTGGGGATTTTAGTTTTCCAGAGTCACTGTAAATTATTTTCCAGACAGTCTTACTCTTGTTAGAAGAATTCTTAATTTTATGCATCTAGATTTAGCTTCACCACAAACTTTTTTGAACAATATGATCATTGAATGTTATGAAGAAAAAAGTTCTTGAAAAAAATATAGTCTCAACAAAAATCTTGGTAGTAACATTATTAATATAAAATATGATCACTAACTGTTATGACCTCCATTGGTAGTATTAAAAATGTATAAATAAATAAAGTATGACAAATAAAATTATGAAGAGTGATTATTATGAACACAAATTTAGAAAGTTAGAAAGACAACGAATATGATTAAGAATTGTATGTGAGCCAATATGGACCCTCATCGTCAGCCAATTAACGTCAAATGTGTTGGCAACCTAATAAATACTAATGTGATTGAAACCGGGACCAATGACTTCTCGTGCCTTCCTAAGTTCGAAACTTCTCAATTTTCGGATAATCAGGATGAAGCCTGCAACATCCTACAATACTGAATGTGAGCATACCTCGGGGAATCCATAGCAATTAATGAACAGCATATTACTATTATTATCAAAATTTATTTTAATTTTCAGTCCGGCTTCCCAGACATTCCTGCCAAATGCATACCTGGGAGAATATACCTACACCCAAGTTGTAAGCTGTGCGTGTGTCGTGACATCAATCTGAGTCGCATCTGCGTGATGATAAGTTCTGACTCTTCTTCAGGTAAGTCTTACATTCATACACATACTCACGCCCATAAATCCCAAAAGGGGGTAGCCAGAGCTTCAGAGCTAGGAACTCCTCAGCCACATTGGGAAGTTGATAGACGACGAGATGGTAGAAATAAAGTATCGTTGGTGATGGGTCGCCACCCGCATCGCCCAAAAAACATCTCGTGTCTCAGTGTTTTTAAAAACTTCTTGGAAGCGGTTAATGAGAAAAAATAAAATTTTGGGGGTTTACGTAAGTAGTAGTTCTAAACTTTGAGACTACCTTTGTAAAAGTTATCGCAACTTATAGCACTCATGAATATCGCAGCTTTGTGATTGTGAAAGCGCTTTTATGAACGGTTCAATACCTCCGAAAGAAGGCATTGCAAAAGCAAAAAAAAACAGTTTTACAAACTTTGCATGCATCATGAATATACTCACGGCTATCTTTGGCACGCGCCACCGTTGCACAAAAATAATCCTTATAGCATGATTCAGTATTCACGTGCGACGACAGCGCGATGGCTTATTTCATGTATAAGTTTGGTGTTTCTATACAGATTTCTACGATTCTTTTTTTATTTAATAATTAATAATGTAACCTTTTTAAATAAAAGATGAGTGAGAGTATTATAAACGTAAGAAAGAGTAAACAAATATAACCAGAATGCTCCGAACTGCTAAGCTATCAGGAGGTACACGTGTTATTGTGAGTCAACCATGATATGCTGTTCAAGGATACTTTAAACAATTTTATGTGGAATGTTTCAGTTATACATAATTTCTATGCAACTTTAACAATTAACCCTTCAGCGGTTGAGAGACACCCGGCGCGCGTCTGATTATAATTAAGAAATTCTGTCAACATTTGAGTGGCGCCCAGGCGTTTCTGTCGGAGTGCGCCATTTAAAACCTTATTTGAAGTACAGATTGTCAAAAATAAATACATCTTTTATGGGGTTATGTGTGTGTGTGTGATGACATTTGAATCTAACAGAAAATAAATTAATTTATTTATTTATTTCATTTTTTATTTTATACTTAAGTTTGTGACGTTCAAAAAATAGAGAACAATTCTTTTTATTTTGAAATATATTTTTTTATCTTTTACGGTACACGTGAATGCTCCCGATGAGGGAGCACCTTTAAGTTTAAGACCAATTAACGCGCGAATGCTCGAACCTGTGCAAATTATTTTGTGCGTTTACGTCTCTGTTGTCATACATGGAAGAATTTGCAATATTGACACACATTATATACTTATTACTATAATTCTACATAAAATTCGTCTAAACCTAGTTCGTTATTTAAAGTACAATAATATAACGTTTTCCTGTTCCTCAGCTAGGTAATTTACCTGTGTTTCAATAAAGATATTGTTTACTTCATAATCAAAAGAATTACACTTTTGAGAAAATAAAACTAAGTATATGAAAAGATAAAGCGAATATTGTGCACTTTTATGCCGATAATATGAATAAGAATCCTTAATTTACATATTCATCAGATTGTTTCCTAACCTGTTTTGTTATATGTATGACCAGAACGAGTTTATGCAGCAACAAAACCAGAAAAGCTATCCAAAATGTCTAACGGAGAGGAAAGTACAGGAATAAAATGTCAAGCGATCATGGGACCTGGAACTTGTCGTGTGTCACAGTCGGATCGTACTAAATTATCTAGCTGGAACCCGTGCTATGAGTTTGAGGTACAAACTAAATTATTTAAGTATGCATATCATTTAACTTACACGCTACCTGCGGTCACTGCGGTATGGTCACTTCTTTTTGATCGAACTCAACCAAATTTGGTACAGTGATTATTCCTCAATGGTAGGTTCGATCACGACATGTGATGCAAATCCTTAGGACACTTAGCAATGTTCACTTGAAACATTAAACATGGAGCATAAACATTGAACAGAACACAAATAATCAGTTCTTATTTAAAGCTTTAGACTGCACAGATAGTAAGAACATACATACATACATACATATACTCACGGCTATGAATCCCTTGAAGGGGTAACCAGAGCTAGGGAATCAGAAATTCCTCAGCCACTTTTGGAAGTTGCGTGGGGAAAAGATGGGGAAATAAAGGTTTTTGGTGATGGGTCTCCAACCGCATCGCCCAAAAATTCCTTAAAAGCCCCAATACCGTTAGTCGCCTCTTACGTACACCCACCGGAAGAAATGGGGTAGTGTTATTCTAAGCCGACACTACACGGCAACTAGATAGTAAGAAGACTGAGGTTTACCTAACTCGCTCAGCCCAATTCATTTTAATCGCAATTTGCATTGAAGTCCTAGTATTATACGAATATATTCAAAGATAAATACCAAAAATAATAATAACTAAGGGAGGTATTTGGAACCTTATTCTTAATCATTATTGTATTTTATGCTTTAAAGTATGTATTAACTAAATTGGAATGTTTTGTTTATGAAAACCTTGAGTGGGGATTATTACTAATCAATTAAGGAAAGATTATTAGAAACATCAGCAGTACTCGAACCCGTGATCTAAAACAATCTTAGCCATGTGTGTTTCCTCGCGATATTATCTGTCACCGTTAACAATCATGATAAATTAACCACACATATGACGATTGAAAAGACAAATCAGAGAAGGTCCGACCCAGAATTTGAACCGTCATCATCTGCACAATAAGCGATGTCCTGCCGACTGAGCTATCACGGTTGCTTCTTTTACATTCAACTATACGATTAAGAATTTTCCAGAACCAATTTCCGATGTATGAAGAAGACCAAAAATGCGTTCTCGGTGATTACTATCGAGTCAGCGACTGTCGATTGTGTCAGTGCGTTGCTACTGCCGAAACCGTGCAAGGAAAAACTGAATGTATACCGCATGAACACGAAATTAAAGGTGATATTTAACATACATACATATTTAGTATTGTTAAAACTAGTATCCATGCTAAGTCTTCATATGAAACAATTGTTATGTACATATCTTATTACACACTTAGCTATCTCTATTACTTTCATTTAATAAATTTTCTTTGGCACTGGTATGATAATCATATGATTATAACTGTTAATTTGTATATAGATAAAAAGTATTACTATTGTTCTGAATTAGGAAATTACTACACACAACCAAAAATTCATCATTTTTGTATATACTTTTATTTCTCGCAAAAATATCTTATTTATTCAATTTCAAACAAAACAATATTTTTTAACCTATATATATATATTCTTTAATAACTATCTGAAAGACTACAATATATGCAGCACACTTTCTCAGACACCGAACTCGTTAACTTCCTTGTCTATACTAAAAACATCTCTTTTCCTTACTTTTGGTCACTTGCGTTATGTTGTTTACTTTTATAATTACAAATGAATGATAACGTAGATATAATTAATGAACTAGATTTGTCTTCTGTATCTCTCTCTTATGAATGCCTTCCTGAAAATTGTTTCAAACTGGCATCTTTAAACCCCAGTGTTAAAATAATAACTCAAAATATTCGTGGCCTTGGCCATATAACTCATTTTTCTGATTTTGTTATTTTATTGAATCGCTTAAAATTTGACTGTGATATATTGGTCTTAACGGAGTGCTGGCTATCTTGTTGTCCGGTTATTCCTGTACTGCCAGGTTATTTCAGCATGTCCAGTTCTAACAATATATACCAAAATGATGGTGTAGTTATCTATGCAAAAGAAAGTTTACAATTCGGTATGCAAAGTTTTACTAAAGTGATGCTGATTACAAAACCATTTCGAGATATTATGGTTATAAACAATATTTTCTTGAAATTATATCAATTGATGCTAAGATGACTGTTATTTTATCAAAAAACTGTAACAGTGTTTGACCTTCAATGTTGTTTCAAAGACATACGGTTTTGCAGTTTATTAATAAAATATCGAAAATCATAGGTTTGTTTAGTATAATATCGTAATAATTTCATTTGACATCACAAATTCGTGATATGTTTTGCAATCAGCAACATTTTTATAAAACATTTCGCTTCATTTGCATGTCGCTACGTGATTTTATCGATCGATGACGTCATTAAGTACAAAAGTTGAACAATCTTTAAAAAATCATAACTTTACAATTACTCATTTGAATTGGAAAATATTCAAATTAGTCTTTTATTTTCGTGTTTACTATCGAATAAAAATATTTAATAAATACCAAAAAAAAACTTTGCATACCGAATTGTCTTTAGAGGAGCCATCAAGCAAAGGTTGTAACTGTGTCTTTGCAAGAACGGAATATTTGATCATTATATCTGTTTACAGACCTCACGCAAATAAATTGACAAGTACAAAACAAAAAAATATAGACAATTTTATGGAATTTTTAAACACACTACAGCAATATTGCTCTTATAATAATATCATTATTATTGGTGATATAAATATTGATATCGTTACCGGTAACAGCGATCCTAACTCTGACAAATATTTAAATTTATTGGCATATCACGGGTTTTTACCGTGTCACAGCTTTGTAACAAGAGAGGAAAGCCAATCTTGTTTGGATCACGTCTTTTTGAAATGCAATAAACTTCCTGCTCGTACTTTTGTCTTACAGACGTCTATAACAGATCACAAATCTGTTCTTATTGATATTGATGTTAAACCTCCCAAAGCAACTTTAAATAATATGGCGCGTAAAATCAATTTTGAAAGCTTCTCCCATTATATTAAAGGACTCGATTTCAACCCTATATTAGATAGTAATGACCCAATTTTCGGAACATTTTTTTTAATTAATACCCTACAAACTGCTATTCTAGCTAACTCACTCATGCAAAAAATCCCCTTACGTAAAAGGTTGGTCAAGCCATGGATGACGCAAGGTTTACTTAGGTGTCAGTTTAATAAGGACAACCTATTTAAAAAATGGAAATCCTAACCTAACTACGAAATAAACAAACAAACATATTATTGATGCAAGAACTCCTACTTTAATAAAATAAAAGACGCCAAAAGAAATTTTGAGAGAAAGCAAATAGACGACTCAGGAAATAACCCTAAACTATTCTGGAAGGCTATTAAATCAATAATAAATTCTAAAACAAAAGAAAACCCAGCTGGTAGATTATTAGACTCCATAAATAAAACAGGGTCCGTTAACAGAATCAATCAAAATTTTGCTTCAATAGGTAAGGCTCTTGCTGAAAAAATAACAAAACCGACATTATCTTATATTCTTCCTGCTCATAAGACACGGTCTCGTATATTGAACTCTTTTGTGTTACTGGATACTGACTACTTTGAAGTAATGACTCTTATAAATTCCCCGAAAAATGAATGCTCAATGGGATGGGACGAAATTCCTAATAAAATTATTAAAATTTGTAAATTTGCCGTGTAGTGCCGGCTTAGAATGTCGCTACCCCTTTCTACCCACGGGTGTCGTAAGAGGCGACTAAGGGTATTGGGGCTTTTTATTGGATTTTTGGGCGATGCGTTTGAAAACCCATCACCAATAAACTTTATTTTTACCATCTTTTCCCCACTCAACTTCCAAAAGTGGCTGAGGAATTTATAATTCCTTAGCTCTGGCTACCCCTTCTAGGGAAATATAGCCGTGAGTATATGTATGTAAAATTTGTAAAGATATTTTGGTGCCTATACTGGTACACTTATTCAACCTTTGCTTACAAAAGGGTATTTTTCCTACCCAACTGAAAATGACAGTGGTTATGCCTATTTTTAAAGGTGGGAATAGGGACAGTGTCAACGACTACAGACCCATATCCTTGTTGCCTAGTCTGTCGAAATTGCTTGAGAAAATCATTAACATCAGACTTATCAACTATCTTGAAAATAACAAACTGCTCTCAGATAACCAGTTTGGATTCCGTCGCCACAGATCTACATCAGGCGCTGTATTGAAGTCAACATCTGCTATGATAGATAATAACCAGCACCGTCTCTATTTCTTTGCTCGTGGAAGTTTTCAAATTGCTAGGTATTCGTAGAGTACCATTAGAACTTCTAACTGATTTTCTCTCTGATAGGAGACAATGTGTCAAAATAGGCGGGGTCATCAGTGATGAACAACCAGTAGGCTACGGCGTTACTCAGGGCAGTATTTTGGGCCCGACTCTCTTCCTCATTTATATAAATGAACTGTCCTCCCTAGAGATTGGTGGTATGATATGATATGATATGCCGTATGCTGATGATACTGCACTGATTTTCTCTGGAAAATCTTGGGAGGATACCCTCAATACTGCTCGAAAGAGCATGGATATGGTTTCCACTTGGCTGGCTCAGAATTTAATAACTCTAAACACAAACAAAACAAATTACATTTCTTTTGCAATAAGAAATAATAATCTTCCCAAGTCAGATTTATCCATAACCGTACATTCCCCAGGTTGCCTCTCTCTTGCTACTTGTGCATGTGATGCTATTGAAAGGAACACAGAGATTAAAGCGTCATAATCGATCAGGATTTGAACTTCAATAGCCACATTGAGCAACTATGCACCCGTGTGAGAAAGCTAATTCATATTTTTTAAAACTTAAGGCATATAATGCGTTTTGACCTTCTGAAGCGCATTTACACTTTGCTTTGTCAGTGCATATTAACTTACTGCATAACGTCTTGGGGAGGATCTCATAAGACAAAATTCTTGCGGCTAGAAAGGGCTCAACGAGCTCTTTTTAAGGTAGCTACGTTCAAACCGTTTTTATTTCCTACTCGGCTCCTATATTCAAACGTTGAAGTCCTTACAGTCCGTCAACTTTTTGTTCTTTCAGTTATCCAACAACAGCACATGATTACGCCATACAATACAGAAGTGTTGACTAAGTGAAGATCAGATTTAGTTTGCGCAAAAAAGAAATTTAATACCTTTTTCAGCCAAAGGTCTTTCCTGTTTTTGGAAAGGTCTTTCCTGTTTGTCCACATTTGTACAATTATTCTAATAGGTTTTTGCAAATTTATGGATTAAATAACTACGACTGTAAATTCAGAGTAAGGGAATGGCTCAGTAAATTAACTTACGATGAAACTGAATATTTGCTGAAGATAGTTAAATAAATAAATAATCATAACATATTCTTGGACCACATGTCTATATATATATATATATATATATATATATATATATATATATATATAAAGTTTACAGGGCTTTGCCCTTATTTAGGGAGTAGGCTTTATGTAGTAATTGTAAGTTGTTTTTGATGTTGAATAAACTTTTGTTATTTTTATATATACTCACGGCTGTAAATCCCTAGAAGGGGTAGCCAGAGCTAAGGAATGAGAAATTCCTCAGCCACTTTTGGAAATGTGACTGGGGAAAAGATGGTAAAAATAAAGGTTGTTGGTGATGGGTCTTCAACCGCATCGCCCAAAATTCCCTTAAAAGCCCCAATACCGTTAGTGCCTCTTACGTACACCCACCGGAAGAAATGAGGTAGTGCTATTCTAAGCCAACACTACACAGCATATATTTAACATAATAATAATCAATATACGGACTAAGTAGAATTACCCAAACTAAGAAGAACTTGTATAACGGGATACTAACTCAACGATATATACATATAAATAACATCCAAGACTATGAATCAAGCACTTTTGCTCATCACATAAATGTTGCTCTCAGCGGGGATCGAACCCGCAACCTCCGGACCGTAAAGCTAGTCACCTATCCACTCGGCCAAGGACCTCCACCTAACTCAAACGTTTACGCCGAATATCTATATCTATAGTACTAATTCTTCTGATCATTACTTGACATTGTCACCTTAGCTGACCATGATTAAGTACAACTCAGCCATGTGGGTTTCCTCACGATGTTTTCCCTCGCCGTTAACAACCATGATAAAATAACCACACATATGACTTTAAAAAGAGAAATTAGTGTAGGCCCGACCCGGGATACGAACCCACGCCTGTGGGTGAATGGAGGGGGTTTGAGTTATCAAGTTTAAGACTTTCGTGATCCAGTTTCTAAGATATTTACTTTTATATCGAGGTCCAAAATTTTATCTATCTCCGTTTATTGTAATCGTTTGTATGCTGAATTAAGATGAACATTTTTTAAGTAAGTATGGTGTGTTGTATCGTTATAGCGCAATACACATTGAGCCCACCGGGCCGCTGACATATAACTTTATGTCGGCGGCCTAGTTTTCATACATAGGTTAGACATAATCATTTTCATACATGCCGCCAGGTTGTGTCGCCGGGCTTTGTGGGCGGGCCGGCGGGCGACGTCAATTAATGTGTATTTTTTTCAGAAATATTACTAGTTAAAGCTAATTCTAAAGCGGGGCTGATCGAGAAATGCGAGTTATTCACTGTACACGGCCAAGAATTTTGTTTCGTTGAAGATTGCCAAGGAGATAAATGCTCTTGTTTTAAGGTAATAATAGCCCATTTCCCCTAAATAAGATTAAAATTATGTGTGTCTTCTAGGTAGAAAAAGGAATGTTCAATATGGGGAAACACGACATCTGTACCTCAATAACCTGTGCTCTTAAATAAATACATACAAACTTATATTTATTGCTATAAATCCCAGAAAGTTCGGAGTTAAAATTCCTCAGCCACTTTTGGAAGTTAAGTCGGGAAAAGTTTGTAAATAAAGACTTCAACCGCATCGCTCATGACTCACTTAATAAACCCTAAGTCACCTCTGACGACACCCGCGAAATACATTTTTGACATTTCCAGAAAATATTTGCGCCGTATGACCCAAATTTCGGTTGTCAGCCGGGAGCCACATATGTCACTCAATCTTTTCATTCATGTCTTTTTAATCTTCATGCGAAGCATTCACGCTAGCCATTTTGAGCACACTCGCTATTTGGTACAAGTGTGTTTCCGTGTTCGTCCTCTAATAACATTATTTTCACATTAGCTTATTTTTTATTAATATATACCTAATTTACATATAATGGTTAGTAAATATATTTAATGTAATATTTTCAGAAAATATTTGCGCCGTATGACCCAAATTTCGGTTGTCAGCCGGGGGCCACATATGTCACCCAATCTTGCCATCTCTGTATTTGTGATTATGACGTCGAGCACAAGACTATTTGCCAAGTTGATTCCGCCATTGGCAATTTAAATTATTATAAAGGTTAGTTGATACTTTAGCTGACAAATTTCCGCTATAATTTATTGTAAATATATATTCAAAGATTCAAACGTTCCCACCGTACAACCACGGAGTGGTTGGCAGAGGTACTAATACGTCTGAACATTACATATCACCGTTACCTGGTGTTCAGAGTACCCATGTTTTGCTTGGAGAGTGTACTCACGTGATAGTGACACGAAAATTACCGTCGGTTCGTATAATTTCATTTTGTAAAATAAAAAAATGTTTACCACTCAATGCAAAAATCATTTTTAACGTAACGCTTAAAAGTTGCTGGGTAGTGTCGGCTTAGAATAGCACTACCTCATATCTTCCGGTGGGTGTACGTATTGGCGACTAACAGTATTGGGGCTTTTAATGGATTTTGGGCGATGTGGTTGGAGACCCATCCCAACAACCTTTATTTCGCCATCTATTCCCCACGCAACTTTCAAAGGTGGCTGAGGAATTTCTGATTCCTTGGCTCTGGCTACCCCTTCTTAGGATTTAAAGCCGTGAGTATAGGTATGTATGAATGTTAAAGGTCACAGCATTCATGATTATTATAATCATTAATTCCTGTAAAAAAAAATCGATTTACGAGTTTTCAAATAACGAAGATCTAATTTGGCTATTTGGTGAAAAATCAAAAGTAAAATCCCAAAAACATAACCTAATACATCTTAACACCAGCGAGTTATTTAAACAAAAACAATAGCGTGGGCGAAGCTGTGGGCAACAGCTAGCAACAAAATATATTTCATATTAATCAATAAAGCAAATAAAATATTTCGCCACCAGTGGGACTCGAACCCACGACCTCGGGTTTACGCCCCCGTCGCTCTGCCATACCATATACGATGCGATACCATAGCTCAGTTGGCAGAACGACGGGTGCGTATACCTATGGTCATGGGTTCGAGCCCCGCTGATGTCGAAATTTTTTATTTGCTTAATTGATTAGTAATAATCCTCACATGAAGTTTTCATGCAAAACAAATTATGTATAAATAATTATATTTCATATGTTTCAGGAGAAATGATGGCAGAACTAAACCCGAGTCTACCTGACAAGCGTTGGCTTCCCATCCTCATTATTGGTGCACTAATTACAAAAGTAGGAACGTACGTTGCACGAGGTGCATTATTTGTGGTTGGCGGTAAAGGTGCGGAGTACGTAATTGATAAGGCGACAGGTAACAGGTGAAGAAAATAATACAAAATGATATGAATTATTGAGGTTTTTTATTTATCAAATCAAATTAAATCATTATCATCAACTAATCGACGTCCACTGCTAGACATAGGCCTCCCCAATGATCTCCACAACGACCGGTCCTTTGCTGCCCTCATCCATCGCTTTTCGCGACCTTGACCAAGTCGTTGGTCCACCTTGTGGAAGGCCTACCCACACTGCGTCGTCCGGTACGTGGCTACCACTCCAGAATCTTCGAGCCCGAACGAATTAATACATTCAAAAAAATATGACTTTAAGGACCACACAGAATAGTCTCTGTCTCTCTCTATGGGAATTAATATTGTAAGTATATAGATCAATATCGTCCGTGTGACATAAAAACTCTTACTTACTTACTTGTTGTTCTGTTACTACGCCCATTGTTCCCATTGGGGTAGGCAGAGACTATCGATCGCCACTTTGTACGATCCAGGCAAATCACTTTTGCTTCTGTTACATTCATCATTCTTCTCATACATGCTCTTTCATTCTTCATACTTCGGACGCCGGCCTTTTTGAGCACACACTCTATTTGGTCCAGGTGTGTCCTCCATGGTCGTCCTCTACTCACATTACCTTCCACGTTGGCTCTATAGATATCTTTCACCAATTTACTGTCATACATCCTCTCTATGTGCCCAAACCACCTTTCTCTATCTTGCACACTACTTCATCTTTCACACCTAAACGTACACGAATTACACTATTTCTCACTCTGTCGCACAACCTTACATTACATATACTTCTGAGGGATTTCATTTCCACTGCATTCACTCTACTTTCATGCGTCTTTTGCCATGCCCAACATTCACTACTATACATAAGCATAGGAACCAGTACAGCATTGTGAACTGCAATTCGCGCCTTTTTAGACAGGAACTGGCTTGACATTAGACTGTTTATGGCTCCATTTACCGCATTTCCCTTTTTTACTCTCCTTTCAATATCTTCCTCGCATTTTCCGTCCCTTGTAAACAAACTTCCCAGATATAAAAACTCTTTCACTTGTTCCACTTTCTTGCCACCTATTGTCTTGGTTTTGTCCACATTCACTCGCATGCCCTTTCTTTCAAAAGACTTACACGCAGTATTCACCATCTCTTGCAACTCATTTACCGTTGATGCAAGTAATACTTGATCGTCAGCGTATTAAAGGCATTTAATGATGAATCCTCCCATTCTCAGACCATAATCACTTTCGCGCAGTTCTTTCAAACAGTCGTCCATGAACAAATTGAAGAGCCACAGAGAAGCTACACAACCCTGACGTACACCCCTAGAGATTTCAAACCAGTCCGTGTTTTCTCCGTTTATTCTTACACATGCACTGGAACCCTCATAGAGTGACTCCAATGCACGTATAAGTTGGATCCCCAAACCGAACTTAGACTACACCTTCCACAAATTCTTTCTTACTACCCTATCATACGCCTTCTCCAGATCAATGAAGGTGCAATACACTTTTTGGGCTAAGAACTTTTCTGTGATGCACCTTAAGGAGAAGATTTGATCCATACATCCCATTCCCTTATTAAACCCTGCTTGCACATCCCAGATTTTCTCATCAGTTTCTCTTAAAGCTACTTATGAAAAATACTACTATATATACAAAAATATGTTGAGGAGGTGAAGAACAATACCCACAGACATGTATTTGAATAGATGCCGCAAGTGCATGTACTTCGCGTGTAAAAACTGAGTAAAATTATCTTAGTTTATCGCCATTTGATTGAGTCCGTGCTCGAACGTTCTCGGTGACAGATGTAAAGCTAAATATAAAAAATGCCTAATTGTGCCGTATTGAGTTGCAAAAACTATCTTAATAAAGCGGGACTAATTAATAGAAAGATTTCTTTTCATCGGTAGGTCACTTTATTATTAGATTATGTGGTTTTTATTGCAAAATCAATTATTTCGTGTTCGTTGTGGTTTTACACTGAAAAACTTTTAAACGAGTGTGTATCGCTTAATTTATAATACATTGCCGCTTTTAGTTACAAAGCTATCTAGTATGGCTTGTCTATTAAAACACGCAATGAACATCAAAATGAACGATATTTTCACCTGTCAATCAGCTACATGGTACGGTAGCTATTGTCATTATTCTGTCATTTTAAGCAAAATGTGTTGTACCTACACAGATAGTTGTATTCGATTCTAATTCTTATCGATTTTGGGAACAGAGAAATGATAATATTCGCGATGGATGTTCCATGTATCTAAAATATTTTTATTACTACAATGTTTCTGTTAAATAATTAATTGGAATACTCTTGTTTTAACTTTGTTTTTATTTAATAAAAGAACAGTTTAATTTTAGTTACAAGTTTTTCTCTAAGCTGCATTTCTTAACGTGAAGTATGTATCAGTCTTTATTTACTTCCTTCCTTCACTCAGTGTTGCCAATATAAATGTACATATATACACGAACACGCCTACTTACATAAGTTCAAAGCTTCTTAAGTACTACAGTAATTATAATCATTTAGGGAACTATACTCCTTTAAATTTAATTATCTGCAATTTTATTTTCTGACTCTATTTTGTATACTTCCCTGCTAAACATTTTAATTTACAAAATGATGGTGAACTTCAATATGCTTAGAATTCTTCGTAAAGTTTCTATAATTAGAAATAGCTACAGCTGCTGAATTATCTTCATAGATTTTAACTGGTTTAAAAACCTTAGTAAAGACATCATTCATTACACAAATGAAAAAATTTAACTCTGTTACTGCTTCTGATAATTCTACATATTCAGCAAATGTTGAAGAGTTTGTTACACTACTTTGTTTTTTTTTTATTTCCAATATTGAAGGACAAAGAGTTCGGTACTATCATCTATAATAGAAAATAACGTTTTTGTATGGGATCCCCTTTGATATTTACTTTACTGTTATTTAATTATTTATTTTGAAAGGTGATATACAAGTAAATATACTGTGAAAATTTTAAGTATCTACTTATTAACGTTTTAATATTGAGCAAACAAATACGAAAAAAAACACGTTTATTGTAAGGAGTCCCCCTTAAAATCCTTTTTTTACTTGTATTTGTTGTTATAGCGGCAACAGAAATACGTCATTTGTGAAAATTTCAGCTATCTATTTATCACTGTTTATGAGATACAGCCTGGACAAAAAAACAGACAACGAAAAAAAAATACTTGATTATTTTTCCTTCTCTACAAGTTATTTTATTTGTTTTTTTTAAATCCGAATTAATTCTGGGTTGTATTATATTTTGTCACAGCGCCTTCTACTGGCTTTCCTTTTTGTAGATAAAATTTCTTCTCGGGGTTTTTTTAAATCATTTTGTAACTTTCCGAGAACAAATTTTATTAAAACAAGTTAATTAGGTAGGTTATCAATAAGGACAAGTTATTATAATAATAAAGGTTACTGAACTACTCACTGACTAACTGACTCATTAACTCACTGATTTAGATCATTGTTCTCCGAGAAGATGTAGTGGTGGAGGAAAATAATGTAGGAAGAGTTGCTCAGAATAAAAATGAGACCATGAGAAAATAGCGTTTTTAAAAAACAGGTATAATTCTAGATTTATCATTCTTCTGTCAATTTATCATTCGTCTGTCGATGCACTCGAATATAATCGATTGAATCGTTTACGCGCTGACGGGGAGTTCCCATCACTAAATTGCTCATGTGACGTCACAGTAGGTGGAAAAATAATGGCACGCTTGGTTTCTATACAATAAATGACACTTGCGTTATCTATTCAAATACAGATCTGTGACAATACCTCACTTTTTAATGTTTTCTAAATTTAGAGAACACATTAAATAATATTATTATCAACGCTTCATGTGACGACGCTTAAGAACATCTTTGTGCCGAAGGAATTAACCGTCTGAGGGTCAACTACTCACATGGAAAACGATAATAGGCATACTTATATCTTCTAACCCATATTAAAAAAAACTTTCTCGCTCACACGAAACGAATATTCGTATTCTGACGTTTCTGGTATATGAAAATACATGGTGATATTCGACGAAACCAACGATACCTCCGTAGTTGTCGTTGGTTTCATCGACTAGAAAGCGCCAATATTTTATATTGTTCTCTACATATCAAAATGTCAAAAGCCGAATATTCGATCGTGCGAGGGAGAAAGAAATAAAGGTTAATATGGGTAGAAGAGATAAGCATGCTAATTCGTTCTCGGCGTGAAGAGTAGACCTGCTTGCCACGTTTTCCTGCGTTTAGTTACCCTATCATCTGGCATACGGGTGACATAGCCTGCCTCTCGCAGCTGTGGCTGTCTCAGATAGGCTTTGATTCCGCCAACATTTGCGTGTTGCGAAAACGACGAGACGAGCGCAGACTTCACTCCATAAATTTGATAACTGAGGAAGTCAGACAAATTTTTCATATGCGTTGTGAATAAATTATGTAAACCATTATCTGTTAGAGCGCAAAAAACATGACAGCATGAGACACAGATACAGTGGAATAAATCAAGAACTCAACCGTTCTCGCCTTATATTCCCGCAGGGGTTAGCAAAGGTACTAATATTTCTGAAGTTCACGGGACATCGTCACCTGGTATTCAGAATACCCACGTTTTGCTTCGACAGTGTACTCACGTGATAGGGGGTAGACCTATGGCCGTTTGGTACGAATACACTGTCACATGACTAAGTACAACTTCGCCATGTGGGTTTCCTCACGATGTTTTCCCTCCATGATAACCATGATAAATTAACCAGACATATGTCTTTAGAAAAGACAAATTGGTGAAGGCCCGACCCGGGATTTGAACTCACCCTGTCTGTATTGACGGGCGGTTTTCTACCCACTGGAATATCACGGCTAAAACAGACAAAACAAAAAAACGGAAAAAAACTGTGTCGGCCAGATTATGATACGAGTGACCAGTGTACGATATATTAGTTGCATAATCTAAAAAAACAATTATTTTTTCATTATTACTTCATTTTTTCCTATAAAACTCGACTGCCTTATCGCGTTGCTCTGTGCAATATATCCTTCCATCAAAAGATAATGCGTTTGTGGTCTTTTTGTTTCGGAATGGTATTAATTGAAGCATTTATTAATTGCGGTAAGTACTTTTTGTAGTAATTATATTTCCGTACCGTGTAGTACCGGCTTCGAATGTCACTAACCCTTTCTATCTACGGGTGTCGTAAGGGGGGACTAACGATATGAGGCTTTTTAAGTGGTTTTTGGGCGATGCTGTTGGAGACCCATCACCAACAATACTTAATTTCTACCATCTTGTCACCTATATATATATATATATATATATATATGTAATCTTATTTCCATCTTTGCATGTGTTTTTTTTATTATGTTGCTGAATGATACAACGCTACACGGTACTTTCCGCAATACAGATGAAGTGTTCCTGAAAGTTGATATGAACCAAATGGAGAGCGGTCTCAATAATTTGGTCTGCAAATGGAATGGTCCAACCAAACAGTTTGAGTGTAAAGTTAAAAATGAAGAAAACCATGATTCATCAAGATGTTCAAGATATGTGGCAAGTGAATTTTGAGTATTTTGACCTTTCCTTATGATATTATTTAATTTAAGTTGCTGAATTAAGCTTCAAAATGCAATTATTACTAAGTAATTACCATTTCTAGCATAAACGACCTTTTAACTAGATTACACATGGTATAAAACAACTATCTTTTTCACACTAACATAGTATTGTTTACTTTTATCTCATTCTAACCGACAGAGTAACGATAAAATTAAGATCAATGCTAGGCCTCTTGAAAGGCCAATGCTAGGCCTTTCAAAATATAAATAAAACTCCCAAGATTTTGGTATATTGCTATAAACTAACTTCTATTCTGTTCTTTTTATTGTGATATGTAATCACACTATTTCTCACTCTGTCGCACAACTTTGTATTACTTATAAAGAATCTAATTTCCCGGCATTCACTCTACGGTATCACGCACTGCCATTCGGTCGGCCCTTTTCGGACACCAACTGACAAGCCAACTCAACTAAAGCCAAACGTTCCCTATATCCCCGAAGAAAGGCAGAGATACTAAGACTTTACAATACCACGTGAGACCTTCAGATGATAGGGGACAAGATGGTAGAAATAAAGTATCTTTAGTGGTGGGTCTCTAGCAGCATCGCCCAAAAACCACTTTAAAAAGCCCCATGGTCCATACCCTAAGTCGCCTCTTACGTCACCCGAGGATAGAAAGAGGTAGTGACATTCTAAGCCGGCACTACACGGCTAATTAAAATATCTATAGGTTATATATTATTAGCTGTAAGCAATACTGCGGTGTAAATTTCTTTCAGATGCATTATGTGCCTGATTTACCTAAAGATGGCAATTGTGAAACTGGAGTTACTTATAAAAAGGGCTGCACGTTGTGCTCATGCTCAAATGGCAACAATTGCAGACCACTAAAAGGTATGTACGTGTAGACGTATTATAGATAAAAACGAAGTGTTCAAAGAGATTGACGATGATGAGAGATAAGATGATGTTCATGAAGAATGTTTGAGCTAGGGGTCAGGCGTAACCTCGTCCCATTCTAAACTCGGCCCAGAGACGAGATTACGATTCATAAAAAGTTTAGTCGCAAACTCGTCCCACCTTACTTACACTTACTTAGTGGTCCAGCAGACTAGATTATTATTATAGAAAATAACCAGACGCATACTAGGTCCACTTTTAGTAGCGTCCATACATCATGTTCCCATTGTAAAATTACGACCAAACGCCAATTTTAGTTGTAAATACCGCTTTCATCATTTTATCTACCCTCTTCCCCTGCCAGGCACCTTGCCAATAGTACGGACCTTATTTTATTATGTCTATACCGAAAATTCTAAATATAACTGTATTTTTTTTAGACAAATATTTAAAACAAACTCATGATAACAAATTAAGCGATACTGTCCAATGCAAGTACTTGTTGGATGAATTGATTTGTAGTAATGCTGGCATGATATCTCGAAACGACTACTTTTGTCCAGAATATGAGGTAAATATTTAAGTACTTAAGATAAGAAAACTAGTAGAGGACGACCTCGGAGGACTCATTGGACCAAATAGAGAATGTGCCCAGAAAGGCAGGTGTCCGAAGTATGAAGAATAAAAGAGCATGTATGAAAAGTTTGATGGACGTGAAAGAAGCTAGAGAGGTTTGCAAGGATCGTACAAAGTGGCGATCGATAGTCTCTGCCTAAAACAATGGGAACTGACGGCGTGAGTATATGTATGTATGTATAAGAAAACTCCCGCAGCCGCTTTATATTTCCAATTTATCTAGATGACCCGATAGATGACTTGGTCTGTAATTTGGTACGGAACAAGTTACTCGTGTTCAAACTGATCTGACCAAAAGCGATTAGTAGCGGGAACATTTAGTTATGTTCCTGCGTTTTGTTATTCACAAATTTTCAAGCTTGTTATTAAGTTTTTGTCCACTTATGGAGGTATTTTATATTATCTCTTCAAAAACAACAACGTCGCATCAAGAAAAGATAGTGCAGTCACAAAACACTGCACTATCTTTTCTTGTTGCTTATCGTGAGTTTAAATCCTGATTCATGCTAACTACAATATGCCTTTATATGGAAGAGATTCGCTCATTCATATGACAGTATATACGAACACAAAAGTCACAAACACAATATAAATGTCAAAATGATACCCAAGTAAAACATTGTTACTCTGAACATCAGGTGACAAAAAGCCGATTAATATTATCCTATCCCATTAATATTTTAAATGTGAAAGTTAGATGTTTGGATGTTTGTGTGTTTGAGGCACTGACCTCCATTATACTATATAAGTGCGCTGGACTAATTATAGGCCGGGTGACAGTGAGGCGATTTGATTTTCGCCATTTTGGCGCTTACGGCAGCAGTGAAGGAACAAGGAACTAATAAAAGAGATGGGACAGGAAGATAAAATATATCGATAAAATGTTTCTGCTTAAAGGAAAGACTAAGTTTTATCGAAACGAAACTTTACAGCACTATTGATTTATAATTGTTTCTAAAAACCATAGATATATTATGCTTTATGGTAAAAAAAACACTGGCCATTTTACAGTTTACGTCATATTTAGTTCCTCGTTCCTTCATTGGGGGCGCTTCAAATTTGCACAGTAAATAGCTGTCATTTTGATACGTATCATTAGTCCAGCGTACTTATATAGTATAATGGAGGTCAGTGGTTTGAGGTGAAAAGGCTTCTCAATTACAGAATGTATATAAATGAAATTATACAGAATGCTAGATAATGACCCGAATTATAACATAGAATACTCTTTATCGCGGAAAAAATTGATCCATAAAATATTCACGCCTGATTGAATTCGGAGTACCGGAATAAAACGCCTTAAGTCTGTCGGGTCAGATAGTACTTCATATTTTATAGGTATACTGTAACTGGTTTTTTTATAGATTGTAATTAATATCTTTCAGTCTAGCTTCCCTGCAATCCCCAACAAATGCTGCAGATGCGTACCGGGAAGGATTTACTTGCATCCCAGTTGCAAGTTGTGCATCTGTCGTGACATCAATCTCAGTCGTGTCTGCGTGTTCATAGATTCTATAGCATCACCTGGTTTGTTGATTTTACGTACATACTCACGGCCATAAATCTCAAAAAGATGTAGCTGTAGCAGCTTAAGCGCTGGAAACTCCTCAGCTACATTTGGAAGTTGATAGGGGATAAGATGGAAGAAATAAAGTATCGTTGGTGATGGGTTTCCAACCGCATCGCCTTAAAACCACTTAAAAACCCCGATACCCTTAGTCGCCTCTTAAAACACCCGTGGGTAAAAAGGGGTAGTGACATTCTAAGCCGGCACTACACGGAACAGCCGCCACTACATGAGACCTTTTTTTTTATTAATGTTATACTATAAAACTAAATAAACGCGAGTCTGACTCACGCACTAAGGTTTCCATACCATTATCTACCAAAACGACAAAATATCTTTATAAACATAACGCAAGATTAAACGAACAAAAATATACGCTCATATTACACATATACCCGCCAACCCCCCGGCCAGTGTGGCAGACCCGGTGGACTAAGACCGGATGATTTGGCCAGGGTAGGCTCGAGCCCTTTGGTGGAGACATACATGCGCTGTGAGCATTACACATAATAAATAAGCCCCTTGAAAGGTACATAAACTATGGTATAGGTTAATAATTCGATGGTATATTTAATAAAACTAAAAATAATACATTTACATATTGAGACACATTCATATTCGAACGGATTAATTCGAACCCGCGACTTTCGGACCCTGAAGAAAGTCAGCTTACAACTTAGCTATGAGCGTCGCAGTCGTATTTTTCATATTAAATTAAGGTCTGATGACATCCGTGCTCGATGGTTAGGTGTCTAGCTCTCGATCCGGAGGTTGCGTTGGTTTCTTAGTCTTGGATGTTATTTACATGTGTATTATATAATATTATATATATCGTCGAGTTTGTATCCGATACAAGTCTTACTAAGTTTGGGGCCAACTTGATCTGTGTATAATATGTCCGTATATTTATTTGTTTGTTTACTTAGCTGTGTAGTGTCGGCTTAGAATAGCACTACCCCATTTCTTCCGGTGGGTGTACGTAAGAGGCGACTAACGGTATTGGGGCTATTAAGGGATTTTTGGGCGATGCGGTTAGAGACCCATCACCAACAACCTTTATTTTACCATCTTTTCCCCATTCAACTTTCTAAAAGTGGCTGAGGAATTTCTGATTCCTTAGCTCTGGCTAACCCTTCTAGGGATTTATAGGCGTGAGTATGTGTATGTATGTATGTATTATATAATATTATTATATATATCGTCGAGTTAGTATCCGATACAAGTCTTACTTAGTTTGGGTCCAACTTGATCTGTGTATAATATTTCCGTATATTTATTTGTTTATTTACTTACAATTAAGATGTGACTCCTTCAGGAATGAAAGATTTAAGTGTATTGGTGATATATTGCTCTGTTGGTCGATTTGAGAAGCGTTCGACGATTCCAATGATACCTCCGTAGTTGTCGTTGGTCTCATCGACTAGTAAGCGCCAAAATTTAATAATATCATTCTTGTTATAAACTTCGTTTGACCTTCAAAGTGGTGAGACAGACACGAATATATTTTAAAAAAATGTTATAAATGGTACGAATTCTTTTATAGTTCTCGATGTGCAGAGTTGACCTCCATGCCAGGACAGTTAAGTTTCAAGTGAAATGACAATAAAACTTCAATAGTGACAGACCGGCTCTTGTTTAATTATTATTTACTTTATGTCATTGTGACTCTCACCTCTCCTATATGGCCGAAAAAGAAAATAAAAAATTTGAATGGCAGAGGTGGTACTCCCCGACAAAAGAACAGTCGGTCGGGGTCAGGGACTCAAGTTCAAGAACCGACGGACGATCTGAGCCGTATTGAGCAGCACCGCCTTCTGCATTTATGTTAGAACCGTCAAAATCCAACCGCCTTAAGTTGGTCGCGAGGCTAGTTAGAATTAACCCGTTCACGGACAAAACAATAGGGATAATTTCTGTGGAGGTCACACCCCACAAGTCGGTGATCTCGTGAGCCAGATTGAGATACTTCCGACGCTTCTCGGTTTCGGCTTTTACGAGACCCTCGTCATGAGGGATAGTGACATCCACTAGAAACATCCTCGACTGCAACCGATCCCATTCCCCGATATCAGGCTTATTCGTTAAAATAGTCCTGTCCGTGATACCGGATCAGTCCCAATAGATTTTGGCACGGTCGTTTTCTAGGATCGGCTCCGGCAGATACTTGTAATACGGCAGCCTCTGTTGCAAGAGTCCGTACTTCAGAGCGAGCTCCTGATGTAAGATTTTGGCTGCTTGATTGTGACTGTGCAAGTACTCAGTGTTAGAAAAAGCCTAACAACCGGAAATAACATGCCTAAGTGACTCTCCGGGACGGCCACATGCTCGACAAACGTCTGTGGTACCGTCTTTTAGTATGTATTTCCGATAGTTTCGCGTCTTGATAACCTGGTCATGTATTGCACAGACAAAACCTTCGGTTTCCCCAAAAACGTCCCCGAAACGCAGCCAATGCAGGGACTTTACGATCCACGAAAGGTTCGTTAAGTACCTTGTAAAACCTCCCGTGCAGCTCCTTCTCTTTCCATACGGATCTCTTTCCCGATCAGAGGTGCTAAGTACCTCCGGGGTTTGCCAATCCTGTGAGGCCAACGATAAGGGAGTCAGTCCTTTATCATTAGCGACCACCACTCCCCGAATACTATCATCCGTCATCGTCAAAAAATAGTTTCTGAGGTTGCATACCTCGCATGGTTTTGGCACTCAAGAGGCCTCAACCACCACACTTCCGCGGGATATACAATCTCATTACCTACGAACTCGGATGATGCATTCGATGAGAGGTCATCGTCGTGCGGCCTCGTCTGTCCAAGTTCGGTTTGAGTCCATCTGAGCACGTCAAAAGTGTACATCAGTACAGGCATGACCCAGGAGTTAATAGCTTGGTTTTATTAACGCCTGACAAGTAGTTATCAAGCACACTTTTTAGGCGTTCACAAAACTCCTCACAAACACCCTGTATCACGTCTGCCACCTTCACATCGATTGTTGGTGACATGCCCAGACACCGGTATGTTTCAGCCTCGGAGAGTACCCTCAAATGATTGGTGCCAACATCGACACCATCAGATTCAACCCCGAGCTCCATCTTGACGGAACTACTCAAATCATTAGTGACCAAGCAAAACCAAAGTGGACTCAGGCAATCGCCCTGGAAAATCCTTCGCCTTATATCAATTCGGTCATCCGCATCCGTCATCCGCTGCCGTCTAAACTCAGAGTGGTCCTTCAACACCCCATACACTGCCCGAGAAAGTGTCGAATTGTACTATCAACTTTGTACAGCTCGAGGACCCTCATGAGCCATGAATGGGGTGTTGAATCGAACGCTTTCCTGTATTCTATCCCGCCAGTGGAGAAGTTCCGACGGTTGCGTTTGACCAGTTGGCCTACAACCGCGTCGATGAGGAGCAGCTCCTTGCTACCGCGACTACCGCCCCTACATCCGTTCTGAGCTCCAGAGATCACATTGTTATCAACAACGTGATGAGTCATCTTGGAGCTCAGAACGAATGTAGGGGCGGTAGTCGCGGTAGCAAGGAGCTGCTCCTCATCGACGCGGTCGTAGGCCAACTGGTCAAACGCAAGACCTTCTTGTAAATTTTACAAAGACCAGTAATGGGGCGGTATTGTGATGGATCCGCGGTAGCATCACTCTTTGGAGCTAAATGAGGGACCCCAGTAGTAGTAGGACACTTTGGAACTGACGGGTGAGTAGCGTGACAGCGCGTGAACCCCTTCAACCAGCAATGGTGCAATCCGTCCGGCCCCGGACTTGTCCAGTTACGAGCCTTACGGACCGCAGCCACCACATCCTCCTCGGATGTGTTGACGGGGTTCATAGGCGCTATGGGTTCGCACGCTCCCTCGACCGCCTCGAATCATTGGCCCTCCTAGTGTTCGACCGGCAGCGACCAAAACCCACGCCAAAAGGAAACTATATCTTCTTTTTCCGGTCGCTGACCCGTCGAAATTACATCGGGACGCTCCAAAGTTCTGTAGAACTTCTTCTGGTCACTCACGAAGAGACCATTCTGTTGGTACCTCTTTACCCTTTTAGAATATCGCCTAATACGCTTACCCCAAGCAGCGATCTTCTGCTTCAGATCATCGATGCGCTCCACAAGTCTACAGGTAAACTCCGGCGAGTTGTCAAAGACATTCTCACCGGGGAATGATTCCCTGACGAAGCGCACCCCCCTCGGCCTATTGTTGCCTGATCTGAAGCTGGTCAGTTTGCCGATGAGGACCCTGGCCTTTGTGATACGGCTTTCAATCCGCCTCATCCAGGCTGGTCTAGTTCTTGTCCTGGGACTAATATTGCCAGCCTGGCGGGAGCCACCAGCTCTTGTTGGTGGCATCCTGACGCCAACAAATTGACAAACCGTCATCGCGGCGCCAAAGAGAATTGAATCCGTATCCCAAAGGTCCATGCTGATCTCTAAAAATGAGAGCAGCATGTTATTGACGGCCTCAACGACATCCCGAACCTTGATGCTGAGAGGAACTCAGGGCAGCCTCGGCCTCCTTTCGAGAGGCATTTGGCGATATTCCAGGATCATCCCTTCAAGTGCGCTCCTCACCAAATCCAAATCCAGGGAAACTGTTCCCCAATCACTTTCCGTACCACCCGCACCCGGCAGGTTAACAATCGGCTCCCTCCGTATTTCCCGCTCGAGGACAGGAGGAGAACTGCAAGGGTGGCTCTTTGTTCAGCGGAGGAGCAGCCTCGCGTCGCAATTGTTCGAGTTCGGTAGTGCTAAAAAGATCTGAGCACTGTATGTACCGAACTCGGTCCGCCTGGTTTTGTTTTGTGACGGTCGAATTGGGTTCCTGCCGCATAAATTCGCGGTACATTGCTGCCCGATAACCCGTCCGTCCAGTTCTTGATCCCGAGGTCCTAAGGTAGGCCCGCATGGCATTTCTATTCATATCAACCGTCCATGCCATGCGGCGCCTAGCTCCACCAGCGGCGGGCACTGACTGCTGCGATTAAGTCGTCTCAGTCCCAACTGATTCCAAGCCATCTGGTGGCTGAGGTGGTCGAGCAGGCCGGACAGGTGGTCGGGCCGGTCTGCGGCGGCTGGGGGACCGCATGCTGCCACGTCCAGCCCCTGCTCCAGACGTGCCCCTTCGATCACCCAAGGGAAGCAACCCTATACGCTCATCATTATTTGTATTTGTCATTATGATGAGCGAAGATTCACCCGGGGTTTTACTCACTTGCCCCGGGGAGACCGTTGTTACCCTGTTTAGTGCTGGGACCAGTTTGTAGACATGGTCAACACCTACAAACTCAAGCGCTGACTAGTTGCACTACTGGAATGGCAAGCTGATGTACATATCATCTCGCCGCCATTCTAACAATGGGCGGTGGGGTCATCACATCCCTACGCCACTATGATTATTATTATTATTTTCATTGAAAATGAGTTGGTCTTATAAAAACAAAAGAGCTTAATATTGTGTATTGCAAACCCTCAAGATAATATAGGATACGAGTACGCTATTGAATGTAAAGGTGCTCCCTCACCAGGGGCATTCACGTGTACTGTAACATTATGTATTCGTCTTTGAGCATTCGCGTGTAAGCATATTTATATATATAAGGTGCGCAGTGTAATGCCTGCTTCTCCTCCTTCACTTACGTAGCGCTCAAATCTGTAACGTTACATTACACGCTAATGAGTCCAGTGAGGGAACACCTGAAGGAAGTGTCGTTAATTTTAAATACATCAGTAATTTTTCTCACTCAATTCTTTTCAATATTTCAGTACAGATTTTTAAAGTCACCAATCCAGTCGAAGAATCAGCAATGTTAATTAAAAGGAACACATCTAAACCTTCGAACCCATGTCAAGAAATCGGGTGTGGAATTTGTCGGTTGATAAATGAAAGGCATGCACTGTCTAGTTTCGACCAATGTAATGGCCTTGAGGTATGAATTGATATAACTGATAATTTTTCTTATGTTTGATTAAAGGGAAAAGCCGACCGATCGTGATCAGCTCAGTGGGTAGAACACCGCTTATCGTGCAAACGACGAAGGTTCAAATCCCGCATTGGGCCTACAGCAATTTATCCATTCTAAGACCATCTGCTGGTTATTTATAATGGTTCTTTTCAGTGAGGGAAAACATCGTGAGGAAACCAACATCGCTGAGTTGTACTTAGTCATGTGACAGTGTATTCGTACAAAATGGCGATAGGCCTGCCCCCTAACACGTGAGTACACTGTACAAGGAAAACGTGGGTACTGTGAACACCATGTGAAAATGTCACGTGATGTTCATAAGTATTAGTACCTCTGTCAACCCCTCCGGGGTAGTGATGGGCGCGGTGGCAATATTGCCGTTGCCGGCAATTCCCGGCAAGGTAATGTTGCCGGCAATTCCCAATATTGCCGACAATCTTGGCAACATTGCCAGAACATTAAATCAATATTTTTTAAGAAATATGTAAAATAATAAAAGAACTTGGTGCTCAAAAGTTTGTTGCCATCGTTACTGATAATGCGGCAAATATGATTAAATGTGCTAGAATAATAAGTGACAATTATTCTCATATCATGTCATTCGGATGCATTGCACACACGCTGCATTTAGTGATTAGTGATGTTCTCAAGATAAGCCATATCAAGAATATGTTTGTTTTCGTGGTGGCAATAGTTAAGTACAAGTACCTCGGCTCCTGGCTGACTGACTCATGGGAGAGCGATACTGAAATACGCGTGCGTATCGAAATAGCCCGAGCGTCATTCATGAGCATGAGGAAAGTTCTGTGCTGTCGAAAACTTTGCATCAAACTCCGTAATAAGCTTCTGCAGTGCTACATATGGCCCGTCGTTCTGTATGGATGTGAATCATGGACCATTAAAGAGGACCTGAGAAAGAGACTTGAAGCATTTGAGATGTGGTGCTACAGACGGATGCTCCGTATTAGCTGGACGGATAAAGTCACTAACGTCGAAGTCCTCAGGCGCATACGTAAAAAGGTCGAACTCGTGAGTACCATCAAGCAGCGCAAAGTCTCTTACTTGGGACACGTTTTGCGGCACGAATGCTACACGCTACTACACACCATAATGATGGAAAAAATAGAAGGAAAAAGAAGGCCAGGAAGAAGGAAGATGTCATGGTTGTGCAACATCAAAGAATGGACCGGCTAAAAACCGTGGAAGAATTGTTCAGAACATGCATGAACAGAGAGCGTTGCAAAGAGCTGATTGCCAACCTCCAGTGATGGAGCGGCACTTTAAGAAGAAGAAGAATAGTTAAGTGTGTGTCAAATTCACACATCTTGAATGCAGATTTCACTAAGTTAGCGAAGGATAAATTTACGAAACCAGATGGGGTAGTTATCTAGACTGTCTTCAAAATTTCGTAAAATCCAAATTGATATTACAGTCTTTGGCAATAATGTCTGAAAACACTGAGTTCCTAAAATACAAAACAAAGATTTTACAAGAAAATACATGGATAGAAATTAATAAACACTTTGAACTCTTGCAACCAATCGTCAAATGGATAGTTCAATTAGAAGGGGACTATGGAACGATCCATTTAGAATATCAAGCTCTTAAAGTAATCAAAAGCGTGCTTAATAGTTCAATAACCGAGGAGATCTGCAAAGAAGAAGTTGAGGATCTACGTGCAAAGTATTCACAACGACAAACCCACTCTTTAAAGGCAGTGCATTATGCTGCAGCCATTTTAGATCCAAATAATCAGGAAGTGTCCTTAGCTACTGGGGAAAATCTAGATGGGTGTCAATTCATTTTGGATCATTCACAATGTAATGGCGACAGAGGTACTTATAGACGACTTCACTGAACTAGCAGAGTACAAGAGTAGAACAAATAGTTATAGCAAAGATTTAATTTGGTCGTCGCCATCGGCTAACAAAGTTTCACCTGTGTCTTGGTGGACACTTTTGTTCCCACAGACTGATTTGGGACAAACTGCTGTAAGAATTTTATCCATCCCATCAACATCTGCTTCTGTAGAAAGAAGTTTTTTTACATACATACATATACTCACGGCTATAAATCCCTAAAAGGGGTAGCCAGAGCTGAGTAATTAGAAATTCCTCAGCCACTTTTGGAAGTTAAGTGGGGAAAAGACGGTAGAATAAAGGTTGTTGGTGATGGGACTCCAACCGCATCGCCCAAAAATCCATTAAAAAGCCCCAAGTCCGTTAGTCGCCTCTTACGTACACCCACCGGAAGAAATGGGGTAGTGCTATTCTAAGCCGACACTACACTGCTAATATCCACTCCTGTAAAAGAAACAAACTCACTACAGAACGAGCTGGAAAATTGTGTTTTATCGCACACAATTGGAAACTTCTTAACCCAAAAGCACAAACGACAAAAGAAAAAACTTTAGTAACTGTGCCTACTCAAGAATCAGACGAAGACTTCGATTTTATTGATGTACTTGAAGAAACGTTACAGGGTGATTTGTTTCAGGATCTCAATGAAGACCCGTTATCACTTGATAGAAAAATGATATAATTATTAGTTACAAGGTAAACTCAATTACGTATAATTATTTTGTTTGAAAATTTAAAAAAAAAACATGAAAAAAATACAAAAAAAATACATTGATTGAAAAAATTTAAATGCGCCAGCCGCTACAATAAAAAAAATAAGGTACATAAAATATTTTTAACGTCATATAGTGCTTTGGCTGATAGTCCTAAGCCTGCAAAGCATGAAGGAAATTTTTCAGTCGTGTATAAAAAACTAAAGAAATAAACTTTATCATCAAATTGGATTTTATTTGTTTACTTACAGATAAACTATTTAATAAGTTACCTTAAAATTTAGTAGTAGAAGCAATAGCTTGAACAAGAACTTTAGATCTGTTCAATCAACCGATCGATCCAATTCAATGGTGTGAAATTTTCAGACCATTCTGCTAATCTTTTACACAATATATATTTCAATTATTTTTTACATATTTTTTTATAAATCCACAAAGAAAAATTTTTTTTTGGGAGTATAATGTAAGTTGTCACTAGATTCTACTTAAAATATTGCTGGCAATATTGCCGGTAACATTGCCGAAATTTGGCAATTCAGATTTAATCATAGAAATTTTCAAAATGTTAGCACTAGTATCGATAAAGCATTATATTTTTATAACAAATAGTATAGTAAAAAAACTTTTAATTAAGAATTTCAGGTAAGTTGCCACACAATTCCACTTTTTGGCAACGTTGCCGGCAACTTCCAGGCAACATGGCAATGTTGCTGGCAATCGCCCATCACTACTCTGGGGATATAAAAGAAAAAGTCTCTACAACAATTTTCCTGTGCATTTTTGTTAACCTGCTTTTCATTTCTGACCGTATAAAGTTAAGTTTGTCTGGAAGAGATAGCTTTTAGAAATAAGTTTACTTCTAATTCAGATCATATTTGTTACATGTTAACTTATTTATTCCTAGTATGAAATTTAGTTTAGTTTCCATCGTATGATGAAGCTTTTTGACTAGTCTGCATATAATATTCATTCATTCTTTAGGGGTTCCCTTTATAATATAACTGTGCATTGATAAGGGATTTATAAACCTCATCCCCATTTCCATTAAAAAAATTATCCATACGAAGTCTTTCGTTTCAACTAGTTCATAAATAAATATAAGGAAAGCAACAGAAGTTTTGTTGTAAAACTTGTTGCAAAGTACCAATGTATTGTCTTTGTCTTCGCCAAAAGAAGTAAATGCTGTTTTTATATATATTTGCAGTAATTTTATTAAGTCTCCAGGTTGCCATGTGGCAACGACTTAACATTAAATAAATTACACATCTGAATTTTCAGAACACATATCCACTACATATTGAATCAGAACAATGTATTTTGGGTAACTATTATCGAGTAACAGACTGCCGGTTGTGTCGATGCGTTGCAACTAATGAAAATGTGCGAGGAAAGACTGAATGTATACCGCAACTGAAGGAAAGAAAAGGTGGGAATAAATCACATACATACATATACCAGAGTTGGGCGTAATTAATTACTTTTGCAATTTCATTAATAATTAAATAATATTAATTCAATTACAATTGTAATTAAATACAAGTAATTGCAATTACATGTAATTCCAATTAAACAGTAATTGTTAATTGAAATTACATATTAATTAGTAATTTCAATTACTCAATTACTATTATGTTATCAATATCATATTATCGCGTCGCAAAATTATTAAAATTATTTTCAAAAAAATTTATACACCGATGCCATCATCAGGCCCTGTTGAAAGATTATTTCATATGCGACTATGATTAATTTACCAAAGCCATATAAATTATCCGACGAAATGTTCGAGATGAGAGTTGTATTAAAAACCAATTAATATAAAAGTTAATTTATATTTCTCTTAAATTTACCTATTCTGATTTCGGAAATAAAGATAATTTGAATGATGAAAATGTTTTTCTTATTAAATAAAATTAATTGATAATTCGAAAAAGTAATTAATTATCAATTTCTATAATTATTATTTTAATTACTAAATTCATTTTATAATTGTAATTGTTAATTTAATTTTACAATTACTTTACTTTGTAATTGTAATTTGTAATTAAAATTTTGTTTTGTAATTGTAATTAGTAATTTGTAATTCAATTACTTTTTGCCCAACACTGACATATACTCCCGGCCACAAATTCCAAAAAGGGGTAGCCGGAGCTTTCGCGCTAGAAACTCCTTAACTTAACCACATTTGGAAGTTGATAGGGGACAAATGGTTAAAATAAAGTATCGTTGGTGATGGGTCTTCAACCGCATCGCCCAGATCTCCTATACCCTTAGTCGCCTTTTACGATGCTCTTGGGTAGAAAGAGGTAGTGTCATTCAAAGCCTACTCTACGTGGCAATCTAAGTCGGCAGTACACGGCAAAAGAATAAATTCTAAGATAATATTATTTCCTCTACAAATTCGTTGCCTTGGTTATGTTTTAAACTAAGTAAGTCACAATTTTTTTTTAAATATTGCTTTAGACAGTGTAACTAATAACGTTTTAAATACATAATTGACTAAAACACACATCCGGAAGAAGGTTGAAACTTCAATATTAGATTTAAAACTAAAGGTTAGAAGAAAAAGAAAGAAAGTAGGAAAAAACTTTATTCTCCTCTTGAGGACACACACAATACATATTTTTTTTTACTAAATACAGACCAGAACAACGTATACAAGTAAGTAAATAATTAATTTATCATTCTCACCTTCCAAAGGTTGTCTGGAAGAGATCGCTTTTAGCGATATGACCGGCATTTGTACCTCACTGTAAATTAATATATAAAGAATAAATAAAGGAAAGAAAAATTTCGACACAGGCGGGGATCGAACCCGCGACCTCGGGTAAACGCCCCGACGCTCTGCCAACGGAGCTACCGTGTCAATTTATTTATTAGTAATAATCCCCACATGAGGTTTTCATGAACAAAAAGATTTAAACCTTAGCCTATGTTAGTATACAAAATTATTTGAGTTTCATAAGTCAGTGAGCACCCGCACAGGGCGCTGCATTATATGGGAGTCGTAGCGCTCTGCTATGGTCCTCAGGATAAAGTTGATAGGGGGAGGGAGAAGATGGTAGAAATAAAATATCGTTGGTGATGGGTCTTCAACCACATCTCCCATAAACCAATTAAAAAGCCCCATACCCTTAGTCACCTCTTACGACACCCGTGGGTAGAAAGGGATAGTGACATTCTAAGCCGACACTACACGGCATGCAGCTGTATCAGATGTATAGCAAAGCCCACTTCTACTATTGGTACATAAAAAATCAGCTGATAAACATTATTCTACTTGAACATTACACAACATAACATAACATAACATAAACGTTCACGCCGAATATCCCCGAAGGGGTTGGCAGAGGTACTAATACTTCTGAACATCACGTGACTTTGTCACCTGGTGTTCAGAGTACCCACGTTTTGCATGGACAGTGTACTCACGTGATAGGGGGCAGGCCTATCGCCGTTTTGTACGAATACACTGTCACATGACTAAGTACAACTCAGCCATGTGGGTTTCCTCACGATGTTTTCCCTCACCGTTAACAACCATGATAAATCATTACATTACACAAATTACACAAAATATGAATTAAGCAAATATATTAAAATAAATCTTTCAAACCAGGTTTCTACAAAAAGAAGTGAAATCTCACTAAAAACATTCAGTAATGAAATCTAGACTTAAGTCGTGCCAAGCCTAAAGTTTCTTACTGAGATTTCTTTATTATTATAGTTAATGTTATGTGACTGTCCGTGTACTTGTACCCACTATCCAATAATTAATGTTCCACAGACACGAGGCAAAATATTATATAGTTTATACACCACTACTTTCTGAAAAAATAAACATTTTTCTTAACACAAAGTCATTTAGTTTCTGTACAAAGTAAAAAAGTGGATACTCAAAAACCTAATTATTGTGGTAAACCTCCTGTACCTATTCTTGTGGGATCATTTATATGCTCATGTATCCAAGTAAATGCCTGTAAAAAACTTGTTTTCGATTCCTCTTAATAAAAGTTTTATTTTATAGTACTAGACTCCATTTCGATTAAAATTTCATAAAAATTTGACATGTAGAGTATAATAGGGATTCATAATAATAGGTATTTTCTGTGTAGTTGCGGCTTAGAATAGCACTACCCCATTTTTTCCGGTGGGTGTACGTAAGAGGCGACTAACGGTATTGGGGCTATTTAGGGATTTTTGGGCGATGCGGTTGGAGACCCATCACCAACAACCTTTATTTTACCATCACTTCCCCATGCAACTTTCCAAAAGTGGCTGAGGAATTTCTAATTCCTTAGCTCTGGCTACCCCTTCTAGGGATTTATAGCCGTGAGTATATGTATGTATGTATGTATGTATTATTATTAATTGAAATCCTCGAAAGTTAGTAATAAAATATTTTCAGAAAAGATATGAGGTTTATGATCCGAATTCTGATTGCAAACCAGGAGATGTATACGTCACTCAATCTTGCCAGCTCTGTTTTTGTGATCACGACACTAACCAAGAACAGGGGACTGTATGTAAAGTCGATTCCACAATTGGTTCATTGGAGAACTATAAAGGTTGGTTTGTACCTGTTTTTGAAAGTATATATATAATAGTTGCCTCAATTAATGCAATGTTCATACATACCTATACTCAAGGCCATAAATTCCTAATAAAGGTAGCCACCTCTGGAATAAGAAATTCCTTAGCCACTTTTGGAAGTTGCGTGGGCAAAGATGGTGAAATAAAGATTGTTGTTGCTGGGTGTCCAACCGTATCGCCGTATTATTTATTATTATTATTTATTACGATTAATGCAATTTACAATTAAATTTTATTTTTATACTTAATGTGGGTCTATCAATTATTTTCACGACAGCCGTCGCTGAGTGGATAGGTGACAAGCCTCTCGGTCCGGAAGTTGCCGGTTCGATCCCCGCTGAGAGCAAAATTTATGTGATGAGCATAAATTATTGTTTCTTAGTCTTAGATGTTATTTATATGTGTATTACATAATATTAAATATATCATTGAGTTATTTTCCCATAATACAAGTTTTACTTACTTTATAATAAGTCCGTATATATTATTATTATTTATATGTTTCAGGAAGACTGATGAAAGAACTAAATCCGGATGTACGGAATGAACTTCCTATATTCGGAAGTATATGTGAGATTATTCTCGGCAATATAATTTGTAAGATTGTTTAGATAAGAAAATAAATACTACAAAAATACATTCTATGAGTTGCACATTCTCATCATCATCACCAGTCTATTAGACGTCCGCTGCTGGACATAGGCCTCCCCCAAAGATCTCCACAACGACCAGTCCTGTGCTGCCCTCATCCATCGGCTTCCCGCGACCTTGACCAAGTCGTCGGTCCACCTTATAATATATAAATCGCATTTTGGAACTTTACACTTGGCTCCACTTATTTTAGAGATTTCATTACTTTTTAGAGATAAACAAGCAGCTCTATCAGACTTGGCTAGTTTTTTACAAAATGTTTTTGGTGGGATCTTTCTCACAATTTCATCTTTCACGCAACACTTTTCACGAATCAAAATTTGAGAAATAACGTAAGCGATCACCTATTTCTTTTATCAAAGAGCTGAGTATACCCAATATAAGACATAAAATAGTTTATAAAATAATACAAGACATAAATGAGCAAATAATTATGTGTTGTGATTTTGTCTTCCTTTTTTATTTTTTCTGTCTTGATTATTAGTTTTGTTTACTTTTAAGTTCTTACTAACATAGTGATAAGTTTTTTGGTACTAACAAACTATGGACCTTACAAAATAGTCCGAAATAAATTAATTTTATTTTATTTTATTTATAAAAACGATTGTGCAATTCTTACACACCATTTGAGTTTTATTGCGGTTGCTTTATATTTTATTTCATTTGACCGTAAACTTGGATAACTATGTCGATTGTACTTACATATCTATTAACTGGAATTCTTTGTTGTGTTGGTAAGTTTAACAATCATATTTTTTATTCACCATGTTTTTACCTTCATTTTTGTGGTTACATAAATACATACATACGTATACAGATACTCACGGCCGAAAATCTCAAAAAAGGGTAGCCAGAGCTTCAGAGCTAGAAACTCCTCAGGCACATTTGGAAGTTGGTAGGGGACAACATGGTAGAATTAAAGTATCGGTGGTGATGGTTCTCCAACCGCATCGCCCAAAAACCGCCTAAAAGTCCTCATACCATTAGCCGCCTCTTATGACACCTGTGAGTAGAAAGAAAAATTGTAAGCTGGCACTACACGGCTTGTTACTCTTGCGTTGTTGTGGTCACTCTGGATATTGTCCAGAAAATAAGTCGTAATGTTACGCAGCACAATTCCTTATACACTACTGCCAATAACGTGTTTAACTACGGCTTTAGGCTCTGGTAAAAAGAATAAAGTTGAAGTTGCGCTTAAAAAATTGAATAAATGAACTTAAAAAAAAACAATCAACGTACTTGAAAAGCCTTGCCTTACTTGTGCATTATAGTTACATTTGTTGTAACATTCGTAACGGCTCAATTATTAAGACTATTTTAAGAAGAGCGGCAAGGTTTTTATTTAGTACTCTCGGATCGGCCCAGCTTCGCACGGGTAGCGTAATATTAATATATCTGAGGTTTCTTCAATCACTGCTCAAGTTTTATTATTTTTAGCGCCTTGATTCCAACATCCAGCACTCCTAAATAGTGTAACTTTGTGATTTTGAAATCGCTTTCGGTTCAGTATCTCCGAAATTAAACTAATTTTCAAGGTTGAGTTGGTAGCGTTGAAGTAGAGTAAAACTCCAAGAAGTATTTATAACAATCTAAAAAAGAAACCATTCCGCGATGTAGGATGCAACTACTGGCGGCATCTAGTATGTAATATGTAAATTAGTAACCCAAGTAACACGAAAAGCCCTCTAACTATCTTTTTCTATACCTATGCAGAGCTTAAAGCCCGTAAAAGCTCGTATATAAGTTTGACACACGTCTTAAGGCTTTATATTGGCACTCCAAAATCATTCTAACGCTCTAAAGCCGCATAGCGGTCAGATATTGGAATAATTCAATCCAGTTTTGCGGCTCTTAGTGGATTCAAGTGCCATTGGCCGTATAGTGGCATTAATCTGTCGTAATATCATGCCAAAAGCCGCGTTAACTCATGAAGATATACATAATAAATGTCTAAAGCCGTACATTAGCACGACAGGATGCCAATTTACGGCTAGCATTTCAAAGGTCAACTGTGTGTTGTTTAAACGGCTAATAGCAAATCAACCAGATATACTTGGCTTATTTTAAGGCCTCAAGCCGTATTTGCATCCATTTTGATGCATTTGTCAACCATTAGGCAGCCATGAGAATGAAAATATTTGAGGTTATCTTATTATTTCTAAAAAAAGGGGACAAGTGCGAGTTGAATTCGCGTGAAGAGGGTTCCGTACGATGTTACCTATCATGTTTTTTTAAATCTGACTTAAATTTGTTTGTGCTAACTAAAAAAAGGATGAATGGTCCCTGATTGGAGAGGGATATTACTAAATATAAAGTTTCCATTAAGAAAAGAAAAAAAAAGGAAAAAGTTTTAACAGAAAAATAGTATGAAAAAAGGAATTCAACAACAAATAAATCATATACATTTTTTAATACCTTTATAATATTCACATATTATTTGGAAAGCGAGGGTTTTTTTTTTCAACTTCAAGGATCTCCAAATTGTAATAATGGTGGCACCATTTCGTCAATATTTTATTATGCATATAGATCAACATTCGAATCTATTTCCTCTAAGAGGAATAATCCTTTGTGTTATGCTGGCACTTAAATTTAAACTCCTCAAACAACTATAACTACTAATAAATAAGCCAACAAAACTCAAATTATGTTTGGAATGTACAATTATTTTATCATTTCACACATTTTTTCCTCAAAAACTACAATAAATCGAAGGCGCGTGAAAATTTTCAATGGAACCTTACAGACATTCACAGTAAAAATCAAAGCGCAGTAATTTAAGCACAGAATTATAGTTAAACTAATACTAACATTTTATAATTTATATTTTTATAAAATAAATATGGTTGTCAAGTCACTTCACTCTTACTGCCATCGTCGTTCATCCATTGACATAAACGAATCACGTTTAATTGATAATATCACCTTTGCCGTGGTGTTAGAGATAATTTTGCAATAACACTGTAAAAATAGTTTCATGCCGTTGGCCGTATATTTGACAGATACAATGCTATTGGCCCTTTGAATGACCATTATGAGTCTTTTCTAATGCCGTTGGCCCGTATTTTGACAACAGCAGTGCTTTTTTGCGGCCTTTGGCATGTTGTTTGAAGCAAAAAATGCTATTTTACGGCCATTCGCCTTTTCATGGTCCATATAATGTTTTTTTACGGCCGTTAGCCGTAATTAACTCATGCAAATGTACGTTCTAAAGCCGTAAAATGTGTGCCCAAATAAGCCGTATAGTAGCCGTATAGCCGTATATATGCCTTTTACACAACCAGTTCAAAATGCTTAAAGGATACAGCAATGCCTTGATTTGGCTGATATGCGGCTTCGACGTGTTTCTTGGGAAGGATTTGGTTTTGGTAGCTTGCGACTATTTATTTTTCATGTATAATTTTGTTGTTTCTAAACCGATTTCTATTATTTTTTTTTATTGAATAGGTAACAAAGTTAACTTTTGTAATGAGTGAGAGTATTGTAAACGTAAGAGTAAACAAATATAATCAGAATGCTCCCAACTGCTAAGCTATCAGGAATTACACGTGTTATTGTGAGTCAACCATAAAAGATAGACACATGCTGCGCTGAAATATTTTTTAGTCAATTTTATGTAAAATATTTCCGTCATACGTGATTTCTATATAACTTTAGCCATTAAGACTGCACACGCGACGAAAGCATAAAAAATTGAGTAACTTCACCCATTTTCCCAATATTCCCTGAAATTTCCCTCCATTACTCAGCTGAAAAGTATACTATAACCTGCCTAGGAGTATGAAGAATAGTTGTACCAAGTTTCGTTCAAATCCGTCTAGTAGTTTTCGTTTCCATAAGGAACATACAAACTGACAGACAACAAACAAAAAAAATATTGATTGCATTTTTAGCATCAGTATCGATCCCTAATACCTGATAGTTATTTTGAAAATATACTTCATGTACAGAATTGACCTCTCTACAGATTTATTATAAGTATAAATTAAAAAAATA
This sequence comes from Bedellia somnulentella, assembly GCA_963576735.1. Lineage (NCBI taxonomy): Eukaryota > Metazoa > Arthropoda > Insecta > Lepidoptera > Bedelliidae > Bedellia > Bedellia somnulentella. The sequence continues at coordinate 1,659,381 of OY755193.1, forward strand.
TGAATCCGTATAATTTTGGAGCTACAACCGGTCTAAATCTTGCCGACCTATGTGATATATTTGAGGTACGCAAACTTACTCAAAATCATACAGAACTATAATTATTTAAAGGAAAGAAAGGCAACCAATATGACACTTAAGACATCCAAACCAGAGGAAAAATTTATAAAAGCAGTTGCTATTATTATGTCAGTAAGAAAATATTGAAGTTCTCTTGAGTAGGTGCTGTGAAGTGTCTGCATAAAATAGCACCACCCCATCTCTTCCCGTGGGTGTTTCGTAAGAGTTGACTAAAGGAGCAGGGCTTTTATCATCTTCGCCCTTACACCAACTCAAGGTCTGCCGTGCCGAGGGATGCGTGGCCAGGGGTGAGCCTGGTGGCTAGCGTGCCACCGTCCCGGAGCCTGGTGCACTACGGGTACTAAATAACCTTACCTAGTCAAGCGGGGCTCTGGCTAGGTGGACAGTTTATTTCCCTTGCTTCTTGTGGGACCAATATGTTTTCATATTTTTATATCACGAAGGCGGCAATGTAGCTCGCAACACGTTCGTAGCATCGTTGGTGCGATGAATGTGTGTGGCGGGATGTTTGATAAATTAGATGTAGTATGATTAATATAATAGATACAAAACTACAAATACAATTATTTATGGCAGAGGTACTAATACTTCTGAACATCACGTGACGTTATTACCTGGTGCTCACAGTACAAACATTTTGCTGCTCATGTGATAAGAGGTAGGCCTACCGCCGTTTTTTACGAATGCACGGTCACATGACTAAGGACAACTTAGTTCCTCGCGATGTTTTTCCTCACCATTAACAACCAAGATAAATAACAGTTTCGAAAATACCAAAAATCGAACCGATTGAGCTATCTAGATGTATCTAGACTATTTCATAACATAAACATAACTCTTATTTTTTTCCAAAAGTTTTCATGAAATAGAAGGTGTCAAAAGCCATGATAGTCCAATGGGTAGAACGACCGCCCGTCAGTACAGACAGGCGTGAGTTCAAATCTTGGGTCGGGCCTACATCAATTTGTCATTTCTAAAGTCATTTTTGTGGCCTATTTGTAACGGTTGTTAACGGTGAGAGAAAACATCGTGAGGAAACCCACATGGCTAACATGTACTTGGTGAGGGAAAACGCCACGCGGAACTAAGTTGTGCTTAGTCATGTGACCAAGTATTCGTACCAAACGGCGAATGACCTGCCAGCCAAAACGTGGGTACTCGGAGCTCCAGGTGACGATGTCACGTGATTTTCAGAAGGAGCCTGGTGCACTACGGGTACTAAATAACCTTACCTAGTCAAGCGGGGCTCTGGCTAGGTGGACAGTTTATTTCCCTTGCTTCTTGTGGGACCAATATGTTTTCATATTTTTATATCACGGAGGCGGCAATGTAGCTCGCAACACGTTCGTAGCATCGTTGGTGCGATGAATGTGTGTGGCGGGATGTTTGATAAATTAGATGTAGTATGATTAATATAATAGATACAAAACTACAAATACAATTATTTATGGCAGAGGTACTAATACTTCTGAACATCACGTGACGTTATTACCTGGTGCTCACAGTACAAACATTTTGCTGCTCATGTGATAAGAGGTAGGCCTACCGCCGTTTTTTACGAATGCACGGTCACATGACTAAGGACAACTTAGTTCCTCGCGATGTTTTTCCTCACCATTAACAACCAAGATAAATAACAGTTTCGAAAATACCAAAAATCGAACCGATTGAGCTATCTAGATGTATCTAGACTATTTCATAACATAAACATAACTCTTATTTTTTTCCAAAAGTTTTCATGAAATAGAAGGTGTCAAAAGCCATGATAGTCCAATGGGTAGAACGACCGCACGTCAGTACAGACAGGCGTGAGTTCAAATCTTGGGTCGGGCCTACATCAATTTGTCATTTCTAAAGTCATTTTTGTGGCCTATTTGTAACGGTTGTTAACGGTGAGAGAAAACATCGTGAGGAAACCCACATGGCTAACATGTACTTGGTGAGGGAAAACGCCACGCGGAACTAAGTTGTGCTTAGTCATGTGACCAAGTATTCGTACCAAACGGCGAATGACCTGCCAGCCAAAACGTGGGTACTCGGAGCTCCAGGTGACGATGTCACGTGATTTTCAGAAGTATAAGTACCTCTGTCAACCCCTTCGGGGATATACGGCGTTCATGCTTAAGTCTTGAGAAGCTGTGTAGACACTACAGGCAATAATGTGTGCTTTATCATTCCAGATGCGCTACCAAATCAGAAAATAGTGTTTAGAATACCATTAAAAGATATAAAATCCACTGAAAAATTGATCTGCCTCTACAAAGGAAATAATGTAGTCCAATGTAGTGCTGGGGAAACAATGACAATGCAAAATGAATACGTGCCCAAACACGAAAAAAATGTAATTTCTAATGATGATAGTAATCAAGAACATAACATTGACTCTTATGAGGATATAAATGAAAACTTCGGATCTTCCGAGGCTGTCAGATGTCCAATAGAACTTTCTGAATTCCCTGTCTTAGGGAAGAAATGTGTGCATGGGTTGATATATCGTAAAAAGAATAAATGTAAACTCTGCACTTGCTATCATAGTTTTGGTAAAATGAAATGTGACGTTGATGAAACTGCGCCTGCTCAGGTAATTACGTAAATTTCTAATTACTATGAACAAGATAATATATATAAAATAAAGTCGTGTTAGTTACACTATTTATAACTCAAGAGAGGCTGAACCACAACGGATTTGGCTAAAAATTGGTAGAGAGTTAGCTAAGAACCGTGAGGAGGACATAGAACATTTATCATCATGCTAAATACCGTAGGAGGTAAGCAGTAAAAAATATTTAACACCATCCGTGCGAAGCCGGGCCGGACCACTAGTAAAACATAAATTTAAGTATCTGTACTTAATTAACACGCTTATATTAGCTTCATCTGTATGTATGTATGCGACTCCTTTAAACTTGATTTTGACCTTCTTTAAACGGACCGATTTAATTCAAAATTGAGACACTTATCGAGAATCAGAAACAATATAATAATTTCATAAGTTCATTCCATTATCGTGATAAGAGTCGCCAGGATTAAATAATTTCGAATGATTCAGTACTAAAAAGTTTAAGATAAATACATACATATACACTCACGGCGGCTGTAAATCCCTAGAAGGGGTAGCCAGATCTAAGGAATTAGAAATTCCTCAGCCACTTTTGGAAGTGGGCTAAAGAGACCCGCTTTAGTACGATGAATGTGTGTGGAGGGATGCATGAAAAATTAGATGAAGTATGTTTGATTATGGAAGAAAGAAAACTAGATTTTCTGTGTGTAAATGAAACGAAGCGCAAGGAAAAAGAGGTTTCACAACTTGGCCCATTTACAGCCATCTGGTCGGGAGTTGCCGAGAGTGACAGAGCTTGCCAAGGCGTGGGACTTCTGATATCTGAAAGGATGGTGAAGTGCATGAAAGATTATGCGTGTGTGAGTCCAAGGCTCCTATGGATGAAGGTGAAGGTAGGGCTTGTCCAGATGCGCATAATTTGCGTGTATGCTCCGGACATGTCCCGATCACTATTCGAGAGGGAAAAGTTTTGGAATTTGTTATGATTTGGAATTTGTTGAGACGATGTTGTGAATGGGTGTGATCAAAATGAGAAAATTTTTATGTTAGGAGATTTTATTGGTTGGGTTGGTGTGTCACGCAACGGTTGTGAAAGAGTTTTAGGAAAGTTTGGTGATAAAAGAGTGAACGAGAATGGTGAAAAAGTGATTGATGTATGTTTGGAGAGGAATCTTTGTGTTACGAACACGTTGTTTGAACACTAAGATATCCATATGTATACTAGACAGAGAGGAAGCGAGAGAAGTATGATAGATTTTGTGATAGTGGATGAAAGGCTAAGAGCAAAGGATGTTGACACCAGAGGTCTATAGGGGCACTAACGTTGGCACAGACCACTTTTTCGTGATATCACGATTGAGAGGACTGTGCACGCGTTGGCGTCACAGGGCCAAAGTGTCGACAACTGAACTTGCGAGAATAAAAGTGGAAAAATTGGAAGAAGATGAAAATACTAGAGATAAATTCTTTTATTTGCTATATTTATTAATAGTATTTCTCTTCAAATAACTTCTTCCTACCACCTTTATGCAGATGATCTTCAGAATTACACACAGGCTAATTTTGACCGATTAAATATGTCCATAAACTTGATTAATCTTGGTTTGGAGCGGATTTTGAAATGGAGTGAAGCATATGGACTAAAAGTGAATCCAAATAAGACACAGATAATTGTAGTCGGTAGTTCTCGAATTATTTCTAGGATCGACTATAAGTCACTACCGCCTATATTATTTGACGGAACATCAATTCCTTTTAGCCCTACAGTAAAAAACCTAGGGATAATGATAGACAGCACCTTATCTTGGGTGCCACAATTGGAAATGGTTAGCCGAAAGATGTTTGCTTCAGCGGGATCCCTCAGAAGATTGCGTAATTTTCTTCCTACTGCTACTAAAACTGCGTTAGCTCAATCACTTCTCTTGCCCCTTCTTGACTATGCTGATACCTGCTACCTTGATATAACTGAAGAGCAACTTAATAAACTTGAGCGCCTCCAAAACTTTTGCATTAGGTTTATTTTTGGATTGAGGAAATATGATCATGTATCTGTATATCGCACTCAACTGAAATGGCTTCCTATTCGTCTCCGCCGGAATGCACATACACTTTCTCTCCTTTACTCCATCTTGTTCAATCCTGCCACCCCTTTCTATCTAAAAGAACGTTTTCAATTTCTCTCCTCTACCCACGATCTTAATTTACGTTCTGAACATAATCTTCTATTAAGCATTCCCTCCCATTCAACCAATTACTATGGCTCCTCCTTCACTGTGCAGGCTGTTCAATTGTGGAACGCACTTCCAGTAGAGATTCGTCATGCTAAATCCCAATCTATTTTCAAGGATATGGTAAAAAAGCACTACCTCACTGAAACGCTATAATACTGTTGCAAATTAAATTATATATATTAAGTATATAAATAAAAATATGTATCATAATATTTATATGTATTATTATAAGTTTTAATTTATTGTATCATAGTATTTATATGTTTGTTAATATTTTATTATTTTGTAACTAGATTTAAGTATGACTGGATTGTTGTATTGTTTGTGTAGATTAGTTGTTGTACATCTATCTCACATGACTCTAATTTATTGACCTCTCCATTCAAAGGTTGTCTGGAAGAGATCGCTTTTAGTGATAAGACCGCCAATTGTACTTTTGTTAATTCATTCTGTGTATTTGTAATTGTTTTTCCATATTTGATGTACAATAAAGAGTTTTCTATTCTATTCTCTATTCTATTTTATGAATACATGAAGAAATTGGACGACAAGCTAAGTTGCGTGGAGATGGAGGGTGAATTGGAAATAGAAGAAGTATGGGATGTGCTCAAATCGACAATGGTTGAATGTGCGATGGAAGTATGCGGATTGAGTAAAAGAACAAATAGACCACCAACAAGTTGGTGGGATAAAGATGTGAAAGAGGCAGTTGGAGATAAGAAGAAAGCTTGGTTAGATTTACTAGCGATTAAAGCTAGTAAACGAATGGATGCGAGAGTAACAGATGATGTAGTGAAGAATAGTGAAGATTAATATAAGAGAGTTAAGAAGAAAATAGAAAAGAAAAAGCGTGATATGCAAGAATGGTGTGAGAGGAAACTCTCCGATAATTTCCGGAATAACCAAAAGTTGTTCTGGAAATATATCCGGAAAGAAAAGGGAGTTTCCCAAAACACGAGAGTGAATGTTGTGAGAGATGAACAGGGTGAATTGGCGACGGATGAAAGTAGCATAAGGCGAGTATGGAAGAAATATTTTGAGGGACTCTTTGAAAAAGAGGATACATCCATTTCTTCGCCAATCGGCAGTAATGTTGATTGGAACGACGTTATGGGTGACTTTAGTGACAGTGAGATCAGTATGGAAGAAATAATGAAAGCAATGAAAAGTATGAAACGAGGGAAAGCGGCAGGGTATGACAGGAGGGCTGGTAAAGGGGTGGTGGCTTCCTGGTTGTACTTCCTTTTCCGAAAATGCTGGTCGAGTGGCAAAGTGCCACAAGACTGGTGCAAAGCCGTAATTGTGCCATTATATAAAGGAAAGGGGTCAAACCAGGAGGCTATAAATACCGTGGAATTAGCCTACTCAGCATTTTCGGTAAATTGTATGCAAAGGTTTTGATTGAAAGAGTGATAAATGAAACGGATGATAAAATTTGGGATGTGCAAGCAGGATTTAGAAAGGGAATGGGATGTATGGACCAAATCTTCTCTTTAAGGAGCATCACCGAAAAGTTCTTAGCTAAGAACCGAAAGGTGTATTGCTCCTTCATTGATTTAGAGAAGGCGTATGATAGGGTGGTAAGAAAGTGTTTATGGGAGGTGTTATCCAAGTTCGGCTTGGGGAGTCAACTTATACGTGCACTGGTATCACTCTATGAGGATTCCAGTGCATGTGTGAGAGTAAACGGGAAAAATACTGACTGGTTCGGGATCTCTCAGGGTGTCCGACAGGGTTGTGTAGCTTCTCCGTGGCTCTTCAATTTATTCATGGATGACTGTTTAACAGAATTGCGTGAAAGTGATCATGGATTGATAATGGGTGGATTTATCATTAAATGCCTCTTATATGCCGACGATCAAGTGCTACTTGCATCATCGGTGGAAGAGCTGCAAGAGATGATGAAAATCGCATGTGCGTCTTTTGAAAAAAAGGGATTGAGGGTGAATGTGGATAAAACAAAAATTATGGTTTTTGAGAGAGAGGAGAATATGACCGAATGCGTGATTGAGATTAATGGTAAGAAAGTGGAACAAGTAAAAGAATTTGTATATTTGGGAAGTTTGTTTACTAGGGATGGAAAGTGTGATGAAGATATCGAGAGAAGAGTGAAAAAGGGTAATGCGGTAAATGGAGCACTGGATAGTCTAATGTCTAGTCAGTCGGTGTCTGAAAAGGCCCGAATGGCTGTACATGATGCTGTCCTCGTTCCTACGCTTATGTATGGCAGTGAATGTTGGGTATGGCAAAAGGTGCTCCTTGAAAGTAGAGTGAATGCAGTAGAAATGAGATCCCTCAGAATAGTTTGTAATGTAAGGTTATGTGATCGTGTGAGCAATGATGTGATTCGTGAAAGGTGTGGTGTAAAAAGTGATATTGTAAGAAAGGTAGAAAAAGGAATGTTGAGATGGTTTGGGCACATAGAGAGGATGGATGACAGTAAATTGGTGAAAGAGATATATATAGAGGAAGGTAATGTTAGTAGAGGACGAACTCGGAGGACACATTTAGATCAAATAGAAAATGTGCTCAAAAAGGCAGGTGTCCGCAGTATGAAGAAGAAAAGAGCATGTATGAAAAGATTAATGGATGTAAACGAAGCCAGAGAGGTTTGCCAGGATCGTACGAAGTGGCGATCGATTGTCTCTGCCTACCCCAATGGGAACTAACGGCGTGAGAATATGTATGTATTTATGTATGTACTTTTGGAAATGTGAGTGAGGAAAAGATGATAAAAATAAAGGTTGTTGGTGATGAGTCTCCAAACCGCATCGCCCAAAAATAAGATAAATAAAGTTTAAAAAGAACTGTGCGCTCTGTGCCATACTTTTCGTCTTTCGAGCAACCATGATGATTTTCACCTCACTTTGGGAAGTATACTAAAATAGGATATAGTAGGGTTCATATAGGCATAGTAAGGATAGACCCCGTACATTTATCAGTATAAAATCTAGCCGATTTATTTTGTATTTTCTCCAATATAAGGCAATACTCAGCCTCACGTGCAGACCAGACCACTGCGTTTAATTCTATAATGCATCTAACTGACGCATTTTCAAGAGCCTTTAAGGCTTCAAGGTTTTAAAAGTCCTTTACAGTTTGAATAACAAAGCTCAGTATACAAAATTATAACTTTCCTCACACATGTTTACAATGTGGTAATAAATTAAGTTAAATATACATACATGAATATACTCACTCACCCAAAAAGGGGTAACCAGAGCTTTAGAGCTAGAAACTCCTCAGCCACATTTGGAAGTTGATAGGGGATAGGATGGTACAAATAAAGTATCATTGATGATGGGTCTCCTACCGAATCGACCAAAAACCACCTCAAAAAGCCTAGAATTTAAATTAAAACCGCCTAACATTATTAAAAAAAAGAAAGGAAAAGAAAGGTTTTTATTTGTTGACTCAACTCCAATAAATAAATTTAAAATTACAAAAACACAATTTGCAGTTTTTTAAATAAATATTCAGGAGATTCATGCCCAACTACACCGAAAAGAATGCGTTGCGAGATGTAGTTGCCTACGTGCCTGCATTTTCAATAGCTTAGCGTCGTTCAAATAAGGAGTTACTTAATGTCTTTACTTAATATACACATTTTCAAGAATATCAAATAACTTAAAACGGAGGAATAAAGATAGCAAATATTACTCACATGAAATTATTTTTTTCGAAATACCCTCGCTCTAATGATTTTGAACGAGTATTCATTAATGTTGACATCGCCCGCAGCGCGACTCGTTCGATCTTATATTCGTGCGTGCGTTATAAATTATTTAATTATTTATTTGCATCACACTACGGTAAGAAACATTACATGATAATAAATAAAGGATAAATAAAGTAAAGAAAAATTTCGACACTAGCGGGGATCGAACCCGCGACCTCCGGGTATACATATATATTACAGGATAAGTAACATGCTTAATGTCTTACATTCTAGTAACAATATCCTTAATTGTGTGTTGACAATATTTTAAAAAGTATTGCATGTAAACGCCTTCTCTTAAATATTTATAGTACACACTAGTTAATATAATTATAAAGAATCTAACAAAAAATAAAATAACATCTTAGGAAATTTTAAACTTTATTTTTTTATTTCTTATTTGTGATCTAAAACGGTTCAGACCCACAAAAAAAATGACTGTATACAAAATTTATGGACTGCAAAAGTCTTTTAAATTAATATTAAAAAGAGGCTTTAAATAAACGCTACGCTGCAGCCTACTGTTTTTTATTATGTGAATGAGCTGGTTTTATTTTCACAGGCCGCTTTGCGAAATTTAATCAAGAATTACAACGAATAGCAATTAGCAACCGTCCAAAACAAGTAAATAACAGGAAAAATACTCCGAAAGAATCCAAATATATATTTATAATTGACGTATTAATTTTATCATTTAAACTAGATAATAGTGTGTTAACTGCTGATGGTTAATCGTAATAAATAAATATAAATATCGATACTGTATTTATTATTTTTATCCTGCTGCTTATTGCTGTGTAGTGTCGGCTTAGAATAGCACTACCCCATTTCTTCCGGTGGGTGTACGTAAGAGGCGACTAACGGACTTGGGGCTTTTTAAGGGATTTTTGGGCGATGCTGTTGGAGACCCATCACCAACAACCTTTACTTTACCATCTCCCCACTCAAGATTCCAAAAGTGGCTGAGGAATTTCTAATTCCTTAGCTCTGGCTACCCCTTCTCGGGATTTATAGCCGTGAGTATGTGTATGTATGTATGTATCCTGTTGCTGTGTGTTGTCTCCTTGAAGCAGCCCAAATCTAACGCATTCCTTCCCATTGATGTCTAGCTGTTAAAATACCTCTCTGTGTGACCATAAAAGAGCAAATTACTGCTGCAAAACTTTATTTCGGCACAGGACGAAAAATGACAAAAGAAAGGTAAAATTAGTGTTAGGGCCGGCGCTGACTGCCGGCATGGCATGGCAAAGGATTTCGGTACAGATATAGCATTTTTAATCTTATTACCATGCGTATAGAATTCATTTTGACACAACGATGCCGAGGGAGGCCGCGGTAGGACAGAACGTCGGCATCGTTGTGTCAAAATAAAGTAAAATGAATTCTATACTCATGGTAATAAGATTAAAAATGCTATATCTGTACCGAAATCCTTTGCCATGCCATGCCGGCAGTCAGCGCCGGCCCTTATTCGTGAAAAGTGTGGTGTGACAAGCGATGGTATTGTAAGAAAGATAGAAAAAGGAATGTTGAGATGGTTTGGGCACATAGAGAGGATGGATGATAGAAAATTGGTTAAAGGGATCTATAGAGCTAGTGTGGATGGTAATGTTAGTAGAGGACGACCACGGAGAACACACTTTGACCAAATTGAGAGTGCGCTCAAAAAGGCTGGCGTCCGAAGTATGAAGAATAAAAGAAAATGTATGAAAAGATTGATGGATGTAAACGAAGCTAGAGAGGTTTGTCAGGATCGTACGAAGTGGCGATCAATAGTCTCTGCCTACCCCAATGGGAACTAATGGCGTGAGTATATGTATGTATGTAAAGGAAAAATAACAACTTAACGATATAAAGGTTAAAGGTAAATATAAAGGAACTGGCAGGAAAATAAAGAAAACAATGCTTTTGTTAATTTTAAGCGCGATACACATTGAGCCCGCCGCAACTTTTTGTCGGCGGCCTAGTTTTCATACGTCGTAGGCTAGACATGATACTTATCATACAGGCCGCCGGGTTATGTCGCTGAGTTTTGTTTTAGGCCCGGCGGGCTCAGTATGTAATGAGATAATTTTTTTTTTAACTATTAGTATTGTTTTGCTTTTGAAGTGATTGTTGAGTAAAGTGACTGGAACTGAGAACCATCACTAACAATACTTCGAATTCTTCTCAGCTCATATACGTTCCCACCAAGGGGCTCGAGCTACCCTATATAGGGTGATTTGGCTTAAGTACACCACGCTGCCGCTGGCCAATTCGGTATGCAAAGTTTTTTTTTGGTATTTATTAAATATTTTTATTCGATAGCAAACACGAAAATAAAAAACTGATTTGAATATTTTTCATTTAAAATGAGTAATTGCATAGTTACGATTTTTTAAAGATTTTTCAACTTTTGTACTTAATTACAACATCGATCGAAAATATCACGTATCGACATGCAAATAAAGCGAAATGTTTAGTAAAAATTTTGCTAATGGCAAAATTTTTCACGAATTTGTGATCCCAAATGAAATTATTACAATATTATACTAAACAAACCTATGACTTTCGATGTTTTATTAATAAACTGCAAGAACGAATGTCTTTGACATAACGCTGAAGGTCAAATACTGTTACAGTTTTTTGCTAAAATAACGGTCATCTTAGCTCTATTTGATTTAATTTTAAGAAAATATGTTTTAAAAACATAATATCTCGAAATCGTTTCGTAATCAGCACCACTTTTGTAAAACTTTGCATACCGAATAGGCTATTTGACTGTAATAAAAATATACATTTCTTTAATTTCATTAGTTTTAATATTTCTTTTTTGGACCAATATGTAATAATGCGAGATAAAAATATTGCTTTATTTGACTAAATTCCGTCTTCTAAAATAAGTATTTTTGATGCAACTGTCACGTGACTAAAAACGAGCGTGATTGGCTATTTCTATAATGACGTAGATCGAGCATAAACAGACTGTGTTTCGCTTCGCTCATTAGTGTTTAATGCGGAATTGACGTCATTTGTGCTACAGCCGCCATATTACTTAAAGTCGCGTTTTCGCGGCACATTTGAATATTGCATTTTCTTTTTCGATTTTTTAATAAAATAGCTAAAATGAAGACAGAAAATTATTTTTTTTAGGGCTCCTTATAAACAAATTAACACCGTAAGATAGTTTTCAAAACTTAGTCAAATAGCCTATTGCGGGTTGGGTGACTTACGACTACTACCGTGATAGTAGCCGGGACCGACGGTTTTGTGTGCCCTGCGAATTAATAGACGTGAAACAGGCGACATGCGAATAAATCCTACACCGACAGAACCATATAAGCTCCAAGATACCCACCTAGTATCCGTTCGTAAGTTTATGTTTACTTCGGTAGCATTATCACATGCCAAGGAGGTGCAGACAATGATGCTGAAAGCACAAAAAAAACATACAATCGAATTTAGTGCCTTTTATTGAAGTCAGTCGAAACAGATAGGAACAAGGAATGTTAAGATGTTTTGGGCACAAAGAGCCTAAGATCGATTTTACCACAAGAAAATACTGCTCTGCAACGGACTGGTGTACAGTTGTTTAGGATTCGCTAGCACATCATGGAATAACATACATACATACATACATATACTCACGGCTATAAATCCCTAGAAGGGGTAGCCAGAGCTAAGGAATTAGAAATTCCTCAGCCACTTTTGGAAAGTTGAGTGGGGAAAAGATGGTAAAATAAAGGTTTTTGGTGATGGGTCTCCAACCGCATCGCCCAAAAATCCCTTAAAAGCCCCAATACCGTTAGTCGTCTCTTACGTACACCCACCGGAAGAAATGGGGTAGTGCTATTCTAAGCCGGCACTACACGGCACAATCATCATGGAATAAAAACCATGCAACCGTGATAGCTCAATGGGTAGAACGCCGATTATCGTGTAAACGACTAGTGTTCAAATCCCGGGTCGGGCCTACACCAATTTGTCTTTTCTAAAGATATATGTGTGGTTAATTTACCATGGTTGTTAATGGTGAGGGAAAACATCGTGAGGAAACACACATGACTGAGTTGTACTTAGTCATGTGACAGTGTATTCGTACAAAACGGTGATAGGCCTGCCCCCTATCACGTGAGTACACTATCGGAGCAAAACGTGGGTACTCTAAACACCAGGTGAGAAACTCAAGTGATGTTCAGAAGTATCAGTGCCTCTGCCAACCCCTTTGGGGATATTCGGCGTGAACGTTTATGTTTATAAATGTTATCATGGAATAAAAGAGCATTTATGAGAAGAATAATTGGTAAGAAAGAAGCAAGACTAATATGTCAGGATTCAGAATCGTGCTAAGCGGCGATCAATTCTTCATCAATCAAATCGTCATCATCATCATCAAATCGATCAAGTCTTTGCCTACCCCAATGGCAATAATGGGCGTGAATATAAGTCAGTAAAAAAATACATAGAAACAATTAGGAAATTCATTTGAAATTCCTATTTCGCGATCCAATAACATGAACGTACTCTAGTAACGTTTTTATTACCTAATCAAGGACAAAGCGTTTGCGTGATATCGCAAAAACTAATTTTATTTGTCGTCGGCTTAACAAAGTTGATTGACCTGATATCTTATTACAAAAACTCGAGCGCTATTTTTTAGACACGATAACGGTTAGAATGAGATGGCAGTATACGATATTAACTAAAGTGCGTTAGAGATGGCTGCTTTATCCCACGCGATAACTATTTAAACACCGGTCGTACTAGCCGGGCTGAACTCAGTAATTTCAGAATAGCGATAAACATTGCCTTTGGACAACATATACACATATACTCACGGCTGAAAATCCCTAGATGGGGCAGCCTGAGCTTAAGAATAAGAAATTATTCAGATACTTTTGGACATTGAGTGGGAAAAAGACTGTAATTGTAAAATAATGATTATTGCTAAGGGTAAGCAACCGTGATGGCTCAATAGGTAGAACACCGGTTATCGTGCAATCGACTAGTATTCAAATCCCCGGTCGGGCCTACATCAATTTGTCTTTTCTAAAGAAATATGTGTGGTAAATTTATCATGGTTGTTAATGGTGAAGGAAAACATCGTGAGGAAACCCACATGGCTGAGTTGTACTTAGTCGTGTGACAGTGTATTCGTACAAAACGGCGATAGGCCTGCCCCCTATCACGTGAACTACACTGTCCATGCAAAACGTGGATACTCTGAACACCAGCTATGTTATGCTAAGGGTATCCGAAAACATCGCAAGATCATAGATGTGTCATCAGCAAATAAAACTATTTTAAATCTTTTCTCGACCACGAATGGCAATATAAAAAAATTGGGTCTTATATTCTTGTGGATCATTAATTTTACATTTCGATTTTTTACACTTTTTGTATTGCATTTAAGAAAAAAAACTTCATTATAATTTATTGTATTATATTCACATATTCATTCATATACTCACGACGCGCCGTTAGTTATTTGGGTGTATATTATATAGAGCTTATTCCATTTGTCTGAATGAAGACGTCTGAAAACCACAGAATATGAATTCAGACTAGTGGAATAACGTTCAAACTGAAATTTGTGTAGTGGAATAACAAGCGTCTGCGGCAGTAACTTCGAAGGACGTCTGAATTCAGCAACGAAAAAGTGTAATGGAATAAGCTCTTATGGACTATCGATCGACATTTTGTACGATCATGGGAAACCTCAAAATTCATAAATTCATAAATCTTTTCATACAATGCTCTTTTATTCTTCCCACTTCCGATGCTTGCTTTTTTAAGCTTATTCTCTATTTGATCTAAATACATACATAAATACATACACTCACGGCTATAAATCCCTAGAAGGGGTAGCCAGAGCTAAAGGATTTGAAATTCCTCAGCCACTTTTGGAAATGTGAGCGGGGAAAAGATGGTAAAAATAAAGGATGTTGGTGATGGGTCTCCAACCGCATCGCCCAAAAATCCCTTAAAAACCCCAATACCGTTAGTCGCCTTTTACGTACACCCACCGGAAGAAATGGGGTAGTGCTATTCAACGCCGACACTACACACAACAATGGGGGTGTGAAACCCCAAGAACCAAAAATGCCTTTTATATAATATTAGAAAATTGAGCTGATTGATAGTTTTCAATCGGTATAATACCGTCCAGATTTCAACCCCAAGCTGCAATATTATTATTATTTAAGACTGAGCCCTTTTTCCCAGGATGCAAAAGTTGTATTCTGTGTTACGCGTTGCTTTAAACATTATTATTAAATCTTTTCCGTTTTGATTAAAATTTATCAAATAATTAAAATTTCAATTTTCTCCTAATTCCGAATTGACTTCCTTATCGTGTTGCTAGGTCAAGTAGGGTATAAACACAGCGAAATCTACTTTAGGTCATAAATTTTTCAACCCACCAACAATATGCATGTGTTGTTATTATTTTGCGGAATTTCAATAATCGGGGCACATTCAGTTCGCTGTAAGTTATTTGTCTTTTACGCTCATCATCATCTAAGAAGATCTCAGATTCTAAATAACTCAAACTCGACTTAAACGTTTATACCGAATATTCAGAGTTGATAGAGTTACTAATACTTTTGAACATCATGTGACATTGTCACCTAGTGCTACTTACACCGATTTCTGTAAAGCATTCGACAAGGTTTTCCATAAATTGCTCTTGAGAAAATTGCGTTGTTCAGGCATTCATGGTGACTTACTGAGATGGCTTGAATCATATTTAGTGAATAGGATGCAATGTGTTGTGGTTGGAGGAAAGAAATCAGGTTTTATAACTGTCACCTCTGGAGTTCCCCAAGGATCACATTTGGGACCGCTATTCTTTAATGCTTTTATTTTTGACATAGGTAAATGTTTTCAATTTGCAAACTTTAATCTTTTCGCAGATGATCTAAAACTTTTTGCTAGGATTAACACTCTTGGCGACTATCTTTTATTACAAGCTGATATATCAAGATTAGAAAAGTACTGTTCAGATAATAAATTAATGTTAAATTCTAAAAAATGTTTCAAATCTAGTTTCACACGCAAAAGGACTAAAGTAAACTACGATTACCAAATTGCGAATACAGTCCTGAATGAGGTTGCAAATATACGTGATTTAGGCGTTCAACTAGATAGCAAAATGCTATTCGAGGCCCACATAAATTCAATTTTTGATAAAGCAAATAGAATGCTAGGCTTCATAAACAGAATTTGTAAGTCATTCTCATCAACTCATTCACTTAAAGTATTGTACATGTCATACGTCAGATCCATTCTTGAGTACTGCTCTAATGTGTGGTCACCTCTGTATGAGAAATATATTTGTAGGATAGAAGCTATTCAACATAGATTTTTACGCACGTTAGCTTATCGAGAACGCGCTAGTTATAACAACTACGCTGAATTAGAGGCTAAGTTTAATTTAAGCAGCCTTAAAAATCGACGTATTGTTTCTGATATGGCATTGTTGTATGATATATTGCATAATAACATTGACTCTCCGGACCTTCTCAGTAAAATCACACTAAATGTCCGTAAGAGGAGAACACGACTAACAAATATATTTAAAAACTAATTTACGAATACTAATTTTTGAAACAATTACCAATTACTCATTATACAAAAATGAGCTTCAGGAAGAGATTTGTTCGCGGAAATTAACTATCATTCCTAAAAAAGGTTAAAACGGTGTTACTTAAGGAAACTACTTGATAAAAAAAATATAAAAAAAAAATACCAATACAATATATTTCATGTCCATTAAAGCTCTAACACACATAAACACACACACACAAGAAACACACTTTAATAAAAGAACTATATTTTATTTCTCCATAAATGTTTCTGTTACAAATTAATGCTCAGTTTATTAAATGAAATTTGTGAAACATATAATTGGCACGATAAATTGTTATATTTAAAAATGTTTGTTAATAGATTAAATGCTGTTTGTTTTACTCAATAATAAATAAATAAATAAAAAGTGTCGCTGAACAGATCAAACTAAAGTATAGCAAGGTCCTTAGCCTCAATTGAAATATAAAAAAAAAAACTTTTTGTAATTTGACCAGATGTTTTTTTTATTTTATCTTAGGCTAAGTAACTCACCATATTTTCCCAGTGTGATCTAGGCAGTGACACATTTAACAATTAATTATTTTCGAAATTACCATATTTTAGATAAGCATTCCGAAAAATGTTAAGTTTGATTTAAAATATAAAAATGGTATGTTTTAAAAATTAAGTTGAGGCCAATTGCAAAGCAAGTTTTTCTAATTTCATTTAATTTAACCAAACTATAGGTACAAACATAGAACAATTTAATTGCCCAACGCAATCTACAATACAAATAATAAGATAGCATACATACATACATACATATACTCACGCCATTAATTCCCATTGGGGTAGGCAGAGACTATCGATCACCACTTCGTACGATCCTGACAAACCTCTCTAGCTTCGTTTACATCCATCAATCTTTTCATACATGCTCTTTTATTCTTCATACTTCGGACGCCAGCCTTTTTGAGCACACTCTCAATAAGATAAGATAAGTAATTTTATTTTCTTCAAAATGCCTAATACATTTTATAGATAAATTTAACAAAAGCAAAGTTGCAGGTAAGGCATACTTAAGTAGGGTCATTGACACCATAATAGGTCGAGCCTGTACTATGGACGCCAATTTCCAAAGGAAAATTTATTACGTTTACTGTAACAAGTTAAATTCAAGTTAAAATCAACAAGTTGTTACACAATAAATAAAAATAGATATAAATCTAATGGAAAAAATAGAAAATAAAAAGTTATACAATGAAAATATGTGAAATAAAATTAAATTAAATCTCTCCTTTGTTTGAGTGTGTGCGTGTGTGTGTGTTTGCGTTTATGTGTGTGTGTGTGTGTGTGAGTATGTGCGTGTGTGGATGTTGGTGAATGAGTGTGGTTGTGTAATACATAAGAAGAATCAAAACACTACGTTATATATTTTAGGAAAAGTTTTATTGAGTCATAATCAATCGTATTTAGCCAATCAGTAACTTTTTTCTTAAGACTGTAGTTGCAGAGGTCTAATATGGGGACTATTTGATTAAATTTGTTATACAAAAATGGGCCTAAGAAACAGAAAAAATGGTTAGTAAATTGTATTTTGAGCCGGGCTGGCAGAGCAATAAGTGGGTTTCTGGTTGACCGATATGAAAACGAGCTCATGGGTGTTGTAAGAGAATGCTGTCGCAGTAATGTATGCAGAAGAAAAAGCTGGCGCACAGTTAGTAACTTGAATTCCGTGTAAAGCTGTTTTGTTGGGAATAGCCGTGGTTTGTAGAGCATAACTTTGATTACTGCTCTTTGTGCACGTTCGAGGGGCAGAATAAAATTTTTGGCTGCGCCCCCCCAAGTAGAAATGCAGTATACTAGCAGTGACTGACAAAGCGCCAAATATATACTTAACAAAAGTCTTTTGTCCGAGACGCGGCGAAGCTTGCTGAAAATATGAACTAGTTTTCTGAGTCTAGTTGCAAGATTAGCTACGTGATCGGAGAAAGAAAGTCTACAGTCAATTTTAATTCCTAAGTACTTAACTATCTTGACATTTTCTATAGTAGGACAGGAGCAGGATTTTGGGAATTCGGGATGTGGACAATTAGTGTGAAGCGAAAAGGTGTTAGCTGGGGGTTGGGGTTTGTTTGTTATTGAAAAAGTAATGTACTGGGTTTAGGCAAAGTTGGTTATAAATAGTGTCAGCTTGCCAACCAAGCTGACACTATATTAAAACCACGCTGAGCGTGAGCATGAGCATACGCACTGTGCCATGTGTCAGCTGAGAATGTAAGAACAGTGTCGTCTGCAAAAGAAGTTATTTCGCCGTTTACCACATCGAGGCCGCATAAATCATTTATGTACAGAAGAAACAGAATTGGTCCCAGAATGCTGCCCTGAGGCACACCAAAGCTTGTGGGTTATTCAGAGCTGGTTTCACTGTCTATAACAACATATTGGGAACGGTTAGATAGATAGCTCCTGAAGAAGGCGACCTGCACACCACGAATACCAAATGCTTCCATCTTGGTTAAGAGTTTTGGAATCGATGTAGTGTCAAACGACTTTGCTAAGTCCAAAAATATTGCCAGTATTTTCTTTCTCTCATCCAAACCCATAACAATATCATTGGTAAGTCTGTGGACTGCATCTGCTGTGCGCCGCCCGCATCGGAATCCAAATTGGTTTTTGGATAGAATACTGGAACCACACCATTTCGCAGACAGAGGCTAAATATGTGGGTAAGGGAAGGGATCATAATATTTTTATATTGTTTAATTATTGCCGATGATATATTATCCCAACCCACAGCACAGTCCTTCTTCATGGAGTCAATGATCTGTTTAACCTCATGGTAGTCGTTCAGAAGGCTGCTTACATCGTGGCATCGGATATTGGATTTGAGTTGGAGTTGCACCTTCTGCAATCTCGCGCCCTACGCCAACGAAGAATTCATTTACCTTTTCAACTGATTGGGCCGGCTCCTTACAACTAGAGAGTTATTCTCTCGCTGTGGTTTTCGACTTTACCAATCACTTTTAACTCACAATTTTTAAGTATCGAATTACAAAAACCACGATATCGTTTAAGAGTCAAAGAAAGAATGGGGTTGTCAGGGTCAGAGACCAGGAGTTATCCATGGTTTGATAATTTGTTTTCGGTGAGGAGGCGATACTAATTTGGTGATTTTTGCGATAGCGCTACGGAACTCATCAACCCTGTAAGTCAGAGCCACATTTGGATCATCTGATGAAAAAATTGGTTCTAGGTCAATAGCAAGAAGCAATAAATTAAACTCTTTATTATCCACCTTTTTCAGAGTTTTTTTGTAGTTTTATTGAAAACAGTGCTAAGAAAACCGCATCGTGATCCGTGACCAAAGATTGAACAACAAGAGTTACTGCTGGGTATTGTGTCCTTAAAGCAATATGATCCTAACAAGCCTTCTTGTGTATGGGGAGGTAATGTGCCGGTAGTATACTATGCTTGGCCAAAAGGTTTGAACTCACGCATGTCTGTATTAACGGGCGGTCGTTCTGTCTATTGGACTATCACGGCTGTATTTTTAGAATCATGCAATGTTATTAATTTTATTGTGTACACTTTTAAATTGCCTAATTCACAATACATCACACAATGTTTGCTTTTTTTTCAGCTGAATGGAGCGGCCAGCGAGGTAAATACATATACATTTTCTCAATCTCATTTCACAAATAAATGTTAATGTTTTTTTATATATTATTTTTGTTTTTTCCCTAGACTTGAATATGAGTGTGTTTTTTTTTGTTTTTGTCATTATGGGAATGTGTTTTAATTTTTCAATAATAATATTAAATACAATTCAAATTATAATCCCCTAAAACTGTAATTCCTATTATGCCGACACAGCTATATCTCAATTTCAGATGAAGTCAACTTAAGGATTGATATAAATGAAATGCATAGTGGCTTGAATAATTTAATTTGTAAATGGAACAACCAACTCAATCAGTACGGGTGTAAAGTAAAAGGTGGCCAGGGTTCATCGGAATGTTCAAAATTGGTGGTAAGTATAGTTATCTCATGGCTTTGAATACATCTTTTATGGGATTATGCGTAAAAATGTGTAATACCTGAGGACATTTTAAATTCATCAGAAACCAAATTCAAAGAAGTATAAATCTTAGTTCGAAAGCCTATTACAATGTTTATGATTACATTAATGATGAAATGGCTTGGTGTCATCAGGGCTCTGTGCAGGATGTTTCCGGGCTAACACCAAAATTGTAACGGACGTAAAAAAGATGTGCGTTGGAGAATTCCTTACGGGTTTCTCTCTTAACAAAACACCTTCCGAAACCGTAGTAAACTTAATATTAAGTTGAAATTTGACGTTCAAAAAACATAGTTGTAAGTTGTCTTTTTTACAGCATCAAAAAAATGTGTTTTCTCTTTCTTTCAAATATAATGAATCGATGGTTGTACGAAGTAATGATTTTGCTTTTCAGACTGATTATGCACTTGATCTTCCAAGAGACGGTAGATGCCAAGAAGGATTTACATACAAAGAAGGCTGCAGTTTGTGCGGCTGTTCGGATGGCAGATGCACTCAACCAACAGGTATTAATGTTATTATTAAAAGAAAGAGAATGAGGAATGTATCCTTACCATATGTATGTACCATACATATACTCACGGCCATAAATCCTCAAAAGGGGTAGCCAGAGCTTTAGAGCTAGAAAGTCCTCAGCCACATTTGGAAGTTTGATAGGGGGCATGATGGCAGAAATAAAGTATCGTTGGTGATGACTATCTAACCACATCGCCCAAAAACCACTTAAAAAGCCCCACACCCTTAGTCGCCTCTTACGATACCCGTGGGTAAAAGGGGTAGTGACATTCTAAGCCGGCACTACACGGCACGGCAAAATAAGTAAGAATAAATAAAACCAAAATGGTCTTTGAGAGGCACGTAGAATGTACCAAAACGCATGATGGAGATTGGTGATGATAACTTGGAACACGTTAAAGAGTTTTTTATATCTGGGAATCTTGTTAAGGGCGTCCCCGGAAAAATAGGTTGATATTGATTGTTTGGAAATCCTAATAAGTCTGATTTGATGATATTGATATGACATGAATAAAAAATATGTGTATTTGTAAATCAGTGGCACCAAAGATATTTCTAGATTTTTTATAATGTCACCGGAAGCTATACATATATTCGTAGAAAATAAATTAACCATCAACTTTAACTAAATCAAAAATAATAAAGAAAAAATTAAAAGTAACACAACAAAATTAGGCAAACAAACCGCCCCAAGCCATACCCAGCCCAAAGGTTCCCATCACACTGGCATTTCCACGCTGCACAGCGAGCGAAATCGTCTGGACCAGAAATGCCCCTGAGCGGTAGTCCAATCCCCAATCCCTCAAACGACGACCAATTTCCCAAACAAAGTTTCTACCCTGCGATCCCCACACTCCCATTGTCTCGACGGCTAATGATACAAACCAGTAACTCCCCATCAGCTGCGCGTACTTTATTGATTTTTGCCGCGCTGCCATCTCCGCCGCGGCCCCAGGAGTTAAACTTGTGGAGCTAATGTGGGATGGCGCCAATGTACATACACACGTAGCATCCCATAAAAGGCAACGATCTCTCTCCCACGGTATTAAAGTGAGACCGTCCCGACGTTTCCCGTCGCTGCGACACAAACCTGGTGGTTCTAAAACGGATGGAATGTCAGCAGACACGAGAGCCCTCCGGACGTTGTCATTGATTGAGTGATGGCGAGAGATGATAGTTGGTGATTAGTTCATGGTGTTAAAATTTGATGTTTAACATTTTAATAATTTTTTGAATAATATGATGAAAAAAATTGAATTGGAACATGCTTTGTTTTCATAAAAACCGTATGGGCTCCACTGGCATAACATACATGTGAACTCATTATGTGCCTATATACGCATAGCTTTAATATATGAAACTTTGATGTTTAATTTTTATTTAAACATTATAGTTATTGAATACAACTAAATAAACTACATTTATCCTGAGCGCGCGTTTTTTCCGTCCCTGTCACTCTCAGTAAATTTGACGTAAGAGTGAGCGCAATAGCTGCAAAATGCGGGGAGGCCCTTAACAAGGAATGGTAAGTGCGACAAAGAGATTTGTGTGACAAGTGAATGAGATGAAACGTAAGGAAAAAGGTTTTCCGCTACTTGGCCTATTTACAGCTTACAGACGCAGTAAGAATGGGGCTTTTAATGTCTGAAAGAATGGTTTAATGGCTCATAAGTGGTGAATCCAAAGTTCTATTGAATAAGAGCAAAGTTGGGATGGATGTTTATAATTTCCGCGGATTTTACATACATATACTCATGCCATTAGGATATAAAAAACGATGTTAAGATCATAAAGTGCCATTGACATTTGTTTACACTCAGATTCGACGTGGATTCCGATGTAATAAAAAAAGAGGAAAAATGAATATAATGGACTGGTTCGGGATCTTTGTGGCTGAATTTTCTCTGTGGTCCTTAAATTACAGTTCACCGTATTCATTTTATTACATACATACACATACTCACGGCTATAAATCCCTAGAAGGGGTAGTCATTTTATTAAATTTGCTAATAAATAAAGGAAAGAAAACACTTTACAAATATAGTTCAATTGGCTGAGCGACGGAAATGAGGTTTTCATAAACAAAAAACATTCTGTTGAAATTTGCTAAGTTCCCCTTGTCATCAAGTAACTGCTTTCATTTTAATCTTACTACGACTAGGATAAAATAAAATACTTATACATATACTCACGACTATAAATCCCTAGAAAGGGTAGTCAGAGCTTCAGAATTAAAAATCACTCATCCTCAGCCACTTTTGGAAGTTAAGTGGGAAAAAGATTCTAAAACAATGGTTGTCATCCAAATCAATCCATCATCATCCAATCTCAAGGGAAGCACAGAGAACAAATAAATACAATACTTGTTTCTTGCCACCCAAATCAAAGTGCGAAAATATTAAATACTGTACTGTAAATTTGCTTATGCCAAACTTTAGGCGTTTTTACCGGTACTCTTGGTTCAATCAGGCGTGAATATTTTATTGGTCAAATTTTTCCGAGATAAATAGTATCCTATGTTATAATTTGGGTCATTATCTAGCATTCTGCCAAATTTCGTTCATATATATAATGTACTTGAGGAGACTTTTTGAGTCAAACACACAAACATCCAAACATCTAAACTTTCACATTTATAATATTAATAGGGTTTATAAAACTGTTTCCAGAGTACACCGTTAAGAAAGTAGAAGGAAGAGGAATGGGAAGAGCTGGAGTTTTCGAATGCAAAATGATACTTGGAGAATCGGTGTGCGTTCACCCGGATACTGCGAAAACAACTCGATACGGCACCAACTGTCCTTCCTTTGAGGTAATCCAATTTTCAATATATGTACTACTCTGTGTAAAAAGTATCGGGAATATGTCAATAAAAAGACCCGCGTAAAAGAGACCGTTCAAATTTTTTACTGCATTTTGGTAGCACTGTACTGATTTAGCGCGCAAAATTTGAGCGGGATCTGACATAACTACATTTTTTGTTGGTCATAGTTTTGAGTCCTCGGCGATTTTTACAATGGAAAATATTGTTGAACAAAGAGTGTGCCTTAAATTTTGTGTTTCGAATGATATTTCATGTGGTGAATCACTAAAAATGTTCCGAAATACCTACGGCGAATCGTGTATATCGAAAACAAGGGCTTATGAATGGTGTAAGGCTTTTAAAGAAGGCCGAGAAGTAGTAGTAGACTTGCCTCGTTCTGGTAGACCTTCAACCGCTACGACCAAAGAAAACATCGACAAAATCAAGAAACTAGTACTCGAAAATCGACGTATGAGTCCGAGAGAGTTGGCTCGTGAGGTGAACATATCTTTTAAGTCCGTCCACAACATTCTCATTAACATTTTAGGCATGAAACGCGTCGCCGCTCGACTAGTTCCAAAAGAGCACAATTTTGAATAGGTGTCCGAAGTATGAAGAATAAAAGAGCATGTGAAGAATAGATAATAATATTAACTTTTTTAAATTAGGGATGAATGAGAGTATTATAGACGTAAGAGTAAACAAATATAATCAGAATGCTCTAAACTGCTAAGCTATCAGGAGTTACATGTGTTATTGTGAGTCAACCATAAAAGATAGACATATACTGTTACGGAAAATTTTTTAGACAATTTTATGAAAAATATTTTCGTCATACATGTTTTCTATGTAAGTTTAACCATTAGGGCTGCACACGCGACGGAAGCTTAAAAAATGGAGTATTTTCTCCCGTTTTCCCAAAATTCCCCTTCACTTTTCTGCTGAAAAGTATACTATACTACAACTGTATGATAATTTCTTTTGTAAATTTGTGTTTCATGTACAATAAAGAGTTATTCTATTCTATAACCTGCCCAGGAGTATGAAGAATAATTGTGCCAAGTTTCGTAAAAATCCGTCGAGTAGTTTTTGTTTCCATAAGGAACATACAAACCGACAGACAGACAGACAGTGAATACATTTTTGGCATCATTATCGATCACTATATATAGTTAATTTAAAAATATATTTCATGTAGAGAATTGACCTCTCTACAGATTTATTATAAATATAGATTATATTTCTAAAACGTATATGAGTATTTTATTTAGGTATTTGTATTGCTTGTATACGTATATATAAGTATGTAGTTATATATGTATGTCTGTTCATAGTCGTTAAATATGTTTATTATTTTGTATAATTAATATTTATGCCATTATTTATTATCTCAATTAAATAAATTAGTTTGAAAGTAAGCTTGTTTTGTGCATCTTCCCAGATAACTAATTTATCGATCTCACCTTCCAAAGGTTGTCTGGAAGAGATCACTTTTAGCGATAATACCGCCAACTGTACCTCGTACGTGTAACTGTACGTGCAATAAAGAATTATTCTATTCTATTCTATTCTATACTAGTGGTCCGCCCCGGCTTCGCAAGGATGGTGTTATTTTTTTACTGCTTACCCCCTACGATATTTAGCGAAATGATATATATCCTATTATTATATGTCCTTCTTCTGGTTCTAAGCTACCTCTCCATCAATTTTCAGCCAAATCGGTTCATCCGTTCTTGAGTTATAAATAGTGTAACTAACACACCACTTTCTTTTATGTATAGTATAGATGTTGGGCGATATGGTTGGGAAATTACAAACAACCTCTTTTCTAAATTTTCTCCCAACTCAACTTTGAAACGTGCCAAAGAAATTTCAAATTCATAAGTTCTTCTTTTAGACTTGACTAGTTAGTAGCAGTTTTTTTAATTTTCAGGCTGCGTTTCCAGAGAAACCCAAAATATGCTTACCTGGGAGGATTTATAGAACTGCCAATTGTAATCTGTGCGCCTGCCGTCTAATCTTTGAAAAGCATGTATGCGTGGCTGTTCAGTCTAATGCATTACCAGGTTTGTAAATACTTCACTAAAATAAAAAATTACATATTACATACATACAAGTACTCACGGCTATAAAACCGTTAACGGGGTAGCCAGAGCTTTGGAATGAGAATTTTCTCATTTACAGCTACTTTTGGAAGTCGAGTGGGGAAAAGATGGTAAAATTAAGGTTGTTGTTGATGGGTCTCCAACCGCATCGCCCAAAAGCCCTTAAAAACACATATACTTGTTATGGACCAATTGATAAATTGCCTAGTATGCATAACGCCCGGTCATTATGAATATTGCCCAATATGAGAGTGTAATTTGATAATAATTATGCAAATAAGCAAATTTACCGGGCATTATACATATTGCTCATCACCTTGTGGGCAGAGTAATACAAACATATTTAATTTAATATTTTTTATTGTAATTTTATGTAGGTAGTTTCCCCCACCTCCCGTCTCCTGCATGGAATACAATACAAACAAGCAAGCATGCATGCAAACAAGCAAGAATGGAAGCTAACCCAGCTAAATGTGACCTAACTATTCTTTGCTTGCAGGGCGCATTCGCCCTCCGACCCTTTTCTAACTGTCGAATTTCGGATTTAAAATATTCGAATGTTCGAAATGTTACCCTACTATATCCTTGCCTTCCGCATTTCGAGATCATTCAAGCTTTATAATCAAATTTCTCAATTGTAATGGAGCATTATAATAATGACCATGCAATGTGATAAATAATGAAGAAAAGATAGTAATTAATCACTTAGCCTGATAAAGCTAAATATTATTTATGATGCTCTGGCTCTGATGTGGCTTCACTCGATGTTCATAACTCTACCAAAGATTAGTACCGCGAAACGTTGCAATGAATACCGTAGCATTTCCTTGATGAGCCACGTTCTAAAAATATTTTTAAATGTCATTTACAAAAGGATATAACGGAAATGTGAAGGAAATCTATCAGAGACACAATTTGGGTTCCAAAATGGCTATGGAACACGGGACGCACTATTTGCTTACCAAGTGCTGATGCAGCTGGGATATGAATCTAACCGTACACGTGTGTTTCATCGATTATGAGAAGGCATTTGATCGTGTGAAACATGAAAAACTTATTCATATCTTGGAAACGATAGGACTCGATACAAAAGACGTATCAATAGTAAAAAATCTCTACTGGCAGCAGACAGCTAACGTACGCATGGAACACAAACTCACAGCTGATGTTGAGATACTAAGAGGAGTGCGACAGGGATGCATACTATCACCGTTGCTCTTCAATATCTATGCTGAAGAGATTTTCTCAGAAGCCCTTGAAGATGCAACTGAAGGAATTGTTGTAAATGGGAGAACCCTCAACAATATTTGATATGCTGATGATACTATCCTATACACAACCATCTGCAACCCTCCACATTAAAAATCAACCGCTGTAAAAAGTTTGTTCATATAAATATCTCGGTTGTATTGTGAACGAAAATGAGGACCACGCTGTGGAAGTCAGATGTCGTATCGAACAAGCCAGGGCGGCATTTATCAAAATGAGTCATCTGCTCTGCAATCGTAATCTCAAACTCCCCACAAGATGCCGTTTAGTGCGGTGTTACGTATTTTCAGTTCTTCTGTACGGAGTAGAAGCGTGGACACTAACTCAGACCTTGTGTAAGCGGTTAGAAGCTTTCGAAATGTGGATCTACAGAAGAATGTTGAAAATATCCTGGACGGATAGAGTAAGAAACAAAACGGTTCTACAGAGAATGCCCAAAGATTTAAAGTTGCTGAAAATTATAAAGATTCGCATACATACATACAATACATGGGCCACATAATGCGCAATAGAAAATATGACCTCCTCCAATTAATCCTGCAGGGAAAAATACAAGGTCGTAGAAGACCGGGCCGTAAGAAAACCCACTGGCTTCAAAATCTGTCCGAATGGGTCAACTACACTCCATCGAATTGTTCCGCGCCGCAACATCACGGGCCAAAATGGCCATAATGATAGCCGACCTCCGATAGGAGATGGCACCCAAAGAAGAAGAATGCTCTGGCATTAAAAATAATGTTTAGTTTTATCGGGCCATAACATACACACACATTACACTTCCTTTACGCACCATAAATAGTCATAGTTAATAACATAACATAACATATACTCACGCCATTAGTTCCCATAGGTAGGCAGAGACTATCGATCGCCACTTCGTACGATCCTGGCAAACCTCTTTAGTTTCGTTTACATCCATCAATCTTTTCATACATGCCTTTTATTCTCAACTTCGGAGGCCTGCCTGTTTGAGCACACTCGCAATTTAGATGTTAACGAATCTAGAGAGGTTTGTCAGGATCGTACAAAGTGGCGATCGATAGTTTCTGCCTACCCCAGTGGGAACTAAAGGTGGGAGTATATGTATGCATGTTTGTATGTTTATCACTACTACTTCTTAGGATTAATTTAAATCTTTGAATTTTTGACCTATTGCTTTTTCGTCTCTTATTCTGATTATTCATCCACGGTTTTTTGTTTGATTATTGACACTTAAAAATTGGCATTTTATTTAATGCATGATAAAAATTGTACGTACTCGTGCCTTGCGCAGCCGCGTGGCGGCTCTGGCAGGGTCGCCATGAAACGAAGGAGTTAAAGACAAGTGTGCTAGTTGAAAATTAGTTTATTACATACATACATACATACATACATACACACATATACTCACGGCTATAAATCCCTAAAAGGGGTAGCCAGAGCTGAGAAATTATAAATTCCACTTTTGGAAGTTGAGTGGGGAAAAGATGGTAGAATAAAGGTTGTTGGTGATGGGTCTCCAACCGCATCGTCCAAAAATCCCTTAAAAAGCCCCAAGTCCGTTAGTCGCCTCTTACGTACACCCACCGGAAGAAATGGGGTAGTGCTATTCTAAGCCGACACAACACAGCCGACACTAGTTTATTACTAACGGAAAATTAACGCTATATAGCATAAAAGCTAGAGTGGGGACAAAAAGCACTCACACGTCACTACAACATTATACATACCAGCTTTCTTTTCCAGCGCAATATTTTGAAAAAGTTACTTCTGGTGAAAAATCTGGACTAAGTGGCGAAACATATCTAGGTATAACCTGTATTTTTACATATAACTGTCATGCAAGGTCAGCAAGGTTCGAACTAGCCAGTCAGAATCCGTGTGTTAACTTTGAGGTATGTACTGTAGATTTTTTTAACTATCATCTGTTTCGTGTTTAAATTTGGTCATCTACATAAATTGCCGCGTAGTGCCGGCTTAGAATAGCACTACCCCATTTCTTTCGGTGGGTGAACGTAAGAGGCGACTAACGGTATTGGAGCTTTTAAGGGATTTTTGGGCGATGCGGTTGGAGACCCATCACCAATAACCTTTATTTCAACATCTTTTCCCCAAACAACTTTCCAAGAGTGGCTGAGGAATTTCTAATTCCTTAGCTCTGGCTACCCCTTCTTGGGATTTATAGCCGTAATATGTATGTATGAATGTCCATAAATTAAGGTGTTAGCATTTATGGAATGAATTCATCATAATTATCTAAATTGATATTTATTTAGTTAGATTAACTATTTATATGTATCAGTCATTTCATAAGAGATAAGTCGCAATAATTTAGATTTATAAAACAGTGTATAAAATATGTATTGTTTATTTCTTTAGAAATATTTATAAAATAGTAGTATGCCGTTCCTAAGTCAACAAAATTGAGTTTATTATTAAGAAGGCACTATATGCGACAGTAGCAAAGTACCAAGCCAGGTACCTTTTCATCAAATGAAGGCACATGTCTAATATAAGTATTTTTAATTACATTTTTTTTGTAATACAATTTTGGTGTTAGTTTACTAAATGTATGGTACAGTTCAAAACCATAGAGTGAATGTAGAAGGTAATGTAAGTACAGAAAAATCAGAGATGACTTCGTCTGTACCAAATACTTCTTACTTCTTCTCTATAAATGACTTATGAGCTATATATTTATATCGACAATTTGTTTTTACATAAGTAATGTACTATATATTGTATTCCGCTTGTATGACTCTCGTGCTGTAATGGAGAGCGCTGACTGAAAATTAGTGCTGTGAGGTAACTCCTCACAGTTTTTGGTGAGTCAGCGCCATTTCGCTGTTCAATGACACAATGTTTTTTTTTAGTTTATCATTTTAATTTGTTAACAATTTCCTCTTTTTGATTTTATGTTTCTTTGTAAACATTTAAGGTATTATTTTTATTGTTTTTTTTTATTTTCACTGTTTTTTTTGTACTTGTAAATATTTTGATTAACTTTTGTTTTTTTTGGTTTGGTTATTATTATTTTTGTGTTGCATATCTGTTGTGCCATATTTACGGCGAATGAATGTATTTCTTCTTCTTCTAAATAGAAAGTGTGCTCAATTTATGTAAAATGTCTGCAGACGCATCATGCAAATATATCGAAACAGCCAGTCTTCCGGTGTTTGCATTAATTTCCACGAGTTTTAACAAGTCGAGATTCTACCTTGCAAATAAAGTTTATGACTTTTTCAGAATGTATACCCAATGTATATTGAAACAGAAACATGTGAATTGGGAAAATTCTATCGTGGTCCTCACTGCAAATTGTGTCAATGCGTTGCTACACTTGATAATATAAAAGGAAAAACGGAATGTATATCGTATACGAGACCAGGAAAAGGTAAATATTAATTATAATCAGAGGGTCAACTCCGAACATCGAGAACAATAATTAGCATACTTATCTCTTCTACCCATATTAACATTTGTTTCTTGCTCCCTCGCACTATCGAATATTCGGATTTTGACATTTTGATATGTATAGAAAAACATAAATATTGGCACTTTCTATTCGATGAAACCAACGACAACTACGGAGGTATCGTTGGATTCGTCGAATATCATCATGTATTCTCATATAACAGAAATGTCGAAAATACGAATATTCGATAGTGCGAGGGAGAAAGAAATAAATTTTAATACGGGTTAGAATATATAAGTATGCCTATTATCGTTCTCGATGTGCAGAGTTGACCCTCTGACCCGACATACTTCGTTCTGACAAAGATTGACGTTTACTTGACAGATGTCATCAAATTGTCATATTTAATCGACCCGCTAATGGTCTCTGTCATGCGATAAGGAAAAATACATACATATACTCACGGCTATAATTCCCTAGAAGGGGTAGCCAGAGCCAAGGACTTATAAGTTCCTCAGCCACTTTTGGAAGTTGAGTGGGGAAAAGGCGGTAAAATAAAGGTTTTTGGTGATGGGTCTCCAACACAGACCACCCCCAATAGACTCCGCATACAGTATATATTTGTATGAATCCAAACTGGCAACTCTTGGAGGAAAGCACGGGTAGCGGGGAACAACGTACAATACCTGTGATTGGCTCTTTCAAGGTCGCTCTATACTTGAACTCTTTAATAGTGATGGGACACATTTGAGAAATGATATTGATAAATTAGTTCGTAAGGAAAGAATAATAGATTTTAACATGTATATTTTTATTGAAAAGAAAGAAAGAAATGGAAATACATATATATGGGCTGGTAAACAAAACCGGTGTCGTTGAAACGATGAGTAGCTTCAATCTATTTGGCTTTCATCTCGGGTAATTTAGAAAAACTCAAATATAAACAAAATTCTATCAGAGCAAGATTTGAAATATTTAGATACTTGCTGGTACCCGCGACTTCGTATGCGTCCTTTTAATTTTGATGTTAGGTTTTGCAAAAAGATTAAATTAAACAAACAAATAAATATATACTTGTACTTCTATTTAAGAAATAATCTGTATACGGACATATTTTGCACAGATTAAGTTAGTCCCAAACTAAGTAAGACTTGTAGTATGGGATATTAACTTATCGATATATCTAATATTATATAGTACACATATGATTAATATCTAAGACTAAAAAAAATCATTGAAGCTCATCACATAAATATTGCTCTGAAATCGGGATCGAACCCGCAACCTCCGGACCGGATTGGCTTCGTAGTTCCCGTTCCGAAACCATTCCGTTCTAAAAGTATCTCTGGACATCCTTGACGTTATGCTAGAAAAAGACGCAATCACAATCAACGTAAAGAGTGAATGTGACGGAACTATGGTGTTGACCAGATTAAATTGATCTCTTGAATTGCAATTTAATTATGATTTTATGCTTAGTAATGGAATGTAATACCGTCTTTTTGGGAGTTGACTCTGACTCAGAGACTCTTTATTAAACATGCAGGCATTTCAAAGCAATAGTAATAAATAAAACAGTATGTATAAATATTTTTGGTGCACGAACACTCAGTTCCTAGTTCTGGTCGCAACTGAAACAGTGCGTAGGTGAACTTTTATACGTCTACTCAATTAGTCAAACGTGTTGCCGATATCGAGTGCCCTGTAAGCGGAATCTAAAGGGGGTTATCTATGGTCTCCAACCGCATCGCCCAAAAATCCAATAAAAAGTCCCAATACCCTTAGTCACCTCTTACGACACCCGTGGGTAGAAAGGGGTAGCGACATCCTAAGCCGGCACTACACGGCAAATATGTTTTTATATTATCCACATAACTTTTAAATTTTGTTGAGTCCAAGTTTCAAGTAACGCGTTACAAATAGAATCAATCGAATCGGTCTAGCCGTTTTCGAGTTTTGTGATCCATTTTTATTATATAGGTTTTAAAAACTTTGGAAGGGAATCCAAATGGCTGCGTTTTAGTTTGCCATGTGTTCAGTGAGTTATGTTAATGCTATTAATGTTAATGTGCTGCTATTAATTTTGCGTACATACATATACTCACGGTCATAAATCCCAAAAAGGAGTAGCCAGAGCTTCAGAGCTATAAATTCTTCTACTACATTTGAAAGATAGGGGAGAAGTTGGCTTATTCCGTTTATCCACTCCAAAACAGCCTCCCTAAGTCGGATATTCGGAAACGCATGTCATTCTAGCCACCCTGAACGGGGTGGATAATCGGAATTCATACTATAATGTTTCTTCCGATTTTTTACCCCAAGTACAGTAATTTACAGAAACATACACAACACAAAATGGGTCCAAGAAACTTCGTGAACATTAAAATACTTCAGATAAACATACCTACTTTTTTTGTAACAGTTTAAATAAAAATCAATTGGTGGGAAGTTTTAAATTAATATTATTTAATAATAATATAATTAGTATTTGGGTGAAAACCATTTAAAAACACCGATGTGACAAATGAAACCATAACAAGAAAAAAACTCTTAACAAAAGTGACAAATTAAAATTTAGGGTCTTTTTTCTGTAAATGACTGTACGTAGACAGGGTAGAAAATCGGAAGAAACATATTATATGCATTACGGATATGCGTTCAGGGTCGATAGATGGACACGCGTTTCCGAATATCCGCCTTAGGGTGGCTGTTTTAGGGTGGATAAACGGAATAAGCCGAGAAGTTGGTAGAAATAAAGTATCGTTGGGGATTGGTTCCCACCGCATCGCCCAAAAGCCATGTAAAAAAACGCCATAGCCTTTTTAATTTTTGCGTAATAACTAAGAAATGTTTTTTATAGTTCCAGACTATTTACTAGTTCCAGCTAACGCCAAGACGTCCAAAAGTAATGCATACATGTGCATCATCATAAACGATGTGAACATGTGTTTTGTTGATGAATGTGAAATAGACCAGTGCCGTTGTTTCGAGGTAATTTTTGTTTATGTATTTTTTAGATATATACTTACATACATATACTCACGGCTACAAATCCCTAGAAGGGGTAGCCAGAGCTAAGGAATTAGAAATTCCTCAGCCACTTTTGGAGAGTTGAGTGGGGAAAAGATGGCAAAATAAAGGTTGCTGGTGATGGGTCTCCAAGCACATCGCCCAAAAATCCGTTAAAAGGCCCAATAAAGTTAGTCGCCACTTACGTACACCGTAAGCGTCCTACGACAACCGTTCTCGGTAGATAGGAGTAGTGACATTCTAAGCCGGCACTGCACGTTTTATTAAATGATTTCATATTTATACAAATTGGCCATAGAGGTTCTTATACAATAATTCATAATAACATAGAAATGTTTGTCTGGTCATGTGGACGTGAAATGCCGCTACTGAATGTTTATAACATCTGTAATGACACAAGGCTTTAAGTAATTCGTAAATAATTTACATACATACATATACACACATCTATAAATCTAGAAAACTCTTTTACCACTTTAGGAAGTTAAGTGGGGAAAGGATTGGAAAAATAAAATGGGTCTCAAACCGCATCGCCCAAAATACACTAAAACCCTTAGTCGCCTATATACAATCCTTTTTATAATAATAATAATAAATAATAATAAAAAACTTTATTTCGGATATACAAGATCCATATGCAGTTAGTAAATTAGTAACATCGAAATACTTATTATATATTAGTTTTACTTTCATATATTAGTATGTTAGTTTTTGTTAGTATGTCCTTATTTTTAACTTAAAGATTAACTATAAAAAGAAAATAAAAACGAAAAACGAAATAACACTATTTACAACGAAGCCAGAGAGGTTTGCCAGGATCGTACAAAGTGGCGATCGATAGTCTCTGCCTACCCCAATGGGAACTAACGGCGTGAGAATATGTATGTATGTACTATTTACAATATTTGCCGAACCTAGCATGAATCAGTTCTCTTGTATCCTGCTGCACATATACCCAGTGTTTATACATGGGATCGTCATACTTATCGGCCAACACCCTAACAAGTGTATTCGAGCTGTCCCAAGTTCTGCGCATAATGGACGCGACACGCTTCCGGAGGATAGCGTAGAAATCATCCACGCGCCCCTCCGCAAACATGCCAGACGCACTGCAATACCTGGGCAGCCCTAACAGCACTCTAAACGCGTTATTATACTGCACCCGTAGCGCGTTGTATGCCTTCTGCGTATATGTGACCCACAGGGAACAAGTATAAAAAGATTGGCAAAAGGCTCTGAATAGAGCGTCTTTTACCTCTCTAGAACACCGTGCAAACCGGCGAGCCAACATATTGCATCTGACAGACAGCGCCCTACGTTCCCTGTTTATATCAATATCATCATTGAGGTCCGAATTTATACAATGTCCAAGATATTTAAATTCCGTTACAGTACTAAGAGGATTACCGTAGAGCGCAACTGATGGTATGTCAGAGTATTGTTTGCTTTTTGACTTAAAAGCCAACTATACACTCTTTTGGACATTATACCTTAGGCCATGTTCGGATGCATAACGCTCACACACTACTAATAGGCGTCTTAATGCACTGATCGAACACCATATCATCAGCATAACTTATGTTATTGAACATCAGTCAATCAATTGAGCATCCAAGTCCGGTGTTACTGAGCTCCTCGATCAACTCATTCACATATAAATTGAACAGTTTCGGCGAGGTTATTCCACCTTGCCTCACCCCGCATAACAATTTGTATTCTCTTGAATAAACATTGTTCCATTTAATAGTATTGCTCTGATTGTTATACCAATACTTTAACATATTTATGATGGCGCTGGGTACCTTGGAAGTTGTCAATTTATGCCAAAGCTTTTCATAACAAACAAGGTCAAAAGCTTTCGACAGATCTAAAAAGCACGCAAACACTGGTGTGCTTCTGTCAGCATAGTATCTGACTTCGTTTTAGACACAAAATTGCACTTTCGGTTGACAAACCTGATTTAAAACTAAATTGCTCGTCACGGATTTTCAAATATGTGTCCAGTTGTATTTCCAACAAACAGTCAAACACTTTTGCAATCACACATGCCAGGGATATGGGCCGATTAACCACACATATGACTTTAGAAAAGACAAATTGGTGTAGGCCCGTCCCAGGATTGGAACTCACGCCCTTCTGTTTTTCGGGCGGGTGTTCTTACCCACTGGACTATCATGTCGCTTTTAACAAATAAAAACCAAACTTCAAATTATGTAAATTATGTACGTTACCCTTGCATCAATCCTTATTTTTAATTAACTTAAGATACAGATCAAAATAGAAACTAAAGCCGTATTAGCATTTTGCTGATATGCGAAATTCAGTGTTTGGCCGACAGAGAACAATTGGAACAAAAAACTGAATATTAACCGGAAAAATACAATTAGACTAGACTAGATTAAATACAATACAACAAAACAGAAATTGATTCAGAGCTGTATTAGCAGCTAGTAAATGTTTATAGTTTTGTGTTTCAAAGGTAACAAACATGTAAAACAAAACAAAAAAAACTAAACCGGTGAAATCCAAAACTAGCGGTTTTGTCGGCATTTGCAAAAGTTCTTGAGTCAGCATTGCAAAGAAATATATATGATGAAATCAAAACTTATATTTCTGATTGCTAACATGGATTTAATCCTGCACATAGTACATCAACAAATCTTTAAAATTTTGTGGCTCATGTTGTACCAAATGTAGATGTAGGATACTTCAATTTTAAAGAAGCGTTTGATAAAAGTTGGTGGTGATATTATATTTACAAAATTAGCTAAAATGGGTTTCACGGCGCATTCTCTAGAACTTTTCCGAAACTATCTAAGCAACAGAAGACAATACGTTAGTTATGGGAAGTACACATCGGAAGAATACCCAACTAACTCGGGCGTTAATCAAGGAAGCAACTTAGGCCCATTAGAGTTCCTAATCATGATAAATGATCTGCCTTCAGTCCTCCAACATTCAACTTGCATAATGTTTGCAGATGATGTAAAACTGTTTCTCCCAATTTCTTTACCTCATGATTGCGAATTGCTTCAAAGGCACATAAATAATATCTTATATTGGAGAAAAAGAAATAATATAAAGCTAAATTTAAAAAAATGAGGTTATTACATTTAGCCGACAGCGTGCACCTCACACTTATACTTATAAAATCAACGGAGTAGTGTTGCGTCGGGTGCAGGAGGTTCGCGATTTAGGGGTTTATTTTACATCAATCCTTTTTTTTCGTAATCACATTGTTGACATTTTTAAAAAAGCATTTAAAATGCTTGTTTTTATAATACGCACATCTCGTGAATTTACAAATTTAGGAGCGATACAATGCTTTATTGAGGAGTAAACTCGAATTCCATTCAGTCATATGGGTTCCACATGAAACGAAATACTGTCTCATGTTGGAGAATATCCAAAAAAATATTACACGCTTCCTTTATTGTAAAATGTATGGAGTCTACCCTTACTAACCTTTGATGTACCCTACATTGTTCGTGTTGGGTATGGTAGGGTACATCAAACTGGGTGTGAGGAGGGATCTCAACTTAATTGTTTATTTATTTTAAGTATTGAGAGGTTCTACACAGAACACCATTATAATGAGCCAACTTCGGCTGAAAGTACCAAGTGGTGCGCTTAGGCGACGGCTGGGTCGTCTCCTAGCAGTTCAAGCATCATGCATCGCGTACGAACTTACTGAGTGAGAGCTCTCTTAAGCACGCAATAGTTGCAATTAACACTTACCTATTCCTTGGCTCACTTCACAAGCGTAGCTTTATATTTTTTGTGTTATGGGATGTAAGGTTAATTTGTGTGGATTATGTCTTTAACCTCATTTTTGTTCGTATTGTCGTTCGTGTTCGCGTGTTATAAAATACTGATGTGTGGTTATAAATCAGTTACAAATGTATTGTCATAAAGTAAAATATGTGTGTTATAGTGTGTTATAATATAAACCAGTCAT
Organism: Bedellia somnulentella; assembly: GCA_963576735.1. Classification (NCBI taxonomy): domain Eukaryota; kingdom Metazoa; phylum Arthropoda; class Insecta; order Lepidoptera; family Bedelliidae; genus Bedellia; species Bedellia somnulentella. The sequence continues at coordinate 1,696,675 of OY755193.1, forward strand.
AAATGTATTGTCGTAAAGTAAAATATAGCCGGATTGGGTTTAAATCTGTGATGGTTATGTTTTGAATTAATAAATAAATAAATATTGATTCCGCTGCAAACTTTAGGTATTTTCACACTACCTATTCATGACATATTCCGTTCCATATTCATCATATAAATGCCGCTCTCAGCGGGATTTGAAGCCAGATACTCTGGACCGAGAAGCTAGGCACCTATTTACTCGGCCGCGGACGTCTTATATATAACTTATAAGATTTCTTTGTCATATGCAATAAAGAGGTCCTCTATTCAGTTCTTAATAATATTTTTCAGAAAAGGTTCCCGTTGTATGATCCGAATAGTGGTTGCAGACCAGGGAAAACGTACGTCACCCAAGATTGCTACCTCTGCCATTGTCGTTTCGACTTTAATTTGAAGACAACCTGCGTAATCGATTCTAAATTGGGTTCGTTAAAAACTCTAAAAGGTTTGTACTTTTATTCAAAATACTCTAATACACTTTGAAACTCTCATGGTTTGTAGAAATTATGAATAATAATCGGAAAACCAACGAATGTTTTTAATACCACTTACGATATCTGTTTGCCCTACGTTCCGTGTCGGACTTCCCACGGCACCAGTAGGCGAGCCGAAACGTCGGGTGTGGCGACAGCTAGACGGCGAACTCACTCGCATACTAGCAGCGTCATAAAAAATCGTACATCGCGGTATCGAAATGATTCTCTAGCTAAAAATAAATACAAATTCTAAGTTGGTACACAGCAGGGTGTACTGGCCAGTATATCTTTGCTGTTCCCACAGTGGTGACCCCCGACAACAACATTACGAGTCTTTCTACTACATTTCTCAATCTACCCGCATCTTATACTCCTCGCTTACCTTACGAAACTACTCGACTCATCCTACCGAGCATCTACTGGCACGCTACTCTGCCTCACTGCTCACACTGCACTCTACTACTAGACGGCGAACTCGCTCGCACACTAGTCCCTCTCTACTATTGGTAACAGGTACCTCCTAGCTCTTCGATATCGTCTATCGACTAGGAGGGGAGTACTGTGGTGACCGCTAGACGGCGAACTCACTCGCATACTAGCAGCGTCATAAAAAATCGTACATCGCGGTATCGAAATGTTTCTCTAGCTAAAAATAAATACAAATTCTAAGTTGGTACACAGCAGGGTGTACTGGCCAGTATATCTTTGCTGTTCCCACATCGGGCAAACATACCACGTAAGTGGTTTTAGAAACATTCGTTGGATGATCCCAGTTATTATATATAATCTTATCTAAATCAAAATTACGATTTTCATAATATAAGTCTGTACCTTTTGTAAAAATATTGGCAGCTTTATTAGATTAAGATACTCACGCAATAGATTTAATAAAAATTGATATTTTCAAGGCCAATACCACCAAGCTATTTTCTTCTCCGTGCTTCACTTGTAGGAAACCTGAAATTATTTAATTTTAGTATTCAATAACCGCCTCGTAAGTAACAAATGTGAAGAAAAATGTAAACTTATAAAATTATGTTACCTACATTTTGGTAGGCATTTAGATTTTAAATAGGTATCTACCAACTTAAACCAAATTTGATAGAAATGGCATAAATATCAAACATCGATAATACTAAATGATCTATTCTATTCTTCTATCACTAGGTAAACAAAGAGAAGAAATAATTTTAGAAGAAATCATGAAAACAAAGCTTTTTATGGCGAAAATATTAAAATGATCATGAAATTTTCTCTGATCACACGAGGAAGAATGAAACAAACCAAAAAAATACTCTTGACCGAAGTAAATAATTACTTACTTAATAGGGGCAAAGTTAATAGGGGCTATTTTCGCTATTACGGGCGCCGCAATCTTAAAAAGAGCAACAGGGCATTGTGCATTTACATTACCCCTATAATTTCATGGTCCAAAACTTGATATATCAATGTCCAAAACACAACAAACACAATCAACACTTTTGTTTACAAAGCAACTTGACAGATCAAATGGCGATTAAGATGGCCGATCTCTGTACGCGCTATCATTTTCGTAACGTCTTGACGAAATTTTGCCATAAATAACAAGAAGTAAAGATGTATTTATGTTATTTCTGTTGCAATATGATTATGATTTGCACAACGTTCTGTAGATGTAGTACCACAGGGCATTATTTCACTAAAATCAGTCTTCTAAAATAAGTATTTTTGATGCAACTGTCACGTGACTAAAAACGACCGTGATTGGCTATTTCTATAATGACGTAGATTGCGCATTAACTGACTGTGTATCGCTTCGCTCATTGGTGTTTAATGCGGAATTGACGTCATTTTTTGCTACAGCCGCCATATTACTTAAAGTCGCGTTTTCGCGGCACATTTGAATATTGCATTTTCTTTTTCGATTTTTTAATAAAATAGCTAAAATGAAGACAGAAAATATTGTTTTAGGGCTCCTCATAAACAAATTAACACCGTAAGATAGTTTTCAAAACTTAGTCAAATAGCCTATCATGGCCAAATAACAAAATCATGGCCACCAGTGAATTTTTTGCTATTCCCATTTTCTCTCTTTCTTTAGTATACTTATAAAATAGCATGATCTGATGCCAAAGTCCGTCCAAGAGCTAGGTCTTGATATAAGATTTAAGCTGTTTGATTGTATCTGTACAAATACTCAGTGTTAGCAAGAGCCGAACAACAGGAAATGTCATGCATAAGTGACTTTTTATACACACAATGCAATTTAAATTAAAGTTGCTACGAACGCTATACATATTTATTCTTTACAGGAACAATTTCGGAAGAACTGACCGCAGAAACACCATCGGAACTGATGAACGATGTTATCATAACGTGCAATGCTTTTAATCAAGGGAATTGCATTATTCCCATTAATAACCATTAATAACCATGGATAACAAAATTATTCATCTTCAAGAAAACGAATTGCGAAGAATGTCACATCATTACTTGTAAATTATTGGTATATGTTTTAAATAAGTGTGTTGTTATTGTTCTGTTTTGTTAAATATGTTTAGTGTTATTTTGGGGTTGGTTTGTCGAAAAATTCTCTTTTAACTAAATACTTGCTTGGGTGCTAGCGGCTATGATGTCGAAGGACTAAGTGTCGCGCGAGAACAAATCGCACTCCCAGAACGAAAGAGGCTCAAGTCCAAAAATAGTGATATTGAGTTACAATCATAGAGAGGCATAAAAAAGTATTCTGAGAGTACGAAATATCGGCATCATAGCTGCTAGATGCACACATTGGTGAATTATAAATTGCGTCTCATTTTCACCAATGCTACGCCTTAATATTTGCATGGAGAATCAATTCTGCAACATTCTCTATATTAAACGACAAATTAGTCATTAAATGGGAATATATGGCATATTGTCCGTGGTCCCTCTCGTAGTTCCGCTTTTGAAAATCTATTGCCTGTGGTTGCTTTTTCTGTATAAACCAAATTTATATTTATACTCAAGAATTTTGGTTAAATCTTATTCAATTTAGCTGTAATTGTTGACATATTTTTTTTATTATTTATTGATTGGTTCCAAAAAATATTGCCTACAACAAGATAACAAATTAAACTAATACATTTTATAGGAACATGCGCACTGCAGAACCTAAAAAACTTTTGAAACAACAAGCCTTTTATTTAATAAAATTAATCCCAATTTTGAGTGACTTCTATGTACTAAAAAAGGAACAAAAACTCAATCTTAATAAAAAAACATAAATAAAAAAATTATTAAAGCTTAATCCAAAACGTATTATCTCAAATACAACTAGTACAATTTCATATATTTGATAATCCTATACCTAAGATAAATCAACAGAGACTGCGTTGCACAATGTAAAATAGAATGTGCACTCAACTCAAAGTTGTCCACACTAGGCACCTTCATAGACATTGAAGGTGCCTTCGATAAAACCAGCATACCTTGTATCGAAAAAACTCTGAAAGATTTCCGTGTCAATTCCACACTCAGGGTTTGGATCGTTAACATGTTGAGACAGAGCGGTGTAAGTTACTGTATGAGACACCACCAGAGCCATTGTGACGAGAGGCTGCCCCCAAGGGGGGGTCTTCTCCCAACTCCTCTGGTACATGGTGGTCGACTCCTTACTTAAGAGACTCAATGACCTAGGTTACGGTAGGCTACGCAGACAATCTCACAATTCTTCTAAATGGAAACCATGTAAACATGCTCTGCAAAAAAAATGGGTCAAGCATTGAGAGTTGTGGAGACATGTGCAACGAATATGACCTGAAAGTAAATCCCAAAAAGACTGAACTTATTCTTTTCATACAGGGTGTCCAAAGACGCGACGTCAAGCCGGCGGCGCCGGGTGGTGGGCCACATTATACCAGTTATCAGAAAAATAATAAAAAAATCTATGTCTTATATTTGGAAATTATGACCATCCAAAAAAAAACGGAAATAGTTACACCCTGTGATGCGTTTTTCCTTCCCATTTGTGCAAATTTCCACTTTTTTATTATTTTTGTTTTGTTTCGTAACCCTGAATAATGCTCCTGTAGCTCGTAGTCTAAACCTTTTACTCAATTGCTCTACCTTTGAAAGAAAATGACAAATCATTTCCAAATCAAGAGAGAAATATACTGTCTCGTTCAATTTCAACTCACTTTCCTGAAAAAGAATATTACTACACTAATTATGCAAGTAATTTTAAAAGTTAGGGCATTTAATAAGGATTCCACAATGGTATGACAGTTGCTACTTTATTTGTTACATTGTTGTCAAAAATATCTTTGTTAACAAAGCCGGTTTTTTACCATTTTTTTTACTTTTTTTGTAATGACGTAGGTACCTTATCCTTCCTTCAGAAGGATATCTTTCCATTATTCTAGTGTAAGAGAGACAAGGAGAGCTATTTTATGAAGTGTGAGTGGGACAGATAGTGACGCCCCTACAGTGTGAGACGGATAGATACTATTCCAGTAGTGCGTCATGTTTACAATACAGCTGCAGTACGTTACGTTACTTCGTTTACTGCGCACCTTTTCGTATTCGTTCGTCTTGACATCGTACGAAAATAATAACCTTGCTTCGTTTATTGGACCTGATTGCTTGTGATTTTGATTTCGATTTTTTAGTTTATTTAGATGTAGGGCTTGTATTGCTGCTAAAGGAAGACAGTTTAAACATTTGCTCTAATTGAAATAAAATCTAATAATTTTACTATTTTTTTATTATTTCATTAACCTATCCAAAGCTCAAGGCAAAAAATTGCAATGCCATTAATTTAAATAGACGGCATTACTATCTGCCCCACTCACATTTCGTTAAATTAATAAAAATTCGGAGGTAGGGAACGTCAAAGAAATAAATGATTTTTGTAATCCTACCATCCTACAGATTTCAAACAAGTGTCATTTGAAACATTTATTAGATAGAGAACTTTTTACTATGGCAACATATTTCAAATGCTTGGGGTTTAGATTTTATAATATATTCTTCTTTTTTACTTACACATTTACTAAGTGTGCATTAAAAAGGACTAGAATATGGCGATCTAAATAATATTTTAATATAAAATGCGTAGTATTTTAATATCTTTGCTATAAGGTAACATTATTTTTTAGAAACCAAAAAAATATATTTTTTTCATATTTCATTGCGTGGAGATTTAGTAGCTCTAAGAATAAAAAAGGATTACGCTAAACGCTAATAGTGTCGCAAAATGAAGGTGCCGGAAACCGGTTCGAGCTAGTCGGGACGTGCGCAGAGGAGGTGATTTTGAGAACGTTTTGGCACAATTGGCCTAGACCTCGCTTTTTTAACATACCCTTTTTATATTATAAATCGATAAAGGACATCAAACTTAACAACTTTGCCTATGGAATGCCTATCTAAAATATTGTAATTTTCAAAATATAATAATAATTAAAAATTGTCGTACCTAGTTCAAACTGAGAATGTATACAATGAGATTCCTTGCTTCAGTGAAAATAAGAAATAAAAAAAAAACATTTGATCTATGGTGTAAACAAAAACATAACCTCTTTTGGTATTTTCCAGTTCAATCGCTCGCTTACCGGTTTATTTTCATGATATTATTTTTCAACGACGATCAATACAACTTGAAAATACAGAAAGAAGTTATATTTTTGTTTACAGAGCGAAAAGCATATATCAAATGTTTTTTTTTTATTTTTTATTTTCACTGAAGCAAGGAATCTCATTGTATACATTCTCAGTTTGAACTAGGTACGACAATTTTTAATTATTATTATATTTTGAAAATTACAATATTTTAGATAGGCATTCCATGGGCAAAGTTGTTTAGTTTGATGTCCTTTATCGATTTATAATATAAAAAGGGTATGTTAAAAAAGCGAGGTCTAGGCCAATTATAGATACAGGACGTCAATGTACATAGAATCGTCATTTGTTTACGTGAAATATGCCTTTTTGTTTGTAGAAAAAAATATTTTTGTTTAAAAATAAATACATTTGTGCCGAAAAGTTATTTTTTTATTATAAAAACCCCAAATGTTTTTGCAATTAACACAGGTACTTAAGACTTTTTTGGGTCCCAATGAACAAATTGACACATATCCCTTGACTGATGTAGGGTGGGGACGGGGTTCATACAAAATCCCCCATGGTCCTTTCGCGCTGGCAGCCATTGACACGTTAACTCAATTGGCAGAGCGACGGAGGCGTAAACCCGAGGTCGCAGGTTCGATTCCCGCCTGTGTCGAAATTTTTCTTTCCTTTATTTATTAGTAATAATCCCCACATGTGGTTTTCATGAACAAAAAGATTTAAATTATGTGATAGTTAGGCGTTTCAACATTTGCATTCTATCTGAAAAGGTAGACAAGTGGTGTTCGTGTATCGCTCTGTTACCATGTGTTTTTGGTAATTTTGTCCACCTACGTGAGTTCCTGGTGAGTTGCTCCGTCCTTTGTTATTCGATCTCCCAGATTTGCTGAAGAGGTTTCACTTCTCACTATTTTGTTCAGATCTGAATGCATCCAGTCACTGATAAAAATACGATTCCCTGGCCAAAGGATATCGTATCTAGTGAGTATTTCCTTGATTCTTTTGTATTCCGCGAATATCTTCATCAGATGATTTCTGATTCAACGCGTGCACCGCATGCACATCAAAGTTTTGTTTCAACCGAGATCACTTTTACATTGTCCAAAATTCCACCGATTCACAACATAAACAATCAAATATATTCACTGCCCCTTTCTATTATTATCACAATACTCAAACTTTATACAAAATTAATTACAATACAAAATCCACCATCAAAATTCAAGACGAGTCATGTTACCATCCATCAATCCATCTATCAATCACAGACTCAATATATAGAATATGCTTAAGCCGCGCGTACTGCCAGAAAACAAGTACTTCATAATCTGACGCGAACATACCCCCGCCCCGGGCCGCTACAATCGGTCCGCTTTAATCAATCAGGAGTCGGGATAGAGTTGCGACCGCTCTTTTCAAAATTGAATCACCCACCAGGACCTCAACAACTCTAGGAGTACCATCTGACCCGGAAACAACTTAAGAATACGCCCCCTGCGCCACAGTAAGGGCGGAAGGTTAGTATCTTTCACTAAAACAAGGTCACCAACAGCTGGTGGATTCATCTTATCAGTCCACTTAACCCGTTGCTGGAGTATATGCAAATATTCTAGAGACCAACGATGCCGGAAAGTCTGAGTCATCCTCTGGAGGGCTTCAAATCACGAAACTCTGTTCGGGCTACAATCAACAAGAGGGTACTCAGGCAAGGCGTTAAGTGGTTGTCCTATCAAGAAATGTCCTGGAGTCAACACCTCCAAGTCATTTAGATCCGTAGAGAGCGGGCACAAAGGCCGTGAATTGAGGACTGCCTGAATTTTAGAAAATACAGTATCAAGTTCCTCATAAGTAAGTACAGTTTCACCAATTACGCGACGCAAATGAGTTTTAGCGACCTTAACAACACTTTCAAAAATGCCACCCCAATGTGGGCAGGAAGGTGGGTCAAACAGCCATTTAATACCCTGGCGGGATAAACTAGTACCAATGTCCTTCTTGCTGGACTCAAGAAAATCAACAACTTCTCGAAGATAGTTGTTGGCATCCTTAAAATTTGTTCCACAATCGGAACGCATGAGCGTTGGCAATCCTCGACGGGAAAAGAAGCGGACAAAGGCAGCAATGAAGGTTTCAGTGCTCAATGACGATACTATTTCTAAATCAACAGCCTTCGTAGACAAACAAACAAAAACACAAAGATAAGCTTTTTCAATACGCGCAGAACGAAGGCGCGAAGTTTTTAATTTAAAGGGGCCCGCAATCCGTTCCGACGCCGGCAAACGGACGAGTAACTGTTACACGATCAGCTGGCAAATCTCCCATGAGGGGCTGCATTGTAGGAGCTTTCAAACGATATCATGGGATACAACGAAATATGATGCTACAAATAACTCGACGCGCGGCTAGAATCCAAAATTCTCTCTGTAGCGTCGCCAACACGGTAGAGCATCCAGCGTGGCATGAACGGATGTGGCGATCGCGCACCAAAAGCTCGACCAAAGGACCACGTTTTGGCAATAAGAGAGGGTGCCGGACTCCAACGGGTAAATCTGACATACGCAGCCGTCCCCCGACTCGGAGCAGGCCAGAGTCATCAAGAAAGGGATTCAGACGGCTTATGGCACCCTTCAACTTGGTTCGACCAACTCGCAATGTATCAATTTCATTTTTGAAGTTGCTTTGTTGCACAATGCGGAACAAGCATAGCAACGCATCCTGACGCTCCTCGGGTGAAAAGAGGGCGGCGTTGCGTCTCTGATTGGGGTGACGACAATTCCAAATAAAGCGTTTAATCCAACCGCTTACACCGAGCAATTTATTCAACGAGCTATAATGAGAGATAAGAAAGTCCGCATCTAACTCAGGCTCAATTTCAAGAGCTGCAATCCTTAAGTTTGGGACGGAATTCAACACGAGTGGAGATGTTGGAGGCCACTCACTCGGCCGACACTTCAACCAATCCGGACCCCACCAAAGCTTATGTTGAAGGAGAGCTGGAGCGCTGCAACCGCGAGCTGGATTCAATTCTCGAGGAACATGTCTCCATAACAACGGGGTCTCACAATTCTGGATTTGAGAGATACGGATGGCTACAAAAACTTCTAACGTGTGAGCTGGCATTTTTAGCCAGGACAAAACAATCTCACTGTCAGTCCATGCATAACAATCACGAATATCCATATCTCCTTTCAACAAACCTACAACATGGTGCATCAATTAAGTAACTAAGACTGCACCAGACAACTCTAATTTTGGGATAGTTAACCTTGGTCTTAGACATGACCAGGTGTATAGACACAACACCCTTGGAGTCTTCTACTCTCAAGAACACGGCTGCAGCATACCCACTTTCAGATGCATCACAAAACCCGTGCAAAGTCAAGGAACATTTTCGAGAAGGAAGGAAACGCCCGGGGCAACTTGAACTGATCAATTTTCGGGAGAGTGGCAAAGCAGGATGTCCACTCCTGTAACAAATCTCCGACAATGGGTTGATCCCATGTGAGCTGAGCTGTCCACAACTTCTGCATAAAACACTTTGCCCAAAAAACAACTGGAGCGATCCATCCATTCGGATCAAATGTCTTCGCTACGGTTGACAAAACTTGACGTTTCGTCCAGACCGGGGGAGAGCTCAAATCAACCCGGTATGTGAATACATCATCTACTGGATTATATTGAACACCAAGGACAGACAATGATTAGTGTTCTCTGAATTTTCAAAAATGTGAGGATCCTGTTGGTGCTCTTTAGGCAATCCAGACAATAAGGCAGGTGAGTTAGATAACCATTTACGAAGTTCATAACCTGCCGATTTCAAAATGACAATCAATTCATCTCTCAGCGTAATCGCCGAGGCCTCTTTATCGGCACCAGTGCAGATATCTACGTACACATCCTGTTCCAAAATAGAGGCGGCGCGAGGAAATGTCAAATGCTCGCGTTCAGCTAACTCTAACAGGCTCCGAATAGCAACAAAAGGACTCGAGCTCAAACCATAGGTGTTGGTATTCAACTCAAACACCTGGATCGGCTCTTCAGGACTATCTCGCCACAAAATAAGTTGATATCGACGATCCTCAGGGGAGATGACAGTAACCCTAAACATCATGTGGATATTGGCAACAAACACCACCTGGTGATGCCGGAAACTTGTGAGGACTTCAGATATGTCCTTATTTAATTTGGGACCCGAATGTATTTTTTTTTTATTTATTTATTTGCTGAAAAAACAGGTTGCTAACAACAAGATAACAAATTCAATCTATACATTTCATAGCAACATGCGCATTGTAGAACCTAAAAACTTTTGAGTCAACATGCCTATGATTTTGTGAACATTAATTTAATTTTAAATTCAAAGTGACTTAAATGGACTACCAAAAGAACAAAAACTTAATCTTAATAAAAAGGAACCAAAATAGGAACTAAAATAAAAAACAAATAAAAAAAAGACCCTAACAACTACAATTATAATTTCATATCTTTGATTTTACTAACATTACCATCAAAAATGTCCAGGTCAGCTCTAAGTCTATTGCATGTGTTCTGTATACGAGTAAGGGGAGCGTGTAAGCCTAGGTTTGTGCGACAAATATTCGCTTTGAATGGTAACCGGTTTTCCAGTCTAGTTGTAATTAGAGGAACATTTACATGGATTTTTTGCAGTAAATCATACATTTAGAAACAAACATTCATTTAGAGACACACCATTAGAGGTGGGCGCAGAACCGTCAAACACGACTCGGATCTTTCCAGTAGGGGTCTTCAACACAGCGTGATGCGGCAGAAAATAGTGCTCACAAGTGCGCCAATTTATTTTTGACAATGACATATGTCCCAAATCATAATACTCTCGCATAAATGAGGTATACTTTTCCTTAAAGATAGGATCTCGATTCATTCGCCGTTCCATCGAAAACTACCTCTTCTCAGCCAGTGGCCGAGAACTACCAAGAGGGGAACGTTAAGCGAGAAAAGGCAGCCGAGTGAGAAGTTGACCAGTGCAGAGGCGACCAGTATTATTCTGGTAGAACAATTCACACTCTTGGTTCACTGGGTCTTCAAATTTCTGTGTTGGTGGCTCTTTGATCTCCCAGAATTGCTGAAGAGTTTTCGAGAGTGACAAACCTATACCAACACTATGTTCAACCGGCACCTTACTGGATAGGACTGGTCCAAAAATAACAAAACCAAAAACGGTAGGCACTGCTACCAACCCATTGGACTGTAAGGGCTGAGGCCCTCCAGTCAAAAAAGTGCCTATAACATCAGAACCCAACAACAAATCTACTGAACCAGGGGTAAAATAGGTAGGATCCGCCAACTTCAAACCTTTTGTCAAAACAGGGCAAATCAACTTTAAATAAACCTGGGTTGCACCGGACCCAAAATGGTATCAACAACAATTCCCAAGAACGACACAATTGGAACCAGGGGATCCTGAGGCGAGACCGAGACACTGACACGGGAGAATTTCCTGCACCCCTGACAAAAGTTTCACAATTTTTCAATGATACGCACCACCAACCAACTTGACAAGATACAACCTTGGGACCCCGAATCCAAAATGGCTCGAACATCCATATGATGACCATTGGGGGCCCGCCCACACTCTAACAACTGCTGTCGGCAACAATACGGTTTCCCGGCGGACAGCAGGGATTGGTGGGAGGGCAGCAAGTACCTATTCGGTACGTCGAGGGGGAGAAAACTCACCCCTGGACACGTCGGTAAGGTTACGACATGGGTGTGGCTCCCAGCTCTCGTACTGGTAACGACGAGACGAGTGAGCAGCAACAAATGGCGTATGACGACGCCCATAACCGTAAGTCCGGTTATTTGACCGGGGCTGCTCCATCAAGGGGGGAGAGAACCTATCGGCGGCCGTGTAATATCGAGGCGGTTCCTGTGAACGATCCATTTTACCCCCGCCCGTGGGGGATCGACGCAAAACCCTCTCGCAACGAATATCAGTCGCAGCATGGTGGAGGGGGGCTTGATGAGGAGGGGGGAAGACTATTGGGGGGGAACGCACAACCTCTACATCATCACGACCACTACGGTTCGCACATAGAATCGGATGATGAGCTCCCCGACAAAACCTTCGAGGTCTGCTCTGCTGACACTCACGCTGAAGATGGTCACCAAGACATAACACCACCTTCGGTCAGCAGCAATAGTTCGGCGACCCTGGACTCGCATCTCCAAAAAACGCTTGCAGGCTGTTACTGCATGTCCAGGCTCCTTGCAATGCCGACAAACAACAGGGGGTCCATTTCGCCCCATGGCCATATAAACTCGGTTATCTCTCCGTTCGGTCAAACGTGGCTGATTCACACGCCGAGACTTCGGTTCCACACGAACCGGCTGACTAGGAGAAAGTACACCTGAAATGTCTCCCACCCCGCACTCATCTTCAAGAAAAAGCAATAAGTCCGAAAAGAGAGGAAGATGAGAGGCACTATCACCTTCAAATTTGTGTTCGAAGCGAACCTTCAACTCGGGTGGAAGTTTCTCTAGCACAATATGTAATAATAAATAGGACCAGGAATCTATAGGTAGGTCCAGGATCTTCAATGCATTCAAAGAAACCAGCATTGGATTCAACAAGTCCACCCGCAACCGACTCAGGTTAGAAATCCTGGGCAAGGTGAGAATCCGACCAACATGCTGGTCCGCAAGCCGTCTTACATTGTGGTACCTTCGGGTCAGAAGTTCCACAGCAGTGGGATAACTGTCATCAGTCACACTGAGATGACTCATCATGTCCAAAGCCTCATCCCGCAGGGATGAACGAAGTAGGCCAATTTCTGAGCTAGCGACAAATCTTACCTCCGATCCACCAGGCTTTGGAACATGTTCCAAAAACTAAGCCACTCAGTGAGATCTCCACCAAACTTCGGCAAATCCAAAGTAGGCAGTCTACCCAATAACGCTGGAGAAGTTGGTTCAAGTTTGGTATCCAAATCTGGAGAAGTGGTCGACCCCGCTTTGTGTGTGAGAGCCGCCTGAACCAATTGATCAGCCAGCTCATCACACTGATCCAAATCACCCACAATTTCAGTTTCCACATCAGATGGAACCACACCGGTGCTGGCCAATTCATAATAACAGGCAGTAAGATTCTCTAAACGCTCCCGTTTAGCAAGTCTTATCGGCTTATTCCGATTATCCACCCTAAAAAATCCTCCCTAAGTCGGATATTCGGAAACGCATGTCCGATTATCCACCCTGAACGGGGTGGATAATCGGAATTCATAATAAAATGTTTCTTCCGATTTTTTACCCCAAGTACAGTCATTCACAGAAACATACTCAAAACCTGGTCCAAGAAACTTCAACAGAGATATACATACCTACTTTCCTACTTACAGTCTGAATAAAATTATCCTGGTGGAAAGTTTTAATTTAATATTTATTGTTAAACGAAAAACTTAAGTAATCTTTAAAAAATATAAAAAATTGCAGGTAAGCACCTGTAGATTTGGGTGAAAACCATTTAAATTGACTGTTGTGACAAATGAAACCATAACAAGAAAGAAACTCGTAACAAAAAATAACAAAATTAAAACTTAGGGTCTTTTCACCACTGACACACAATAAATAATAATTTACATGTTCCTGTAAAGGACTGTACGTAGGCAGGGTAGAAAATCGGAAGAAACATTTTATTATGAATTCCGATTATCCACCCCGTTCAGGGTGGATAATCGGACATGCGTTTCCGAATATCCGACTTAGGGAGGATTTTTTAGGGTGGATAATCGGAATAAGCCGTCTTATCTCAGCCCTTATCAAACCTATCCAACAAAGCAGCGATTCGTTCTGGTCGACCCACCAATGCAGTAGCTGAAGTTAACCAACGCAATACTGTCCTTACTTCCCCAACAATCTTAGTTGCAGAAGTCATGGTGCGACAGATACAATAATACTACAATAATAATTAAAACAAAGATATAATATATAATTATTTATATTAAACATCTGTAGGTGTACACTTAAAATTAACACAAAAAACTGTAATTCTAAAATATACCTTAGCGAAATAAAAATCTTGTAAGTATTAAAATAACTAATATTAACTTGTATCACTATCTTCATCAAACATTTCTACACTGACACTGTCATGAAATTTGTTATTTCTTTTCCATAGTTTTTTCATAGGTGAAGTAAATTTTCCATAAGTAGCTGGCAGCTCTTTTTCTTCCTTTAAAATTTTCTTCCTAAAAAAAGCCAATCGCAAGATAATGGTGGACCAACATACATACATACAAGTGAAACACAGAACCTCCTTTCTTTTAGAGTCGGTTAAACTACTAAACCCATCTCCTAAATACAATACAAATACAAAAAAATACAAAAATCTTTATTCAGTTTCATGGTTTTTTTACAAAACTATAAGGTTGGAGCCCCCTTTTAAGTAAATAAATACCTGTGCCAGGGGACCCCGCTCCTCCGATTGCAAGTAATACAATATCGATGAAACTACATATCCGATACATTTGAATTTTAATTATTGTTGAGTAATATAATATATCATATTTTTATATATTTTTTTATATTAATTATTGATAAAGCTATATAATCCAAAAACATTGTTTTTATTTTGTATTCAAAATAATATCAAAATTTAAATATTAATACATTAAATTATTCAATCAAACCTTTAATTATTTATTTTTTACAATTATTTATGCATGCAACATTCCAAAAGAAGACTAAAACTATTTATTCTTAGGTTTACATTTTAAGTAACTTTTCACATCCACAGTTATATTTGCAATTGCAACATAAGATTTTTTCTCTAATGTAAGAGTAAAAGTTGATCTTAAATAATATCAAAAAGAAAAATAAATGAAATTGACAAATTTAAATAAATTAATTATTTACATATTATATTTAATAGAATTGTAATAATAAACAATACACATTATTTGTTTACTATTTAACTTAATTTTTATTCTTGAACAATTGCTCAGTGCAGTCGTAAGTTTGTTTTACTAGCCAGTCGATTACTATTTTCTTACATTCATTAATAGATTTAGGGAGAATGTTCAGTTCCTTATTAATTGTGTTGTACAAGTGTGCTGACTGCCAGGAATATTGCCTGCCTGCATATGCGGTTCTTACTAGATCTACTTTTATAGCCATCTTTGCCTTTCTGGTGGTAGTTGTCTGTGGAGTATAAGGAATATTTCTATGAACACGCAAAATGCATCTCAGAATATATAGTCGTCTAACCGATAGTAGCCTGCAGAGGGCATAAAGATCATTAGTAGGGAATCGATATGGTTTAGAGTACATAACTTTCAGTAATGAACGTTGTGCCCTCTCTATTTCTAGGAATTTGACTTTCGTAGCTCCTCCCCAAGCCGTAATACAGTAACTAATGACTGATTGGGCAAGCGCAGTATAAATCTGGGTAATAAGGGATTGTGACGCAACTTGGCGAAGAGATTTAAATATCCACATTAACTTTCTAACCCTTTCCATCACCATGTCTATATGAGAATGCCATGTTAGACGTTGGTCAATAATAATCCCCAAATATTTAGTTGTTTTTACTCTGTTAATAGTATCGCAGTGGCAACTAGGTACAAATGGTCATAATAACATGAATGTATTTTCAATTTAAAACTGTTATCAGGTTGTGAGCTGTTATAATTAGTAAAACACATATAATTCGTTTTGTTTGTGTTTAACGAAAGGCAATTTTGAGTTAGCCACCTTGTCACCCTTGCCAGAGTATGCTCAGTGGAATTTTTCAACGCTGCTCAGTTATCTCCGTGTAAGACTAAAGCAGTATCATCTGCATACGAGAAAACTTGTCCATCAACTATGTTCATATTACAAAGGGTGTTAATGTAAATCAAGAATAAGGTGGGGCCCAGGACTGAACCTTGGGGCACTCCATAGGTGATTCCTGATTCCTGACTAATGCAGTCTCCAATCTTTACGCACTGTACCCTATTTTCAAGATAGTCTGTAAACAACCTTAGTGAGACATCTCTAATGCCAATGTCTTCAAGTTTTTGAAGGAGAATAGGAAGCGATACAGTATCGAATGCTTTTTTTATGTCCAAAAAGATGGTAAGACATTTTTTCTTTTTGTCAACCTGTTTTGAAATATATGAACTTAATTCTATTACTGCATCTTCCGTGGACAATCCTTGTCTAAACCCAAATTGGTGATTCGAAATCAAATTATATTTATTCAAATAGTTAGCCAGCCTTAATGAAATTATTTTTTCAAAAATTTTAGAGACTACTGGTAGGATAGAAATTGGACGATAGCTACATGGGTCACCCTTGTCACCACCCTTGTAGATTGGGATTATGACTGAGCGCTTTAAGGGCTTTGGAAAAATGCCCAGCGTGAAACATTCATTAACTAGATTTCACAGAATGGGAGCCAGCAAACCACTTGCCATTTTAATAAATTTGACGGGAATTCCGTCCCAACCAACAACGTAAATGTAACAGATACTTTTCTGAAAACAGCATCCAAATAGCTTGAGCCAAACGCGAGATAATCGCGGACCAACAGACATACATACAGGTCAAACACAGAACCTCCTTTCTTTTTTGAGTCGGGTAAAGCACTGAATCCTTCTCCTAAATGTAACAAATACTTTTCTGAAAACCGCATCCAAATAGCTTAAGCCAAACGCGAGATAATCGCGGACAATTATACATACATATGTAGAGGTTATATGCGTATAGCCTCTAACGGATAAAGTTTTTAAGTAACAGAATAGAGATAGATTAGAAAAGCAGAATTAGAAATAAAGCGAAGAATTAAGTAACGAAAATTATAATTAACAGAATAAATAAATTAGTAACAAAGAAGCAAGCACTCGCGAATTATATAAAAGATAGCTAATTGCGCGCGGTAGTTCAAGCGAATATTCGTAAGCCGACTGACTACGTGACTCTCCACTCCAAGCATACGATCGCTGCGGCCGTTACCACTCTTCCAAACCAGTTTTCGGCAGCAACAGCGTCGGACGAGAGCGGTGGGGAAGCTCGAGTAGCGGGCGCGGGGCGGCGCTCTAGCGCGGCCAGCGCGCGGCGTTTACCAGTAACTTGTCGCCCGTTATTTATATTGAAGGGTGGGTAGAGCGACTATAAGTTGCGATAGTACGCCACATTACTCCCCGGCTAGACCGTAACTACGGTCGATAGAAATGAGTTTGTCGTATTACTCGGCCACTTCTCGTAGTTTGCTTGGGTGTAGAAGTAGAATTATAAGTAGTCGGAGTATCTCTTGTGGTGAAGGCTGGTTTCAATCTATCAATTGTTATGTTGTCTGATTTGCCTTGTATGTCAATTGTATAGTATTTTGGATACCTCTTCATCACTTTATAGGGTCCGGCGTATGGAGTTTCAAAGGAACTGCGTACTCGGTCTTTTCGTATGAAAACATGCGTACAGTCGTGTAGAGCTTTCGGAATATAGAATGGCGAGTTGCTGTGCCAAGAGGTAGGTTTAGGCGTCAGCTTTGCCATGTGAGCTCGAAGACGAGTTGCATATTCAGTTATGTCTTCGACTGTGTAATCCTCTCTCGGTGATAAGAATTGTCCGGGCAGGCAGAGAGGTTCACCGTAGACTAATTCAGCTGATGATGATTGTAAATCTTCTTTCCGTGAGCTTCGCATACCAAGTAGAACAATGGGTAGAGACTCGGTCCAACGTGGATTGTCATGACACATGATAGCAGCTTTTAGTTGTCTATGAAGTCGCTCGATGATGCCGTTCGCTGATGGGTGGTAGGAAGTAGTGCGATAATGATGTGCTCCGACGAGGTTAGTCAGCGTGTTGAATAGGCGGCTCTCGAACTGTCGGCCGCGGTCCGTGGTCACGCGGGCGGGGCAGCCGAACCGGGCTATCCAGCCAGAGACGAGGGCAACTGCGCACGTCTCAGCACTCATGTCTTTCATAGGGATCACCTCAGGCCATCGAGTGTAGCGGTCGATGATGGTAAGACAATATCTGTAATCATTAGAAATAGTTAGAGGTCCTACGATATCAAGGTGTATGTGAGAGAACCTTGATGATGGAGTGAGGAAAGGGGAAAGGGGGGAAATTGTATGTCGGGAAACTTTACTCTTTTGGCATGATATACATTGCCGAGCCCACTCTCTACAGTCCTTACGAATCCCTGGCCATACAAATCTCTGTGTCACCAGTCGTACAAAAACGTGACATGAGCGAGTGTATTCGTACAAAAACGGCGATAGGCCTGCCCCCTATCACGTGAGTACACTGTCTAAGCAAAACGTGGGTACCTTCTCTGGAAACTAGATGGCGCTTGCCATGTGAGTTCAGGAGTATTGGTACCTCTGCCAACCCCTTCGGGGATAAACGGCGTGAACGTTTATGTTATGTTATTACACCTATAATTTCATAAATATAAGTTAAAGATAAGATAAACACAAATTAATGATACGATAAACAAATAAGTTGAAGATTCATATTTACCAAAAATATATGCAAAAACTATTGCAGAAAGCCATTATATAATAGAACACTTACTTAGCTATCGTTTTCACACTTATCTCATTCATAAAGGCCACAAAAAACCAAAGATATTTGCAAAAAACCGCACTAAGAAACTTTTATTGCCGCGCAAAAAAACGATCAACAAACTTTGAATGCTTGGCAATAAAAAAAAAGTAAGTAAAGCATACAACAAAAGTAACTCATTCATTTCCCTGTTTTATCACAGAGTATATTAAATAGGCTGAGTTGTATCTCAGAGTAGCCAAACTATTAAAAATAACGTAAAAAGTATACTCCGCGCGCGTCCAAGTACACTTCCAAGTACCTGCCGGTTGCCGCCAAAATTTCCTATGTCCGCACTTGCGGTTTTTTGAGCTACCGGTTGCCGCCAGCTCGACAACGCAAGGGTTATAATTTTCGTTACTTAATTCTTCGCTTTATTTCTAATTCTGCTTTTCTAATCTATCTCTATTCTTTTACTTGAGAACTTTATCCGTTAGAGGCTATACGCATATAACCTCTACATTGGTGACCACCGACTTTTGAGTGACGCATTAGTGTTAGTTTTCGAGATAGTTACTAAGTGCTAAAGACTATGAGTGAACCAGCGCCAACCATGGAGAGTAAAGAGGAGTTGTTTCGTGTCGGAGTGCGCGTGCCGCCTTTTTCCCCTGAGGAGCCGGATATGTGGTTCGCTCAGATCGAATCTCAGTTCGCGCTATCTAAGATTACTTCGGATGAGACGAAATTCCACTACGTGAGCGCAAACCTCGATCCTCAATATGCGAAAGAAGTGAAAGATATAATTATTAACTCACCCACAACCAACAAATTTTTGAAATTAAAAACGGAATTAATTAAACGTCTTTCCGCTTCGAACGAAAAGAAGGTGAAGCAGTTATTGATGCACGAGAAATTGGGAGATAGAAAGCCATCGCAATTTCTTCGTCATTTATCTAATTTGGCTGGGCCAGCTGTTCCGTCGGAATTTATTGCTACCCTATGGTCGAGCCGACTACCTCAGAACATCCAAACTGTTATAGCCCTACAGATGGATTTGTCCCTTGAGATGTTAGGAGAGTTAGCTGATAAAGTGCATGAGATAGCTCCTCCATCTATTCAGGTAGCCAGCTGCTCTACTTCTAACTACGACGTTAGCAAAGAAAGAAGTGAGCTCAGACAGCAAGTAAGTCTCTTAACTGGTCAGTTGAGCCGGTTAGGTCGATCAATATCTAAACCACGAAATGGTCAACGAACCCGGTCCCGGAGCCGATCTAAACCTAGACAACCGCCAAACAATCATCCGCATTGTTTTTATCATTTTACGTACGGCGAGAAGGCGCGAAAGTGTCGGCAGCCGTGCAGCTATAATGCGGGAAACTAGGCGGGCGGTTGAATGTAGCGGCCACCGACTGCCCTTCTTATACAGCCCGTTTATTTATAACAGATCGCACAACCAAAATGCAATTTTTAGTTGATACCGGATCGGACTTGTGTGTTTTTCCGCGATCTTCCGTCAGAACGCCGTGCAGCAAGACAAAATATGACCTAACCGCCGCCAACAACTCAGTTATACATACATATAAACTTCGGTTTACGAAGAGATTTCGTATGGAATTTCACTATAGCCGATGTTACTAAACCTATAATAAAGTTGTACTTAGTCATGTGACAACATGACTAAGTACAACTCAGCCATGTGGGTTTCCTCACGATGTTTTCCCTCACCGTTAGCAACCATGATGAATTAACCACACATATGACTTTAGAAAAGACAAATTGGTGTAGGCCCGTCCCAGGATTGGAACTCACGCCCTTCTGTTTTTCGGGCGGGTGTTCTACCCACTGGACTATCATGTCGCGTAGGTGTAATATAGTACTATATTAGTTATACAAATCAGTAGATTATTTATTGCTCATTCTATTGATACTAAACACTAATATAGCTGCCATACAAAAGTAAATGGTAATTTGAAGTGTTCCGACACTTGTAATTCGATCCGCAAAACTACCCAATTAGTCGCTGCCGCGGCCGGCAGCAAGCACTCGCGAATTATATAAAAGATAGCTAATTGCGCGCGGTAGTTCAAGCGAATATTCGTAAGCCGACTGACTACGTGACTCTCCACTCCAAGCATACGATCGCTGCGGCCGTTACCACTCTTCCCAACCAGTTTTCGGCAGCAACAGCGTCGGACGAGAGCGGTGGGGAAGCTCGAGTAGCGGGCGCGGGGCGGCGCTCTAGCGTGGCCAGCGCGCGGCGTTTACCAGTAACTTGTCGCCCGTTATTTATATTGAGTGGTGGGTAGAGCGACTATAAGTTGCGATAGTACGCCACACATACATACAAACAACTGAGAACCTCCTTTTTTGAAGTCGGTTAAAATTTCGTATTCCTAGTACAAACGTGATTTTCTATAATAGTACGGAACCGCAACCGATTCCGCAAGGAACCCTTCGTACGCGAGCCGGTCCGCACTTGGCGGGTTTTTTCTATTTATAAGTTTAGATTACGCGTCATACGTCGCGCGGCGGACGGGAGGAGGAAAATGTTTTATAAAAAGAGGCAACTTTGAGGCTTTTTTCTATCAAGCAAAGTTCATCTGATTGTGTAACCGTAAATAAATCGCACTTTGCAAGATCCTCAACTAAAACATTATATAAACAGAATTTTCCGTAGATTATTTACTGATGCAATATCGGTTTTAAAAACAGCATTTGCGGTACCAGGGGCCCTTAAACGTGTGAAAGAAATAAAGGATAGAAGAATTTCGCGCTGGCAGCCATTGACACGGTAGCTCAATTGGTAGAGCGACGGGGGCGTATACCCGAGGTCGCGGGTTCGATTCCCGCCTGTGTCGAAATTTTTCTTTCCTTTATTTATTCTTTATTTATTAGTAATAAAGTAGCAACTGTCATACCATTTTGGGATCCTTATTAATTGCCCTAACCTTTCTTTTCAGGAAAATGAGTTGAAATTGAACGAGACAGTAAAATTCTCTCTTGATCTTCGAATGATTTGTCATTTTCTTTCAAAGTTTGAGCAATTGAGTAAAAGTTTTAGACTACTATCTACAGGAGCAATACTCAGGGTTACGAAACAATACAAAAACAACAAAAAAGTGGAAATTTATAGAAATGGGAAGGAAAAACGCATCACAGGGTGTTACTATTTCCGTTTTTTTTTTGGATGGTCATAATTTCAAAATATAAGACATGTAGGGTTACTGTTATGCAGGTAATAGACAAGTGAAAACAGCAATGTAGTTCCACCAGATATTTATTACATACATACATACATATACTCACGCCATTAGTTCCCATTGGGGTAGGCAGAGACTATTGATCGCCACTTCGCACGATCCTGACAAACCTCTCTAGCTTCGTTTACATCCATCAATCTTTTCATACATGCTCTTTTATTCTTCATACTTCGGACGCCAGCCTTTTTGAGCACACTCTCAATTTGGTCCAAGTGTGTTCTCCGTGGTCGTCCTCTACTAACATTACCATCCACACTAGCTCTATAGATCCCTTTTACCAATTTTCTATCATCCATCCTCTCTATGTGCCCAAACCATCTCAACATTCCTTTTTCTATCTTTCTTACAATATCATCTTTCACACCACACTTTTCACGAATAACACTATTTCTCACTCGGTCACATAATCTAACATTACAAATTTTTCTGAGGGACCTCATCTCTACTGCATTCACTCTGCTCTCATGCTTCTTCTGCCACACCCAACATTCGCTTCCATACATAAGCGTAGGAACAAGAACAGCATCATGCACAGCCATTCGGGCCTTTTCAGACACCGATTGACAGGTCATTAGGCTATTCATTGCTCCATTTACCGCATTACCCTTTTTCACTCTTCTTTCAATATCTTCATCACATTTTCCATCCCTTGTAAACAAACTTCCCAGATATACAAACTCCTTCACCTGTTCCACATCCTTACCATCAATCGCAATCACGCATTTTGTCACATCTTCCTGTCTCTCAAAAACCATCGTTTTGGTCTTATCCACATTCACCCTCATTCCCTTTCTTACAAAAGACTCACATGCAATATTCATCATCTCTTGCAACTCTTCTGCCGACGATGCAAGTAGCACTTGATCGTCAGCATACAAGAGGCATTTAATGATGAAACCACTCATTCTTAGTCCATAATCACTTTCACGCAACTCTGTCAAACAGTCATCCATGAACAAATTGAAGAGCCACGGAGAAGCTACACATCCCTGTCGGACACCCCTAGAGATTCCGAACCAGTCAGTGTTTTCCCCGTTTACTCTTACACATGCACTAGAATCCTCATAGAGTGATACTAATGCACGTATAAGTTGACTCCCCAAACCGAACTTGGATAACACCTCCCATAAACACTTTCTTACCACCCTATCATACGCCTTCTCTAAATCAATGAAGGAGCAATACACATTTATTCACTTCCAAAAATAATTAAATATTACAATGCAACCTTATGGTAAGCCTAGCTACGTAAAAGAATACTGTATGTATCAGAGTGGACTGCGGGGCTATCTCACTCCTAATCATAGACCGTACTTGAGGACTGCGTGGCTATCTCTCAAGTTAGTCGCTAGCTAAGTGTATTAAATGGTGAGCCTTTGGCCCTTATATACTGTATCCCGCCGTAGTGCCGTGTGCTAATTCATAGATGAGACAGATAGTCGCTGTGTGAGCGAGACAGGATGCAGGTCCGCGCGGCGTGAAACAGATAGTGTGTGTGCGAGCGAGAAAGTATTCGAGCCCGCGCGCTTTTGTTGATATCTTCGTTACAGTCTCCCCCTCTGGTTCTCGTTAGCGTCCCGGTAGAGGACCAGCAACAGTAGCTGTAATTGCTTTTTTCGGTCTTCCTCGACGTCGTCTTATCGGTATGACTGGATCAGGAACTGGAGTGTAATTATCTCTTTTAGTAAATTTTACTAGGGCTGACGTATGGTATTTTCCAATAGGTTTGTTTGGTTCATTGATATTTGTGACTTCGTAAATACTAGAGCCATATTTCTTGAAAATCTTATAAGGTCCATCTCGCCGTGGTGCCAATTTTCCAGAGAAGTTTTTGTTTTGGCTGCTGATTGGGTGAGTTTCGACCAGAACCAATTCTCCAATATCGTATCCTGGTCTATTCTTCGTTTTTGATTAGCTCTGTTTCTGTTGTCATCTTGCATTATTTCAACATTAGCTTTTGCCATAGCTAAATCATCTGCCAACTGTTTGAGTTGAGGAGTAATTTCAGGTATAAAATTCTCTGATTGTATGATGCAACTCAACTCATGGGCAATATCATATGGTGTTCTTAGTTTTCTTCCAAATGTTAGGTATGCTGCAGAAAATCCAGTGCTTTCACTATATGAAGAGTTCATTGCAAATCGTGTGGCAGATAGTGTTTCCGGCCATTTGTTGTGCTTATCTTGAACCATTATAGCGATTTGTGTTTTGAGGTCTCTGTTCTTGCGTTCCACTATATTCGGTTCAGGGTGGTAAACGGGACTTAAGATATGTTTTATATCTAGGCAGAATGTAAGTTGTTGCATTACTGCTGAGATAAATTGAGTTCCATTATCGCTGCTCAATCTGCGAGGCAGGCCGTACCGCAGAAATACTTCATTTAGTAAGGTCATTGCACATTGTTCAGCTGTTGCTACCTTCAATGCGAATAATTCTACCCATCTTGATGCTGTATCTCCAATAATAAATATCCATTTTTCACCTTTAGATCCTTCAGGAAATGGACCGAATAAGTCAATTGAAAGGACTTCGAATCTTTGATTGTTTGCTGTTGATTGGTACAGTCCAGCTGGTTTTTTATTTGTGGGTTTGTATTTTTGACATTCAGAGCAAGATTTCACGTATTTTATTACGTCTTTTCTTAATCCTTTCCAGAAAAACCTATTTACAATCCGTTTGATAGTGCGTTCTACTCCAAAATGTCCAGCAGTAGGTGAATCATGAAATGCTTCCAGAAAATTATTTACTTCATGTTTTGGGACAACCAATTTTGCATTATCATCGTCTTGTTCTTCAGTAAAGCGATAAAGTACTCCATGGTGAAGTAAGTATCCTCTCTTTGACCATTGTATGTATTCTTCGCTTTCTATTTTGTCTTCTAAAGCTTTAATTATCCTCAACAGTTCCTCATCTTTCTCTTGTTCTATGCGGATATTCATTTCTCCACGTTGTGGTAAGTTCATTTCTACATGGGCTATCTGGCATGTTTCTTCCTGTTCGGTGCATGGTGGTCGTGACAGACTATCAGCAACTAAATTTGTTCGTCCTGGTGTATGCTTTATTTCGAAATCATACGGTTGAAGTTGTAGGGCCCATCGAGCAAGTCTTTTCCATATCAACAATCTTATTGATCCTCGTGTTTTTCATAACAACACGAGGATCAATAAGACTTGTATCATCAATTTCACGAGGTACACGAGGACGTGTCAAAGATGGAGGTGAATCCATTTTGATTTTGTTCCATTTTCGTTTCTTCTCCGGAGGGGAATCAGGTGGAGTGTCAGGCATTGGAGATAAAATTTTCAGTTCTCTTGACCAAGTTAGAAATTCAGATAACGATGTTGTCGGTGATTTTTTATTTGTAAGAAATTCGATGTTATCTGTTCCCGTATTTATGTCACTGCTTTCAATTTCCATGTTAGAGAAATCTATTGTCCTCATAGTCTTACTGTAGCATTCTTTTTCATTTTTCATTTGCACGAACTCAAATTTTATGGCTTCGTTGTCTATGAAGTGCCATAATCTTTGTGGCGAATTAAGGATTATGCCACTGGCCTCCAAAAAATCAATTCCCAGGAGGGTTCTATTATCAGTAGCGCCTGGTATGATGGAAAATGTGATAGGCAAAATTCGACCGCCCATAGAAATTTTTACTGATGTCGATAGTAGGTTGATAACGTTGACCGATCCATCAGCCAGCTTTATTTCCGTTCTTTGCTCGTTAAACAACGCACCATATTTAATTAATAATGTATAGAGCGTTGTTCCTGCAATGCTGGTTCTGGCCGCTGTGTCTATGTATGCATGTCCATTCTGACCTTCAAAGGAAATTTCTATTGTTATAAAATTAAATAGGCTTAGCGGGGCTTCCTTTATTTTTGCAGTGGGCGCAGTTACTCCGAAATACGCCGGGCGCACCACAACCGTCACATGTTATCTGTGGTTTAACATCTGGTTGGGCAGTTGCGCTGCTACTTATTCCCACTTTCTCGATATCAGTTGCCAGATCTGATAATCTCTTGCGACATACTTCTGCAAGGTGATTCTTCCTGCCAAAATAGGAACAGCGCTTTCCGGGTCCTTTCTTAAAAGGGGTTGAGCTCACTACTGATGAAGTTTCTGCAGGTTTTTCAATATTGAGTTTTTGAATATGTCGGGCTTTTTCCAGAAGCTCAGCAAATGATTTAATGTCAGAGCGCGCTATTTTCTTTTTTATGTCTAGGTGAAGTAAACCGTAAATTAGGACTATTTGTTCCTCTTCCTTGTGACGCTTCGCAGGTAATTGTCCCAGTAATAGGCCCTTTTTGTACACAGAAATTCGTCAATGGGCTCATTTTGTTTTTGTGTAGTCGAAAATAGTTCAATATAAATTTCATGGTATTCCCTTTTTGGGGCAAATGCCGAGCGTATAGCTTTGAGTGCTGCAGGCCATTTTGGAATTTCCGATTGCACACCTTACCACCATGTGTTTGCGGCATCTTTTAAGAGTAACGGAAGACCATCCAGTGCATCTTCATCGGATATTTGCTCAATTTTCTTGTAGATACAAATTGTATTGATGAACTCTTCTACTTTATTGTGCTCTCGTTCTCCATAGAATCTTGATGGACATCTTGTAAAATTTTTATTAGTTGATGTTGGTTGCTGCGCAGTTGGTATGCGACTTAACAATTCCGTGAATTGCTCATTGGTAATGTGAACTGCCATCTCGGATTTAATCATCATAAAACCCTTTCTTGTCTATTGCGTTGGGCGCCAATTTGTAGGGTTACTGTTATGCAGGTGATAGACAAGTGAAAACAGCAATGAAGTTCCACCAGATATTTATTCACTTCCAAAAATAATTAAATATTACAATGCAACCTTATGGTAAGCCTAGCTACGTAAAAGAATACTGTATGTATCAGAGTGGACTGCGGGGCTATCTCACTTCTAATCATAGACCGTACTTGAGGACTGCGTGGCTATCTCTCAAGTTAGTCGCTAGCTAAGTGTATTAAATGCTGAGCCTTTGGCCCTTATATACTGTATCCCGCCGTAGTGCCGTGTGCAAATTCATAGATGAGACAGATAGTCGCTGTGTGAGCGAGACAGGATGCAGGTCCACGCGGCGTGAAACAGATAGTGTGTGTGCGAGCGAGAAAGTATTCGAGCCCGCGCGCTTTTGTTGATATCTTCGTTACAGACATAGATTTTTTTTATTATTTTTCTGATAACTGGTAAAATGTGGCCTATCACCCGGCGCTGGCTTGACATCGCGTCCCGGGACACCCTGGGACACCCTGTATTATTTTTATTCAGGATACAGCTAATCGGCGATCAATAGTCTTTGCCTACCCCAATGGGAATAATGGGCGTAAATATAAGCCAGTAAGAAATTACATAGAAACAATTAGGAAACTCATTTTAAATTCCTATTTTACGATCCAATAACATGAACGTACTCTAGTAACGTTTTTATTACCTGCTTAAGGACAAAGCGTTTGCTTGATATCGCAAAAACTAATTTTATTTATCGTGGCATAACCAAGTTGATTGACCTGTACATCTTATTACAAAAACTGAAGTCAGTTATTTCAAAATAGCGATAAACTTTGCTTATGAACGACATACATACATATACTCACGGCAGAAAATACCTAGATTGGGCAGCCAGAGCTTAAGAATAAGAAATTATTCAGATGCTTTTGGACATGAAGTGGGAAAAAGACTGTAATTGTAAAATAATGATTATTGCTAAGGGTAAGCAACCGTGACAGCTCAATGGCTAGAACACCGGTTATCGTGCAATCGACTAGTATTCAAATCCCCGGTCGGGCCTACAACAATTTGTCTTTTCTAAAGATATATGTGTGATAAATTTATCATGGTTGTTAACAGTGAGGGAAAACATCGTGAGGAAACCCACATGGCTGAGTTGTACTTAGTCGTGTGACAGTGTATTCGTACAAAACGGCGATAGGCCTGCCCCCTATCACGTGAGTACACTGTCCATGCAAAACGTGGGTACTCTGAAAACCAGCAGGTGACAAAGTCATGTGATGTTCAGGCGTGAACGTTTATGTTTATGTTATGCTAAAGGTATCCGAACACATCGCAAGATCATAGTTGTGTCATTAGCAAATAAAACTATTTCAAATCTGTCGGAACAGCAAAGATATACTGGCCAGTACACCCTGCTGTGTACCAACTTAGAATTTGTATTTATGTTTAGCTAGAGAAACATTTCGATACCGCGATGTACGATTTTTTATGACGCTGCTAGTATGCGAATGAGTTCGCCGTCTAGCGGTCGCCACAGTACTCCCCTCCTAGTCGATAGACGATATCGAAGAGCTAGGAGGTACCTGTTACCAATAGTAGAGAGGGACTAGTGTGCGAGCGAGTTCGCCGTCTAGTAGTAGAGTTTCGTGTGAGCAGTGAGGCAGAGTAGCGTGCCAGTAGATGCTCGGTAGGGTGAGTAGAGTAGTTTGGTAAGGTAAGCGAGGAGTATAAGATGTGGGTAGATTGAGAAATGTTGTAGAAAGATTCGTCATGTTGTCGTCGGGGGTCACCACTGTGGGAACAGCAAAGATATACTGGCCAGTACACCCTGCTGTGTACCAACTTAGAATTTGTATTTATGTTTAGCTAGAGAAACATTTCGATACCGCGATGTACGATTTTTTATGACGCTGCTAGTATGCGAATGAGTTCGCCGTCTAGCGGTCGCCACAAATCTTTTCTCAACCATGGCTATAAAAAAAAAAATTTGGTCTTATATTCCTGTGGATCATTAATTTTACATTTCGATTTATTTTTGTATTGCATTTAAGAAAAAAACTTCATTATAATTTAAACTATTATATTCACATATTCATTCATATACTCACGTCGCGTCGTTAGTCATTGGGGTAGGCAGAGACTATCGATCGACATTTTGTACAATCATGGCAAACCTCTGGAGCTTCGCCTAAATTCATCAATCTTTTCATACTTGCTCTTTTATTCTTTCCACTTGGGATGCCTGCTTTTTTAAGCACATTATCTAATTATTCTAAATGTGGCTGTGAAAGCCCAAAAAGCAATAAGTTTACAGTGGTTGTAAAAGTACCTAATGACGCAAGGCCCTTTTATATTATATTAGAAAATTGAGCTGATTGATAATTCTCAATCCCCAACCTGCCCCGTAGCATGAGGTGTGTGAGAGCGACTATGTCATGTGACTAGTGAGATACTGACAGATTTTGTTTGAGCAATCAGTCAGTTTCAGTCAGCGCTCTCACAAGCTTCATGCTACTAGTACTGCAATATTTAAGACTGGGCCCTTTTCCCAGGATGCAAAAGTTGTATTCTGTGTTACGCGTTGTTTTACGCATTATTATGAAATCTTGTCCGTTTTGATTAAAATTTATCAAATAATTAAAATTTCAATTTTCTCCTAATTCCGAATTGACTTCCTTATCGTGTTGCTAGTAGTCAAGTAGGGTATAAACATAGCGAAATCTACTTTAGGTCATAAATTTGTTAACCCACCAACAATATGCATGTGTTGTTATTATTTTGCGGAATTTTAATAATCGGGGCACATTCAGTTCGCTGTAAGTTTTCTGTCTTTTACGCTCATCATCATCTAAGAAGATCTCAGATTCTAAAAAACTCAAACTCGACTTAAACGTTCATGCCGAATATTCAGGGTTGACAGAGGTAATAATACTTTTGAACATCATGTGACATTGTCACCTGGTGTTCAGAGTACCCACGTTTTGCTTAGACAGTGTAATCACGTGATAGGGGGAAGGCCTATCGCCGTTTTGTACGAATACACTGTCACATGACTAAGTACAACTTGGCCATGTCGGTTTCCTCTCGATGTTTTCCCTCACCGTTAACAACCATGATAACAAACAAATTAAAAAAATCATAATTCTAAATACTTGACTATTATGGGTTGTAAGAGAGACGTTGTGGTAAGAGCCGCCATAAAACCTGACTGCTCAAGAAGGCAGGCGTTCGAAGTATGAAGAATAAAAGAGCATGTATGAAAAGATTGATGGATGTCGTTACATAACGAAGCTAGAGAGGTTTATTTATTTATTTATTTATTTATTTATTTATTTATTTATTTATTTATTAGGCATGCACACGGTACAACATCATATTGTATTATAATTAACATAAGACGTATACGTTTTATTCAGATGCAGTACCAGAACAGCACATGCACAACATTTCCTATTTAGTATAAATAATAATTAAAAATAAAGATTATATAAATTTTATTCAGTGGAGTTCGTGTGTAAAAATATTTAAAAAGAGAAGCACAAACAAAAATATTATAAATTAATTTAGATAACATTGAAATATTAACAATATAATAATGAAATAAAATTAAATTAAATTGATTTTCTAAAACTAAAGCTTTAGTTATTGTAAATATATTGTTATTGTATTATATTATTTCTTTACATTTGTTACGAAACGTTTGTCAGGATCGTACGAAGTGGCGATCGATAGTCTCTGCCTACCCCAATGGGAACTAAAGTAGTTGACCAGTAGTCGCTAACCTTAAGTTCATTTATTTATAACTAAAAGTCGTCGTAAGCGATCGAAATTTAACGAGTTCTATAAAACTACTATATGAAAAGGCCATAGACATGCCGTAGGCAATGAATAGCTAACAATAATAAACTATTGTAAAAGTCATTATAATGACAAGCGTTGAGAATAAATTATATAATTTGAACAAAAATTAAACTGAGTTGTACTTAGTCATGTGACAGTGTATTCGTACAAAACGGCGATAGGTCTGCCCCCTATCACGTGAGTACACTGTCTAAGCAAAACGTGGGTACCTTCTCTGGAAACTAGATGGCGCTTGCCATGTGAGTTTAGGAGTATTGGTACCTCTGCCAACCCCTTCGGGGATAAACGGCGTGAACGTTTATGTTATGTTTTTTTAAACTACGCAATCGAACCCTATAAAATGGGATCACCTTGGAAGTATATTCAACATAACCGAGAAACAGCTATCGAAATCCCTAGCCTGATAACGGATTAACTTCGTAACATACATACAAAAAAACATACCATCTAATTGTATTCCTACTTTTTACTACGTTTATACATACATACATATACTCACGGCAATAAATCCCTAAAAGGGGTAGCCAGAGCTAAGGAATCAGAAATTGCGTGGGGAAAAGATAGTAAAATAAAGGTTTTTGGTGATGGGTCTCCATCCGCATCGCCCAAAAATCCCTTAAAAAGCCCCAATACCGTTAGTCGCCTCTTACGTACACCCATCGGAAGAAATGGGGTAGTGCTATTCTAAGCCGACACTACACAACAACTACTACTACACTACGTTTATACATACATTTATATTTAATTTGTTGGTGTAACTTGGTTTACGTAACATATAATCGACTTATACTTATTTGTTGTTTGAGTTTAACTAATATGAAAAGCCAATGCAATAATTGGCCTAGACCCCGTTTTTAAAACATACCCTTTTTATATTTTAAATCGATTAAAGATATCAAACTAACCAATTTTGCCTATGGGATGCTTATCTAAAACAATGTCATACGTTTTCTTTATTACGAAAAAGACAGAAAAAGACGGGATGTATTCCATGGACAGGATTATACTAAGTTCATTATAAAAACGGAATGTAATATAATCGAAAATCCAAAACTTTTTTGGTCTTTTGTAAAAAGCAAACAAGCCCGACCGTCCGTACCCAACAGCATTATTTACGGAGATACGGTAGCTGACGGTCCTCAGCAGGTCGCACAATGTTTCTCTAATTATTTTTCAACGTAACGTAACGTTGTCGGTATTTAAATAGCGTAAATACCGACAACAGCCTTTATCACACGGATCTCTTCGTAAATACTATAGATGCCACTGCGAGTACTGTTTTGAAGTATATTATAAACTTAGACATAAACAATGGCAGTGGGTTAGATGGAATACATCCCGTCTTTATTATCCGTTGTTAAAACGAGCTGGCTTTACCTTTGAGTATTTTATTTTCGGGATCTCTCAAAGAAGGAGTCGTTCCGGATATATGGAAAACCGCAAAGATCACCCCGATCTTCAAAAGTGGGTCAAAATCAAACGCAGCGGACTATCGACCCGTCTCTGTGTTGCCTTGTTTTAGCAACCTACTTGAACAAATAGTATATGATGGTATTTACTTGACAATCAATAGACATATTACAGAATATCAGCATGGTTTTACCAAACATCGATCAGTCAAATCGAATCGGGTGCAGTCAACTTATTATATTATTAGACAAATGGATGCAGGGGGCCAAGTGGATGCTATTTACACCGATTTCTGTAAAGCATTCGACAAGGTTTTCCATAAATTGCTCTTGAGAAAATTGCGTTGTTCAGGCATTCATAGTGATTTACTGAGATGGGTTGAATCATATTTGGTGAATAGGATGCAATGCGTTGTGGTTGGAGGAAAGAAATCGGATTATATAACTATAACCTCTGGAGTTCCCCAAGGATCACATTTGGGACCGCTATTCTTTAATGCTTTTATTTTTGACATAGGTAAATGTTTTCAATTTGCAAACTTTAATCTTTTCGAAGATGATCTAAAACTTTATGCTAGGATCAACACTCTTGACGACTGTCTTTTATTACAAGCTGATATATCTGGATTAGAAAAGTACTGTTCAGATAATAAATTAATGTTAAATTCTAAAAAAAGTTTCAAAATTAGTTTCACACGCAAAAGGAATAAAATAAACTACGATTACCAAATTGCGAATACAGTCCTGAATGAGGTTGCAAATATACGTGATTTAGGCGTTCAACTAGATAGCAAAATGCTATTCGAGCCCACATAAATTCAATTGTTGATAAAGCAAATAGAATGCTAGGCTTCATAAACAGAATTTGTAAGTCATTCTCATCAACTCATTCACTTAAAGTATTGTACATGTCATACGTCAGATCCATTCTTGAGTACTGCTCTAATTTGTGGTCACCTCTGTATGAGAAATATATTTGTAGGATAGAAGCTATTCAACATAGATTTTTACGCACGATAGCTTATCGAGAACGCGTTAGTTATAACAACTACGCTGAATTAGAGGCTAAGTTTAATTAAGGCAGCCTTAAAAATCGACGTATTGTTTCTGATATGGCATTGTTATATAATATATTGCATAATAACATTGACTCCCCGGACCTTCTCAGTAAAATCACACTAAATGTCCCCAAGAGGAGAACACGACTAACAAATATATTTAAAAACCAATTCACGAGTACTAATTTTGACTCTAGTGGTACAATTACTAGAATGGTCAATTTATACAATAATGAGTTTCAGGAAATAGATTTGTTCGCGGAAACTAAACTATCATTCCTAAAAAAGGTTATGACGGTGTTACTTAAGAAAACTACTTGATAAAAAAAACAAAAAAAATTGTCCAATACAACATATTTCATGCCCATTAAAGCTCTAACACACATAAACACACACACACACACACACACACACACACACACACACACAAGAAACACACTTTAATAAAAGAACTATATTTTATTTGTCCATAAATATTTCTGTTACAAATTAATGCTTAGTTTATTAAATGAAATTTGTGAAACATATAATTGGCACGATAAATTGTTATATTTAAAAATGTTTGTTAATAGATTAAGTGCTGTTTGTTTTACTCAATAATAAATAAATAAATAAAAAGTGTCGCTGAACAGATCAAACTAAAGTATAGCAAGGTCCTTAGCCTCAATTGAAATATAAAAAAAACATCTTGTAATTTGACCAGATGTTTTTTTTATTTTAGCTTAGGCTAAGTAACTCACCATATTTTCCCAGTGTGATCTAGGCAGTGACACTTTTATAATTAATTATTTTGAAAATTACAATATTTTAGATAAGCATTCCATAGGCAAATATGTTTAGTTTGATTTTAATCTATTTAAAATATACATACATACATACATAGCCGTGTAGTGCCGGCTTAGAATGTCGCTACCCCTTTCTACCCACGGGTGTCGTAAGAGGCGACTAAGGGTATTGGGGCTTTTTATTGGATTTTTGGGCGATGCGGTTGGAGACCCATCACCAAAAACCTTTATTTTTACCATCTTTTCCCCACTCAACTTCCGAAAGTGGCTGAGGAATTTATAATTCCTTAGCTCTGGCTACCCCTTCTAGGGAAATATAGCCGTGAATATATGTATATGTATGTATGTATACATACATATTCTCACGCCGTTAGTTCCCATTGGGGTAGGCAGAGACTATCGATCGCCACTTTGTACGATCCTGGCAAACCTCTCTGGCTTCGATTACATCCATCAATCGCGGACACCTGCCTTTTTATTTAAAATATAAAAAGGGTATGTTTTAAAAATTAAGTCGAGGCCAATTGCAAAGCTAATTTATGCAAAGTTCCATGTAAGGCATACTTAAGTAGGGTCATTGACGCCATAATAGGTCGAGCCTGTGCTATGGACGCCAATTTCCAAAGGAAAATTTATCACATTTACTGGAACAAGTTAAATTCAAGTTAAAATCTTCAAGTTGTTACACAAGAAATAAAAATAAATATAAAATAATGGAAAAAAAAGAAAACAAAAAAATATACAATGAAAGTATGTGAAATAAAATTAAATTAAATCTCTCCTTTGACGCATACGTGTGTTGTGTGTTTGAGTGTGTGTGTGTGTGTGTGTGTGAGTATGTGCGTGTGTGGATGTTGGTGAATGAGTGTGGTTGTGTAATACATAAGAAGAATCAAAACAACACGTTATATATTTTAGGAAAAGTTCTATTGAGTCATAATCAAGCGTATTTAGCCAATCAGTAACTTTTTTCTTAAGACTGTAGTTGCAGAGGTCTAATATGACGATTATTTGATTAAATTTGTTGTACAAAAATGGTTAGTAAATTGTGTTTTGAGCCGGGCTGGCGGAGCAATAAGTGGGTTTCTGGTAGACCGATATGAAAACGACCTCGTGGGTGTTGTAAAAGAATCCTGTCGCAGTAAAATGTGTGCAGAATAAAAAGCTGGCGCACAGTTAGTAACTTGAATTCCGTGTAAAGCTGTTTTGTTTGAAATAGCCGTGGTTTGTAGAGCATAACTTTGATTACTGCTCTTTGTGCACGTTCGAGGGGCAGAATAAAAGTTTTGGCTGCGCCCCCCAAGTAGAAATGCAGTATACTAGCAGTGACGGACAAAGCGCCAAATATATACTTAACAAAAGTCTTTTGTGCGAGACGCGGCGAAACTTGCTGAAAATATGAACTAGTTTTCTGAGTCTAGTTGCAAGATTAGCTACGTGATCGGAGAAAGAAAGTCTACAGTCAATTTTAATTCCTAAGTACTTAACTATCTTGACATTTTCTATAGTAGGACAGCAGCAGGATTTTGGGAATTCGGGATGTGGACAATTAGTGTGAAGCGAAAAGGTGTTAGCTGGGGGTTGGGTTTTGTTTGTTATTGAAAAAGTAATGTACTGGGTTTAGGCAAAGTTGGTTATAAATAGTGTCAGCTTGCCAACCAAGCTGACACTATATTAAAACCACGCTGAGCGTGAGCATGAGCATACGCACTGTGCCATGTGTCAGCTAAGAATGTAAGAACAGTGTCGTCTGCAAAAGAAGTTATTTCGCCGTTTACCACATCGAGGCCGCATAAATCATTTATGTACAGAAGAAACAGAATTGGTCCCAGAATGCTGCCCTGAGGCACACCATAGCTTGTGGGTTATTCAGAGCTGGTTTCACTGTCTATAACAACATATTGGGAACGGTTAGATAGATAGCTCCTGAAGAAGGCGACCTGCACA